>JAKSZT010054368.1:2999698-3297781 GCA_026826555.1 Tolypeutes matacus
TATATATATATATATATATATATATATATTTTTTTTTTTTTTTTTTTTAGTTACCGGGGACAGGGATTAAATCCAGGACCTTGTATGTAGCACTGAGCTATATAGGCTTCCCTGAGTTGGCTCCTTCATTTGTTTTGTTTGTTCAGGAGGCACTGAGAACCTGGGCCCTCCCATATGGGAAGTGGGAGCCCAGCCACTCCACTCGAGCCGCATCCACTCCCTGTGCCTCTATATTTAGAGTGGGTTTCTTGTAGACAACATAGGGTAGGGTCTTGTTTTTTATACATTCTGATAGTATCTGCCATTTAGTTGGCAGATTTAGACCATTTACATTTTTGTTTGTTTGTTTGTTTTTTACCAGGAGGTCCCGGGAATCGAACCCTGGTCCTTCCATATGGGAGACAGATGCCCAACCATTTGATCCACATCCGTCCCCTGACCATTTACATTTAAATGTGAATACTTATGAAGTTCAATTAATAGCTGCATTCCTTGTAATTGTATCTTATTTGTTGCACTTGTTCTTTTTTTTTTTTTTGTCTTCTGCTTTTCTGCCTTCTCTGGTTTTAATTGAGAATTTTATATGATTCTATTTTCTCTCTTCTCTTAGCATATTGATTATACTTCTTTTCTGAAAAATTTTTAGACTTTTCAATATACACTTACAACTAATCTAAGTCCACCTACAAAAAAACACTGTATCACTTCACAGGTGGTGCAGGTACCTAAAACAGTATTTTCAGTTCCTCCTTCCATTGTTTATAACATAGCTATCATTCATTTCATGTATCCATAAGGCATAATCACCCAATACATTGTTGCCATTATTTTTTTGAACATTATCAATTAGGTCAATTAACAAGAAAAATAAAAGATTTTATTTTACTTTCATTTATTTCTTCTCTAATGTTCTTCTTTTCTTTATGTAAATCCAAGTTTCTGACCAATGTCACTTTTTCCCTCTCTCTGTTCATTTAACATTTTTTGCAAGGCATGTCTACTGACAACAAATTCCCACAGTTTGTGTTTGTCTGAGAAAGTATTTCTCCGTCACTTTTTTTAAATTAGAGAAGTTCTGGGTTTACAGAACAATCATACATAAAATAGAGCATTCCCACATACCAACCAACCTATTAATAACACATTGCGTTGGTGTGGAATATTTGTTACAATTGATGAAAGCACATTATTATAACTGTGCTATTAACTATAGTCCATAGATTAACTAAGGATTCACTGTTTGCATTGTGCAGTTCCATGTATTTTTAAAAATTTTATTCTAGTACCATCTATACAGCCTAACATTTCCCCTTTTAACTACATTCAAATAATCAATTCAATGCTGTTAATTAAGCTCACAATGTTGTGCTACCATCACCACCATCATTACCAAAATTTTTCATCATCCCAAATAGAAAATTTGTACATTTTAAGCCTTACCTCCCTATTCCCTACCCCTACACCATCCCCTGGTAACTAATATACTAGATTCTAACTCTGAGTTTGCTTATTCCAGTTACTTCATATGAGTGAGATCATACAATAGTTGTCCTTTTGTGTTTGGCTTATTTCACTCAACCTGATATCTTCACTGTTCATCCATGTTGTCACATGTATCAGAACTTCATTCCTTTTTTCAGCTGAATAATATTCCATTGTGTTTATATGTATCCCTTTTTGTTTATCCATTCATTGGTTGATGGACACTTGGGTTGCTTCCATATTGTGGCATTTGTGAATACAGTAATGCCACTATGAACATCACTGTGCAAATATCTGTTCAAGTCCCTGCTTACAATTTTGGGTTTATACCTAGAAGTGGGATTGCCAGGTCATATGGTAATTCTATATTTAACTTTCTGAGGAACTGCCAAACTGTCTTCCACAGCAACTGCACCATTTTACATTCCCACCAACAATGAGTGAGTGTTCCTATTTCTCCACATCCACTCCAACACTTAATTTTCTGTTTTTTAAATACTAGTCATCCTAGTGGGTGTGAAATGGAATCTCATTGTGGTTTTGATTTATATTTCCTTAAAGAATATGCTGAGCATATTTGCAATTTGGCCATTTGTGTATCTTCTTTGGAGAAATGTCTATTCAAGTATTTTGCCCATTTTGAAAATAGGTTGTTTGTCCTTTTGTTGTTGGGTTGAAGGATTTCTTTATATATTCTGGATATTAAACCCTTATCGGATAGGTGGTTTACAGATATTTTCTTCCACTGTGTGGGTTGTCCTTTTACTTTCATGACAAAGTGCTTTGATGGGCAAACGTTTTTAATTTTGATCAAGTCCCATTTATCAATTTTTTCTTTGGTTACTTGTTCTTTGGGTATAAAAGCTAAGAAACTATTACCTACCACAAGGTCCTAAGGATGCTTCCCTACATTTTCTTCTAGGAGTTCAATAGTTCTGGCTCTTGTATTCAGGTCTCTGATCCATTTTGTGTTAATTTTTGTATATTGTGTAGTGCAGGGATCCACCTTCATTCTTTTGCAAATGGAGATCCAGTTTTCCCAGTACAATTCTTTCCCAATTGAATAGTCTTTGTCCCTTGTCAAAAATCAGTTGGCCATATATATGAGGGCTGCTTTCTGAGATCTCAGTTCAATTCCATTGGTCTATTTGTCTGTCTTGTGCCAGTACCATGCTGTTTTCATTACTCTGGCTTTGTAATAAATTTTAAGATCAGGAAGATGATTCCTTCAACTTCATTCTTCTTTTCCAAGGTGACTATTTTGGTCCTTTATCTTTCCATATAAATTTGGTGATTGGGTTTTCCAATTCTGCAAAGAACATTGTTGGAATTTTCATTGAGATTGCATTGAATCTGTGCATTTCCTTGAGTAGAATTGACATCTTAACAACATACAGTTTTCCAATCTATGAACACAAGTGCCCCTCTATTTATTTAGGCTTTCTCTGATTTCTTTTAGCAAAGTATTGTAGTTTTCTGTGTACACGTTCTTTATATCCTTTGTTAGATTTATTATCAGATATCTGGTTATTTTAGTTGCTATTGTAAATGGAATTTTTCTTGATTTCTTTTTCTGATTGCTCATTGCTAGTGTAGGGGAACTGATTTTAGTGTGTTGCTTTTGTAGCCTCCACTTTGCTGAATTCATTTATTAGCCCTAGGAACTTTTTTGTGGATTTCTCAGGACTTTCTGTGTATAGGATCGTGCCATCTGCAAATAGGGAAAGTGTTACTTCTTCCTTTCCAGTTTGGATGCCTTTTATTTCTTTTTCTTGCCTGACTGCTCTGGCTAGAACTTCTAGCATGATGGTGAATAACAGTGGTGACAGTGGGCATCCTTGTCTTGTTCCAGATCTTGGAGGGAAAATGTTCAGTCTTTCACCATTGAGTATGATGTTAGCTGTGGGTTTTTCATAACAGCCCTTTATCATATTGGTGAGGTTTCCTTCTATTACTAGTTTTCTGAGTGTTTTATCAAGAAAGGATGTTAAATTTTGTCCAATGCCTTTTCTGCATCAATTGAGATGATCATGCGTTTTTTTCCCCTTTGTTCTGTTAATGTGGCTTATTACATTATTTGGTTGTCTTATGTTGAGCCACCTTTGCATACCTGGAATAAATCCCACTTGATTATGATGTTTAATTCTTGTAATGTGTTACTGGATTCTGTTCCCTATTATTTTTTTGTTGAGGATTTTTGCATCTATATTCATGAGGGAAAACAGTCTATAATTTTCTTTACTTGTGATATCTTTATTTTGCTTTGGTATTAGGCTGATGGTGGACTCATAGAATGAGTTAGGGAGTATTCCTTCCTTTTCAATTGTTTGAAAGAGTTTGAGCAGTATTGGTGTTAATTCTTGGAATGTTTGGTAGAATTCACCTATGAAGTTATCTGGTCATGGGCTTTTTGTTGTTGTTGGGAGGTTTTTGATTCCTGATTCAATCTCTTTACTTGTAATTGGTCTGGTGAGATCTTCTATTTCTTCTATAGTCAGGGTAGATAGTTTGCGTGTTTCTAGGAACTTGTCCATTTCATCTAGGTTGTCTTATTTATTAGCATACAGTTGTTCATACTTCCTCTTATGATTCTTTTTATTTCTGTGGGGTCAGTAGTAAATCTCCTCTATCATTTATTATTTTAATTATTCGTGCCCTCTTTCTTTTTTCCTTTGTCACTCTAGCTAAAGATTTGTCAATTTCATTGATTTTTTGAAAGAATTAACTCTGATTCTATTATTTCTCTCTATTGTTTTTTATTCTCTATTTCCTGTATTTCTGCTCTAATCTTTCTTTCCTTCCTTCTGCTTGCTTTGGATTTAGTTTGCTCTTCTTTTTCTAGATCCTCCAGTTTTGACATTAGGTCTCTGATTTGAGCTCTTTCTTCTTTGTTAATTTAAGCATTTAGGGCTATAAATTTCCCTCTGAGCACTGCCTTTGCTGCGTCCCATACGTTTTAATATGTTGTAGTCTCATTTTAATTCATCCCAAGCTATTTCCTGATTTCCCTTGTGGTTTTTTCTTTGACCTATTGATTGTTTAAGTGTGTTGTTTAACTTCCAAATATTTGTGGATTTTCCAGTTCTCTATCTGTTATCTAGTCTAGCTTCATTCCATTGTGTTCAGAAAAGATGCTTTATAATTTCAATCTTTCTAAATTTATTGAGACTTGTTTTGCGACCTAGCATGAGGTTTATACTAAAGAATGGTCCTTGTACAGTTGAGAAGAAAATGTATCCTGCTGTTTTGTGGTGCAGTGTTCTCTAATTGTCTGTTAGGTCTATTTCGTTTATCATATTGTTCAAGTTCTCTGTTTCCTCAATGATATGTTCTGGATGTTCTGTCTACTGACAAAAATGGTGTACTGAAGTTTCCAACTATTATTGTAGAGGTGTCTATTTCTTCCTTCAGTTTTGTCAGTGTTTGCCTCATGTATTTTGGGTCACTGTGGTTAGGTGCTTAAATGTTTGTGACTGTTATTTAACCTTGATGGATTGACATTTTTATTAATATATTGACTTTATTAAATATATTTTTTCTTTATTAATATGTTCTCTGTCTCTTGTAACAGATTTTGACTTGAAGTCTGTTTTGTTCGATATTAGTATAGCTACCCCAGCTCTCTTTTGGTTACTATTTGCATGGAGTATCTTAATCCATCCTAGAGGAGTGAATTTGGGGAGACTTGGCTTGGTCGGCTCCCTCATGGGCAAAGGGGAAGAGGCCGATACAGGGAGCTGGAGAAGAGCGACACCTGCAGCATCCAAAACCTGCCAGGGATGCCCCACAGGGTCCCCACAGGGTCCCCACAGGCCAAGCAGGCCCCAAGCAGGGCCTTTAAGGCATTTGTCTCCATCAGGAAGACTGTGCAGGCCCCTCTCTCCCTCAGATTTTTATCAGTGGCTGCAGTCTTCCCAAGAAAAACACAGGTGGGAGCAAGTGACAACTCAGCTAGGTCCACCCAGACCTCCTCTTTGTCCTGCTTCGACTTTCTGTCCCCACTCACACCCCTTCAGCCCACACTAGAGGTCAGCTGAAGATTTGGTTATGCAGATCTTGTGCTAGTTGGTGGTTTCTTTCAACAAGCACTTTCCCTCTTAGGTGGGAGTATTAATACCCCATGAGTGAGCACCAATCAATAATGGATGGGAGTTGGTAAATATCTACCACTGCTTTTTTTCTGCTTGGGGGATCAATTCTGAGATATGTTCTACACATTCTCTCAAGGTGTCCCACAGAATTAAACCCCAGTTGCCCACATGGTAACTTGCTCATCAATACCACCTTTATTGGATTTTCTCCTTTTCTTGTCTTCTCCACTCCCCCACCAAACTTCCTGGTATCACCTCCCAAATAAATGATGTGCACCCAATCTTCATCTTAGGGTCTGCTTTTGGAGGGCCCCAAATTAAGACATCTGCTATTCTTGGGGCACTGAGCCCTGTAGCTCCACCACCAGTCTCCTTAAGCCACTCATTTGACACCCCACTTGGACTTGTAGTTATCAACTTCCTTTGGAAATCTACTTGTCCACTTATAGTGTATAATCCTGCTGTCAAGTAACCCTGCCTGGCTAATCAGAGCATTTCTTCCTCTGTGGCCAAGGAATGAGTCTTCCTTGAATTAAAAAAAAATGCCCCCCCCGCCTTTTTTTTAATTAGAGCAACTGTAGGTTATAGAAAAATCATGCAGAACCTCCTTGCATTTTTGCAAGAGTTATTGGGAAGAAATTCTCTCTTCCCCTGGAATCTTATGTAACCTGGAGCTGCTGTGGCCATCCTTCTCTCCACATGTGACTGAAAATGATGCTAACACAGAAGAAGATAGAGTTTAGAGATGTAGACATGGTTTGATCACCTGGATGTAGTTATGCCTTCTTCTTTTTTTGTTTTTCTTTAGCTAACTCAAATGGGCTCTTGACACTTGCTATCAAAAGAATCTTTACGGGAAGCGGCTGTGGCTCAATCAGTAGGGCTCCCGTTTACCATATGGGAGGCCCCAGGTTCGGTTCCCGGGGCCTCCTGGTGAGGGCAGGCCCGCCCGCACAGCGTGGTTGGCTGACCCAGCGAGCACAGGCAGCAAGGGGGGGATAAATGAATAAATAAACAAAATCTTTAAAAAAAAAAAAAAAAAAGAATCTTTACTGGGGGGAAGCGGATGTGGCTCATGGGATTGAGCTCCCGCCTACCACACGGAAAGTCCTGGGTTCAGTTCCTGTAAAGAAGACGAGCAAGACAGCGAGCTGATGCAGTGAGCTGATGTGGCGAGCTTACATGGAGAGCTGATGCAACAAGATGACACAACAAGAGACACAAGGAGGAAAACATAATGAGGGACCCAACAAAGCAGGGAGCAGAGGTGTTTCAAGCGATTAGGTGCTTCCCTCCCACATGGGAGGTTCTGAGTTCAGTTCCTGGTGCCTCCTTACAGGAAGATGAGCACACAACGAATAGATACAGCAAATGCAAACAATGAGGGGGTGGGGAGAAATAAATAAATAAAATAAATCTTTGGAAAAAAAAGAACCTTTACTGGGGAGCAGATGTGGCTCAAGCAGTTGAGCACTTGCTTCCTACATGGGAGGTCCCAGGTGTGGTTCCCAGTGCCTCCTAAAACCAAAACAAAGCAAACAAATGAAAAAACCAACTCAGGGGAGCTGATATGGCTCAGTGACTGAGCACCGGCTTCCCACATACAAGGTACCGGGTTCAATCACCAGCTCTGGTACCTCAAAAAAAAACCCCAAAACTTTACTAACATGGAAAAACTCATTTTAGACACAAAGGTCCTTGCCCTCGAAGCCAGAGGCAAGAGACCCCATCTGGCCCGGGCAAGAGTGACTGAACAGAGAGAGCTTTGGGAGGGGGATTCTTTCAGCAAAGGCCCAAGGGTAGTGGGGGTGTCTGGTGGTGTTAGGGTCCCAGGAAACTCATCCTAAAATGATTTGTGGCAGTTTACAATAAGAAGCATCAACACAATAAAACTGCAAATCAGTACAATGAGAATAAGATCCAGGAAAAAGCCAAGGAAAGAAGGGAGGGGTGGACTAGGGAGGAAATCGGGACTAGAGGAAACCTCACGGGGGGAAGCTGCTGTGCTCCTGCAGCCCCTGACTTCTTACAGGTCTCACACTCGCTCAGAAAAGGCAGCAGCAGACCAGATGGGGAGGCAAATGGCTCTGCAGACATACTCCCCCGGAACCCAGAGGTTTCAGGACTCCCAGGGAGCAGCCCTTTGCCCTCCTCACAGCTCAGGTCTGAGGCTTTGGGTGGTCGCACTGGGGCTTGCCCTGGAATGGGATTGGCATGTTTGGTCTCATGGCCTGGGGCCTCCAGACCCCCAAACCTCCACCAAAACACACTTATCGTCTGCAGCTCTCAGGCGTCGCAGGAGCTCGTTCTTCAACTCACACCTCGCTCTTAAAACAGCCCCTGAAACCTGGCTTCCACAGAGTTACACTTTGCTTGGTAATTTTTGTTTGTTGTGAATGGAGATACGCGAAATATCATCACTGGATTCCGCTACTTCCACGCTTTATAAGAGGCGAGGATCAGGGAGAGTGTGTTTTCACCACTTTAACAGAGTTTTGTGAAATCAAAGGTACAAAGGTGTTGGCTGGCTCCTCCTAGATACTCTTGATACAGTTACAAAAGAAAAGGATGAGCTAAAGACTTCAAATTTGCAACTTAAACGCTGCATGAATTATGTGAAAGTTTCTATGCGTACTCTGAAAAAAAAAATCTTGTTTCATGCAGCCACAGACTTGAGATTTCTGAAAACCAGACTCATTTGTACAGGTAGCAGAGTTACAAAGGAAACTAAAACCTCAACCTCGCAGGGTGTCTGCTGTTAAAGTGAAGGCATCGATAGGAAAGGAGTGGGACCCTGAGGATTGGGATGGAGACATATGAGATGATGATGATATTGGTGGGGACATTGGAACCCTAAATTCTTCTGAGACCTTGCCAGATAAATCTGTGATGGTTAGGTTAATGTGCCAACTTGGCCAGGTAATTGTGCCCAGTCTTTGGTCAAGCAAGCACTGGGCTAATTGTAATACAAGGACATTTATGGACTTTAGTCACCAGTGAGTTTTATTGCATAGATGGCTGGTTACATCTACCATCAGCCAAGGAGCTTGCCATTAGCAATAAGTGATGTTTGCTCCAATCAGTTGAATGCCTTAAAAGGGGAAGTGATTTCAACAGTCAGAGAATTTTCCAGCTTGACTTCAGACAGCCACTGTCTCCTGGGAACTCATCAAGGACCTTCATCGGAGCCACTGATTGCAGCCTGCCTGCAGAATTTGGACTTGTGTATCCCCACAGTCACGTGAGAGAGAATTTTATAAAATCTTATACTGTTTACAGATATCTCCCGTTGATTCTGTTTCCCTAGAGAATCCTGACTAATACATTTGTTTTATCCCCAAATTTCCTTTTCTTGTTGCTGAACAAAACAGACTCTTGCTGACTTCTCCGCGGGGTTGGATAATTTCTCAGAAATGCACATGTACTTATGACAACAGTAGCCGGACCATACAGGAATTTTCCAAATGAGTTCTTTTTTTTCCTGAGTGGATTGGCCTCATTTTGGAGAAACTGGGGAAGTAGTGAAATATTCCCAGATGCTCCCATGTCTCCTCTGGGATCTAAGACCCTGGGCACTGGGGGAAGAGACAGTGGCCCAGGGAGCCCCGTGTGCCCCAGCACCTCTTGGCTAAAGTCACAAGATGGGAGCAGGGGGGAGGCTGGCAGCCGGAGCCACTCCCCATCTGGACTCAGAAGCACCCCGGCCTGGGGCAGGGCCGCACTGTGTCTTCCGTGCCTCTGTGGGTCTGTTCCTCCATAAATAATAATATTAAATGTTACATTTTACCAGGGCAGTGGCATAAAGAGGAATATAATCCAGACTAGATTCATTTTTTATGTATTTATTATGATGGTGTTTGGGTTTCTTTTCTTCTGATTTTAAAAGAAGTTGAAATGAAAATATTTCATGGGTCTCTAAAAGGCTCTAAGTGGGGCGTCTGCTGAGGCTGCTGGGGAAATTGGCCCTTCAACTCAAGATACTTCCTAATTTCCCTTTTGATTTTCTCTTTGATCCACTGGTTATTTAAGAACACATTGTTTAATTTCTATGTATTTGTGAATTTTCCATTTCTCCATCTGTTATTGATCTCTGGCTTCATTCTATATTGGTTGGAGAAGATACATTGTATCATTTCAATATTTTTTAATTTATTGAGACTTGTTTTGTGACCTAAAATATGGCCTATCCTGGAGAACGAGCCATGTGCACTAGAGAAGAATGTGTATTCTGTTGTTGGGCATTCTGTACATGTCTGTTAGTCTACTTGGTTTGCCTATTGCTCAAGTCTTGTACTTCCTTTTTCACCTTCTGTCTAGATGTTGTATCCATTATTGATACATTATTGATACATATGCTCACATTATTAATGTGGAACTGTCAATTTCTCCCTTCAAATTTGTCAGTATTTTCTTCATATATGTTGGAACTCTCTGTTAGGTACATATATATTTATAATTGTTTCATTTCCTTGTTGAATTGACCTCCTTATCAATATATAATTACTATCTTTGTCCCTCATGGCTATTTTTGACTTAAAGTCTATTTTATCTAATATTAATATATTCTACCCCATCTCTCTTTTGGTTATTACTTACGTGGTATATATTTCTTCCATCCTTTCACACTCAACATACTTATGTCTTTGAATTTGAGGTGAGTCTTTTGTAGACAGCATATTATTGGGTCATTTTTTTTTTAAGATTTATTTTATTTATTTATTTTTCCCCACCTTGTTTGCGCTCACTGTCTGCTCATCTTTTTTTTTTTAGGAGTCACCGGGAACTGAATCTGGGAACTCCCAAGCGGGAGAGAGGCACCTAATTGCTTGAGCCACATCCGCTCTCTGCTTGTTATGTCTTTCATTGTGTTTCCTCTTTGTGTATCCTCATTGTGTCATCTCATTACATCATCTTTTTGTGTCACTCACTGCACTGGCCCCTCACGTCAGCTCACTGCCTTGCTCGTCTTCTTTTTTAGGAGGCACCAGGAACTGAACCCAGGACCTCCCATGTGGTAGGTGGGCACCCAACTGCTTGAGCCACATTTGCTCCCCTGAGTCATGATTTTTTATCCATTCTGCTAATCCCTGCCTTTTGACTGGAGAATTTAATCCATTTACATTTAAAGTCACTGTTGTTAATATGGGACTTTTTCTGCCATTTTACAATTTAATCTTTTTTTCTTAATAATTTTTTTTTTTTAAAAATACTTAGATTACATAAATGTTACACAAAAATTATAGGGATTCCCATATGCCCCACCTCCCACACCTCCCACAACCTCCCACATAAACATCCTTCATTAGTGTGGCACATCACCTGCAAGGATATTGCCACATCCTGGGGCTTTGCCACTGAGCATGGACCATAGTTCACATTGTAGACCACACTCTCTCCCACACAGTTCTGCATGGTATATGCTGATGTAAAATGGCCTATATCTGTCATTGCAATGTCACTCAGGATAATTCCCAAGTCCCGAAAAAGCCCCTTTATTACAATTGCTTTTCCCTCTCCCTGCCCCGAAAGCATCCAGTGGCCACTGGCTCCACATCAATGTTGTAATTTCTTCCATTGCTTGAATCACAATATGTCTACAACAGAATACCAATAAGTCCACTCTAGTCCATAGCTCTTCTCCCAATCCTGAGGAGTCTGGGATGGTGATGTCCACTCCACCTCCAAGTGAGAGGGGTCTTATATCCCATGGATAAGATTGGGATCCCCTGGGAGGAAGGGGTGGTCTAGAAGAGGCTTGTAAATCATTTCGGTGCAATTTAATCTTTGTAGGTTTTTGTACCTTTTTTTGTCTCTCAATTCTTACATTCTTACTTTCATATTTATTTTATATTTTTTGTACCATATTGTGTCCCTTCTCATTTCTAATTAGATGTAGTTTTCATATATTTTTCTCATGGTTACCTTGGAGTTAAAATATGTAAAAATCATATTTGATTTGATATCAACTTAACTTCAATAGCATACATATACCCCTCTCCCCCCACCTTTTTTTGTACCTGTTACAAATTTTATCTATTTACATTATATGTCCAAAACCATAGATTCATCATTACTTTTTATTCATTTGCATTTTAGAATCTGTAGGAATAAGAAATGGAGTTACATACCAAACCATACAATACAATAAAACTGGCATCTATAATTGTCCAAATGGTTACCCTTATTGGAGGTCTTTATTTCTCTTTGTTGCTTTGAACCACTGTCTAGTGTTCTTTCCTTTCAGTCTGAAGAATTCCCTTTGGCACTGCTTTAGGGCAGTTCTAGTGGTGATAAATTTCCTCAGCTTTTGTTTATCTAGGAAGGCCTTTATTTTTCCCTCATTTCTGAAAGAAAGCCTCATTGATAAAAAATTCTTGGTTGGCAATTGTTTTCTTTCAGTCCTTTAAGTATTTCAACTCACTGCCTTCTTGCCTTCTTGGTTTCTGATGAGACATCGGCACTTAATCTAATTGGGACACACTTTGCTTTTCTCTTGAAGCTTTCAGAACTCTCTCCTTGTCCTTTGCATTTGACAGGTTGATCCATGTGACGGGGTGCATTTTCTTCAAGTTTATTCTATTTGGTGTTCTCCAGGTTTCTGGGATATGCATATTCATGTCTTTTCCTAAGTTTGGAAAATTCTCTGTCATTATTACTTTGCATATTCCTTCTGTCCCCTTCTCTCTTTCTAGTCCTTCTGGAACTCCGATATGCATATATTGGCATACTGGATGGTGTCCCAGATGTGTCTTCGGCTATTTTCACTTTTTATATTTTTATTTTCTTTCTGCTCCTCAGCCTGACTTGGATCAATTGTCTTGTCTTCGGATTTGCTAATTCTTTCTTCTGCCAGCTCCAATCTGCTGTTGAAACCCTTCTGGAAATATTTTCATTTCAGTTATTTTGGTCTTCAACTCCAGCAGTTCTGTTTGGTTCCTTTTTAAAATTTCTATCTCTTTATTTAAATCTCTATTGTTCGTCTGTTACCTTCCTGATATCCTTTAGTTCTTTCTCTGTGTTTTCTTTCATCTCCTTGAGCATATTGAAGATGTTTTTAAAAGTCTTTGTCCTATGTCCACAGTCTGGTCTTCTTCATTGGCGTTTTCTGGATGTTTATCCTCTTCCTTTGGATAGACTTTCATTTTCTGTTTCTTTATCTTGTAATCTTTTGTTGTTGCATATTGTACATTTTAATATTTTAAAGTGCTAACTCTGGCATTTATTCCCTGAGATGTCTGTTTCTTGAGTTTCTAACCAGCTGGCGATATGACAAATTTTCCCGAGTGCCAGCCCTCCCATCAGGAAGGTCTGCCCAAGGCATATGCAGTGCAGGGTCCTCCCTGTCTTTCTGGGCCTGTGTCATGTCCTGAGCTTTTGTTTACTAGTGGCTTAGTATTCCCCTGTTCAGAGGAGCTTGAAGGCCCCCTCTATTTCCCAGGAGACAGACCTTCTCCCTCTCCTGGATGTTCCACGGTGGGACTTGAAGCCGGTAAGACTTTGCCCCAGGCCATTTGCTTCAACTATTTCTAACACTGCTTTTGTTGTTTAAAGCTGCTTTTGCCTGGAGGGCAAATTCTGGGGGTCTTGGTGGGTGGGAACCCTCTAGGAGTGTTTCCAGTTGGAACATGGCCAGGGTGGGAGAGCCGGCCAGCTCCAAAGTGCCCTGGAGAGGGAATGAGGAAAGGTGCCAGGAGCTTCTTCCACGGCTCCCCAAAGCTGTGTTTTCTTGTCCTGTCCAGCAAATGTAGCCCTTCAACTGTCCTCTGCAGCTCTTAGGACACACATCATCGTTAAGTCTCTTCTGCTGCCTTGTCCGGGACAGCTTGGGTAACGGCTGCCCTCAGAGCTGGGCAATAGAAGTAGCTAATCAAAAGCTGTGATCAATTATCTGTCCATGCCCACCCTGGAACCTGGGGAAGTGGATTTATGAACCTTTCTGCCACCAGCAAGCTAGACCCCACTGCTGCCTGCCCCATGGCGGCTGACTTACAGTCCCTCCTGAGTGCAGGCAGAGCCATTTACTGGTAATTCACCAGCCACTTCCTGCTGCTCTTGCCTGAATGCTCACAGTGTTTTCCTAGACTTCAAAGTTTTTTGAGTTTGGAAATAGTCTATTCAGACAGTTCCTGTCTGTTGAATAGTTGTTCTGGTGGAGGGACTAAATGATTCCTGGAGCTTCCTACTCCACCATCTTCCCACGATCTCTTCGTACTTTTGGAAGATAATTTCACTGGATACAAAATTCTAGGTTGTTGAGTTTTGTTCTTTCAATTTTTAAAATATTTCACTCCACCCTCTTCTTGCTTGCGCAGCTTCTGACAAGAAGTCTAATGTAATTATTATCCTTGCTTCTCTGTAAATAGAGGTTTTTCCACCTTATGCTCCTTTCAAGATTTTCTACTTGGCTTTGGTTTTCTGCAGTTTGGATATGATATGTCCAAGTGTAGATTTTTGGTAGTTGTCCTGCTTGGTGGTCTCTGAGCTTTCTGGACTTGTGGTTTGGTGTCTGTCATTAATTCTAGAAAATTCTCAGTCATTATTACTTCAAGTATTTCTTCTGTTCCTTTCTTTCTTCTCCTTCTGATATTCCAATTATGTATTGGTTATACCTTTTGTAATTGTCCCACAGTTCTTGGATATTCTGTTCTAGTATTTTAGTTTTTTTACATTATTTTTTCTCTTTGCATTTTGGTTTGGGGAGTTTTTAATCACATACCTTCAATCTCATTGATTCTTTCTCAGCCATGTCTAAGTCTACTGATGAGCCCATCAAAGGCATTCTCCATTCCCATTACAATGTTTCTGATTTCTAGGATTTCCTCTTGACTCTTTCATAGTCTCCACCTCTCTCTTACATTACTCAAAATACATTCTTGCATTTTGTCTACTTTTTCCATGACAGCCCTTAAAACATTAATCATAAATATTATAAATTCTCTATCTGATCATTCCAAAACCATGTCATATCCGAGTCTGGTTCTGATGCTTGCTTTGTCTCTTCAGGTTGTTTATTATTTTTCTTGCCATTTTAGTGTGACATAACTTTTTTGTTGAAAGGTGGACATGATGTATCAGGTAATAAGAACAGAGGTAATTAGGCTTTTAGAGTGAGGTTTTATGTTAATCTGGCTATGTTTAGTGTTTGCTGTACCCGTAGGTGCCAGAAGCTTCAGTCTGCTCTCGTTTTCTTATTTTTTTCCTCCTGCTGTTGTCTTTAGGTTTTCCTAAGAAATCCTTCTTTAATAGAAACTGTGTCTTCCAGCTCTCTCAGTTGTAATCCACTGTTATTCTACTGCAGCACTGTGGGTATAGTGGTAAGGTGTTGGGAAAGGGAAGCATTCTACGGTTTCGTAATTAAATCTTACTACTTAGTGACTCTGGGTTCCTGGGATGTGATCTTCAGAAGCATTTCTTAGCTTATTTTTTTTCCCTTCCCTTACATGAGATGGCAAAGCTAGAAGAGGCTGGAGTTGGCTAACTGCCCTTCCCCAGGCTAGATAAGGCTCTTAGAGTAGTTTAGATGACAAGTCTTTGTTATGGAGGATGCTTTGGTCATATTTCAAAGTGGTTACTTTTCCCCTGGACCTGTCAGAAATATGAAGGGATTTTTCTTTGATCTTTACCGTGAGAAGCTGGTGGCCACTGGAAGTAAAGCCCATGAAAGCATGGAGCCCCCCTCCTAAAACTGGGCTCCTGGGAGTTCTTAACTCTCAAGCTAATCCAAACTCAGAGTCAAGGAATTTGTCAAAATTACAGTTTACATGTTCCTACCACCTACTGACTCCAGTGGCTTCTTTTCCCAGGAAGCTGATCTCAGCTGTGATTATTTGTATTTGCCCGGCTCTCTAGATTTCAGGATGACCTGTGACCTTAATCCTATGATAAATTTAAGATAAGTCATTGATTTTCAGTTCATTCCATTTTTCTCTTGTTTCAAGAATCAGAGTGATGACTACCAACTCTACATGTTGGAGCAAAGCTGGAAGCTCTATTTTCCAGTTTTAACACCCACCTGTCTTAAGTTGGGTTTGCCCAGGAGAAGAGTATGAGACTAGGATTTAATACAAGCAGGTTATCTGGCTGGGGATCCCAGGAAACTCTGGCAGAAGCAGGGGGAGTGAAGCCCAGAAGGAAAGAGTTAATACAAGGTCTTTTGTTGAGCAGATTGCCATTGTGGGCAGCTGGTGCTCAGCTCTGCTGGGAAACTCTGGGAGACAGTGGAGAACATGCACCTCAGAGTTATCCCACTGAGAGGGAGGGTGCTGGGGTATTTATACACAGGTATAGACCTGACAGTCTTCAGCTGAGGGCAACAGGGGTGGGAGGTGGCTAATTTCCCAGCACTTCCAGACAGGCCATTTGGGATGAAGAGGGTGAGCAGAGCAGTACAGCATCCCAGAGAAAAATCTCCCAGGCAAAGAGCTGCATAAGCTGGAAGATGGAATTCAAGTAGGTGCATGGAAACAGCTGATAGGATATGGGCAGCAAACTAATAGCAATATGGCAGCACTATTCTCTAAAATGAGGGATCACTTCCTTTCAGAGCAAAACCCACTCTGATATAAGTTTCAGAAACTGAAGAGAGAGGGGGAAGCTTTCAATTAATTTTTCAACCATTCCCCTTCTCTCAATCCAATACAATGTTTGATAATCCATTGTATGTCCAGCTCTGCCAGTGGTTGATGCAGCAGATACAGTTAACGTCTATGGTGGTTTCAGAATATGTCCAATTCTTTGACATTCCTCACAGAAAAAGGTAGAGTCTAATTCCCCTCCCCTACACTGTGGGTTGGTGTCACGTCTAATGAAGAGAATGTGATAGAAATGATATTGTGACTTTCAATAAATAAAAAAGGAGATAGAGCTTCCATCTGGCATTCACTCTCTTTCTCTTGCAGTTCACACATTGGGATCACTGGGTTGACATATGAGAAGTCTAGCTACTCTGAAGCCACCATGCTAGAAAGATCACATGGAAAAGCCTCATAGAGATAAGAGAGAAGACTGAAGAGCCCCAACTGTTTGAGACTTCCCAGCCCAGGTGCCAGAGATGTGAGCAAGTGAGGCTTCAGATGATTCTGGCTTTCAGCTTTTGAGTCATTTCAGCTGAAACTAAGGGGGACAGAGACAAGATGACCTTACCAAGCCCTGACCAGATGATGATGATGATGATACGATGGTGGTGATGACAATGGTGATGATGATGATGATAGTAGTGATGATAATGGTGGTGGTGGTGATGATGATAGAGATGATGAAGATGGTGGTGGCGGTGGTGGTAATGGTGATGATGATGATGATAATGGGATGATAACTAACACTTAGATAGCACTTATTATGTGCTTGACCTTGTTCTAGGATCTTTTCATATATTACTTAACTCAGTTACTCCTCACAACAACCCTATGAAGTAGGTAATATTATTAAGACTATTTTACAAATGAGGGAGAAGGCACAGATCGGACATGTAAACTGCTCGAGATCACACAGCTGGTGAGTGTTGAGTGAGCATGTTTTCTCACGAGAGAGAAACTTCTCCCAGGAGACTAACAGACATTACATGTTTACTTTGCTTGTTGCAATATGTATGTTTTGCCATGTGGGAGGGGTACACATGGCTTAGTGTTTCTGGCTAAGGACAATAGACAATAGCTTCTGCTTGCTTACCTCACTGGTTTCCTGGGAAAAAAGAAACAAAAATCTTGAATTATACAGGTCTCCAGTTTTGTCTCCTCCAGGCCACCATCCCCGCTCAGTTGTCAGAGTTCAGAAAGTTGAATTTCTCACTCTTGGTTGAGAACCCTTCTATACTTCCCCATTGCTTAAAAGTTAGAGCAGGATTTTTCAGTCTTGGCACTGTTGACATTTCAAGCTGAATAATCCTTTGTTGCAGTGGGCTTTCCTGTGCATCATAGGAGGTTGAGTGGCCTACCTGACCTCTGCCCACTGTATAGCAGAAGCATTTCTCTAGTTATGACAACCAAAATGTCTACAGCCTTGCAAAATGTCTCCTGGGGGAAAATCACTGCCCTCCCCCACTGTGGAGAACTGCTGGGTTAGAGGAAACAGGCTTCAGATTTATAAAAGGCAATGAAAAACAACTTTATTTTGAAATATATTTGAACTTATAGGACAGTTACATGTGCCATGTCATTCTTTCTCTCCCTCTCTCTCTCTCTCTCTCCTTCCTCCCTCCCTCCCTTCCTCCCTCCCTCTCTCTCATTCATTTTGTTTTAATTTCCTGGCTGCTAAAGCAAATGGTTTAAGTAATGAAAATTTATTGGCTCATAGTTTGAGGCCAGGGGAAGTCCAAAATCAAGGGATCATTAATGCAATGCTTTCTCCCTGAAAACTGTGGTGTTCTGAGACTGGCTGCCAGCAATACTTGGTCCTTGCCTTTTCTGTCACATGGCATTGCACATGACAGCCTCTCCTGGCTTCTTGGTTCCATTGACTTCCAGCTTCTGGCTCCTCCCTATGTATGTCTCTCTCTGTAGCCTTCCCTATAAAACTTTCAGTAATAGGATTAAGACCTATCCTGAGTCATCTGGGCCACACCTTAATCGAAGCAATCTCATCAAAAAGTCCTATTTACAATGGATTCTTAATGGATTAAGAACTTGTTTTTCTGGGACACATAGCTCCAAACCACCACTCAGTCTGTTTATCAATCCATTTTCTTTTTTTTTTTTTTTTTTTTTTTTAAAGATTTTATTTATTTATTCATTTATCCCCCCCTTGCTGCTTGTGCTCGCTGGGTCAGCTAACCATGCCGTGTGGGCAGGCTTGCCTTCACCAGGAGGCCCCGGGAACCGAACCCAGGGCCTCCCATATGGTAAACGGGAGCCCTACTGATTGAGCCACAGCCGCTTCCCATCAATCCATTTTCTGAACACGTAAGTATAGCATGTATATAGACATCTTGCCCCTTGAACCCTTAATACTGCCATGTTCTTTTCCTAAGAAAAGGATAGTCACTTATGTAACCTCCTTAAGTATAGTTATCAAGTTCAAGAAATCTAAAGTTAAAATAAAGCTTACAGTCTATATTCCAATTTATTTTCAAATGTCCAATAATATCCCTTTGAGCCTTTTCTCTTCCCTTGCTAGATCCCATCCAGAATCATGTATTACATTTAATAGTCATTGTCTCTATTTCTTCTTTCTTCTTTTTCAATTGTGGGAACAAATATACAATATAAACTAACCCATTTCAATGACTTCTAGGCATATCATCCAGCAGGATTGATCACATCCACAATATTGTAGGACCCTGACTTCCTTCTACTACCAAAACTTTCCCATCTCCCCAAACAGAATCTTGTACCCATTATGCATTAACTCCCATTCCTCTTGCCCCCTGCCCCTGGCAATTCATACTTTAATCTCCATCTCTCACATATTTTCCAATATTTTCTTTGTAGTTACTGAGGGGCTTAAATTTAACATCCTAAATGTGTAACAATCTCATTTGCTTTTATACCACCCAGATGTCTGGGTGGGGCTCTGTGCCCAGCCTAGGACTGGAGCATGTAGTCCATGCCTCAGTCAGCAAGTATACCCAGGTCCCCTGGCCACAGGCCCACAGAGCTTGGTCGGCGGCAAGCATGGGACCTCAGTGCCCTCAGCTAGTCCGATCAGGGTGACTCTCAAGACTTTCTATGGAACCGCTTGGACAAGAGCACTTACACCATTTTGCACTAGATTTGAGTGTGGAAGGCACGGGATTTTAACACCCTTGCTGTTGGGTACCATCTTACCCATCGACCCTTGTCTCAAGGTCAGCTTCTGGGGATATGTAGTCTAAGCCAGCTCTCTCCTGTCACATCCTCTTTATTCCTCTCAGTCCAAATAAATCTGGTAGAATTGGCTCCAAAAGTGCTAGTGATTTAGGCCTGGCCAATCAAAACACTACAATCCCTCAGCCTTAGTGATTAGGTCAGGGATGGGCATGTGACCCAGTCAGAGCCAATGAGGCCCTCTGGGACTTTTTCTGTGGCTACTGAGCTAGAGGCAGGTGCCCTCCCAGAGGCCTCCATCACCTGCACCACCTGGAGCATCTGGGGGGTGGGGGGTGGGGGCGTGCAAGCAGACATCTGTCTTAAAACCAGCTCTACTGCTTTTTCTAATATAAAGATAATGCATATTTGTAGGAGACGCAATGATGGCCCCAATTCTTTACCTGCCCTCCTGCCCCTTTGTACCCACACCCCTTGATGTGTGACTTAAATGTGTCCTCTCCAAATACAAATGGCCAAAAAGCACATGAAAAAATGTCCAACATCACTAGCTAATAGGGAAATGCAGGTCAAAACTATCATGAGATCCCAATTCATAGCTTATAGAATGGTCGTTATTAAAAAACAACAACACATACTTACCTGGCATGATCATGAAGGTGGTTTTCCCAGGGCGAGACTTATCCATTACACTCTGGATGTGCTGATCCCTGCGATTTCCCCAAATGTGGGAAACTCAACTGCATAATTTGTGGTAGTAGGGGACTGCATTCATGCTCTCCCCTTAAAAAAAAAAAAAAAAGAAAAAAACCCCCACAAAAAACCAGAAAACTGCAAGTACTAGAGAGGATGTGGAGAAATAGGAGCCCTCCCTCACCATTGGTGGGAGTGTGGAATGGTGCAGCCACTGTGGAAGACAGTTTGGCAATATCTCAATAAACTGAATATAGAGTTGCTGTATGATCCAGGAATCCTGTTACTAGTAATATATTTAGAAGAACTGAAAGCAAGGACAGAAACCTATGTTTGCACACCAATGTTCATAGCAGCATTATTCATAATTGCTAAAATATGGAACCAGCCCAAGTGCCCATCAACCAATGAATGGATAAACAAAATGTGGTATATACGTGCAATGGAATACTCTTCAGCTGTAAGAAGAAATGAAATTGGGATGCATATGACAACATGGATGAATCTGAAGGACATTATGTTGAGTGAAATAAGCCAGACACAAAAGGACAAATATTGTATGGTCTCACAAATATGAACTAAAAACGATGAGTAAACTCACAGAGGTAAACTAGAGTATAGGTTATGTGGCAGTGTGAGATTATTTATGAATGCCAAAAAGAGAGATTATGTTTGTAAACTGGTCTGTTCCTCTGGGCATGATACCCTTTGATTGTATTAGATTCAGCTGAGATGTCTTTGAGTAAATGATGTTAAGATTAGGGCTTTGATTAGACCACATCAGTAGGGTGTAACTCAGATTAAGTCCCTGCCCCCTTGGTGGTCTGTATAAACGGGCACTCACTCAAGAAGACACACAGAAGAAGACATGTGAGAAAAGAGAAAGAGCTCCATAGATGCCAGAGGAGAGAACTTTGTCATGACACAAAAGAGGAGAGAACTTTGATCCTGTGGCCCTGGGAAGAGAGACGAGCCCTATGCCAGCCTACAGCTGAGATCAGAAGAAGCTGGGCCCATGGAGCCTTTAAGAAGAAGAAGGAAGGCGAGACCAGTCAGACACCACCTGCCATCTTGCTTCAACACATGGCAACTGACTTAGGTGAGAAAATACCTCTTATGGTACCTTGAGTTGAACTCTTTAGGGCCTTTTAACTGTAAGCTTTTACCCTAAATAAATACCTTTATAAAAGCCAACAGATTTCTGGTACTTTGCATCAGCACCTCTTTGGCTGATGAATACAGTTTACTAGGAGATAGAATGTGGGTTGAGAATGGGAGCTGATGCTTAATGTATATAGAAATTTTAATAAGTTTTATTGTAAAAGTGTGGAAATGAATAGAGATAATGGTAACACATTATAGCGAATATAACTAACAATGATGATTTATAAATGTGACTGTGGCTGAAAGGGATAGTCTGTGGACATAAATGTCAATTGAAAGGAAGCTAGAGATTAATTCAGAGGATACATAACAGTGATTTTGTAGGTGGATGAAGATGTGGTTAATAGTATAAATATAAGAATGTTCTGCTTTTACAAAGTGTTAAGAATATGGTGACCTGGGAAAATTACAACTAATGTAACTTATGGATGATAGTTAACAGTAATATGGTAATATTTTTGCAGCAATGGCAAAGAAGATATATCAATTCTAAGGGACAATAGGGGAGTGAAAGGGGATATGAGATTTTTCCTTTTGGAGTAATTAAAATGTTCTAAAATTGACTGAGGTGAAGATAGCACAATTCTGTGATGAAAATGAGAGCCACTGAGTGTACACTTTGAATGGACCGTACAAAGTATGGGAATATATAACACAGGGTATCCAATGGTAGATGACAGACTGTGGTTAATAGAACAAATACGAGAATGTTTTTGCATGATCCATAACAAACACAGAATATTAATACAAGGTGTTAATAATCGAGTGGGTTGAGGGGAAAATGCACCAAATGTAAGATATGGGCTGTAGTTAATAGTACTATTTCGACGATGCTCTTTCATAGTTTGTAACAAATGTCTCACAGCAATGTAAGGTGTTGGTGGTGGGGTGATAATATGGGAGCCCTGTAGATGATATGCATGTTTATTTTGTAAGTTAACTTTTACTATACACTCATTGTTTATATATGTTCACGTATGAATGATATACTCCAGTAAATCTTAAAAAGTTGCTCTCACTTAACTCTGAGCTCAGTCATCTGACTTGTTTTGGGGTGTTAGCAGATGTGATGGAGCAGACACTCGAAATGAGCTCCTGTGATGCACTTGTTTGCTCTTGCACTTCTGCCATCGCCATGAGCATGTCACCAGGCTGGCCTAGCCCACAGGCAGACAGTAGACTTGTGCACAGAGTTGCCTCAGTCGTCCCAGATGAGGCCAGGCTAGGTCAGTCGACAGGCAGCCCGTGCCCGGACGTGGGAGAGCCCTGCCGAGATCAGCCAGCCACCCCAGCGGGAGCCGTGAATGCTCACTGCTGCCTGTGACTGAGGGCCTTTGGCAGCAGTAAGGGAGCCAATACCCAATTAGAAAACTGAACGAAAAAAAATCACCTGTGAAACGCTGACTCTCTCTCTCTCTGTGGGCGTGCACGTACACACTCCACTTACATAAACGGGCTCACCCTGTACAAGCTAAGTGCTAAGTGTTGGGTGAAATTCCAACAATTGGCCATTTTTCCATGTCCACTAATGCAGATCAAGGATCAGCAAACCACGGCCCTTGAGCCAAATATGGCCCACTGCCCATTTTTTGTGCAGCCTGCAGGAAGAGTCATTTTTACATTTTAAAATCATTAAAAAAATTTTTTCATGATATGTGAATTTCAGTTTCCACAAACAGAATTTTATTGGAGCACAGCCAGAGCCATGAATTTACCTGTTCCCTCTGGCTGCTTTCACGCTACAAGGGCAGAATCGACCAGCTGCGCCAGAGGCCATCTGACTGGCTAAGCGGGCCCTGTAGAGGAGCCTGTGGTCCCTGATGTAGATAGTCCCTGCCATTTACTGGCTGCATACAATTCCATTGTATGGCTGTTTCACCAGCCTCTTACTGGTGAAAATTTAGGTGGTTTCCCAATTTTTCCTTATCCTGAACGGCACTGCGATGGATGGCCTTGATGAACATTTATCTCTGTGCATTTGTTTTTCTCCTTAGAATAAATTTTGATAAATGGAATTGCTGAGCTGAAGGACATTTGACATTGTGACATCTAAACCTTTAGCCTTCCCCCCTTCCCACCCCACATTTGTCCCTTAAAATCCATTTTTTTTTGGGTGCTGGTGCGAGTGCTGTTTTACAGCAAATTGATTTCAGTAAGATGTGCTGGTTGGCATAAAAAATGTGACCCTCAAAAAGAGGATATAGACCCCGGCACACATGCTAATGTGGAATTTGCAATTTTGAAATATTTGATTGGGATGCTGGTTACATGGGTACATGCTTTTATCAAAAATAAATACATAAAGCTAGAGCATCACCTTGGCCTGCTAGCAGGACCACCCCTTCCCCTAATAAAAGTGCAGAAGGCAAAAAATAAAAAATAAAAAATAAAAATAAATAAATACATAAAAATAAATGCATGTCAGGGAACTTTCTGGGGTAATGGTGATGGGGTTTGTGTTGCACTGGAAAATTCAGTTGTTGAAAGTTATCAGATTGCACAGTTAAAATTTGTACATTCCATGGTGTATAAATTTTATATCAAAAAGAAAAAAAAAATGTGCATAAATACTGAACTCTAGTTGATGATGTGCCTGCTTAAGTATTTAGGAGGAAGTGTGCTGATGTCTGCAACTTACATTTTTTTTTTGCTTTTCTTATTTATTTATTTTTAATCCAGAATGAATCAAAAAGAACAATTATCAAGGATGTAGGTGCTAGACACACAGGCTATAAAGACAGCTAGAAAAGTATGCCTTAGGAAAGCTAGGGAGCCTCATTATTACCTTATTTTAAAAGCTGTACCTAGGGAAACGGATGTGGCTCAAAAGGTTTGTTGTCCGTCTACCATATGGAGAGACTGGGGTTCGATCCCCGGTACCTCCTGGTAAAAAAAAAAAAAAAAAAAAAAAGTCAATAATCTTAAAAGCTGTACCTAACAAACAGCCTGGTTGTCTATAGATCTAGCTTCCCTTGCCCTGCTTTTCAACAAGGCATGGCTGGCTTGCCTTGCAAGGCCTCAGCAGAGGGACCCCATGAGATATACAGGATAACAGCATCCAGCTGTATTAGTCAGTCAGAGGGGTGCTGATGCAAAGTACTAGAATTCTGTTGGATTTTATAAAGGGTATTTATTTGGAGTAGAAGCTTACAGTCACAAGGCCCTAAAGAGTCCAACTCAAGGTACCATAAGAGGTACTTTCTCACCAAACTCTGTTGCCACATGTTGAGCAAGATGGCAGTGATGTCTGCAAGGGTTCAGCCTGCCTTCTTCCTCTTAAGGCTCCGTGGTCCCAGCTTCTTCTGATCTCAGCGGTAGGCTGGCATAGGGCTCCTCTCGTTCCACAGAGCTCATTTCTTTCTGAGTTCAGCTGCTCTGTTCTCTTCACAAGGTCAGCTGTAGACTGTCAGGCTCATCTCTCTTCCCGGGGCCTCTGCTGTGTCTAATGAGCTGTCTCTCTTCCTCTATGTTCTCCTTCTCTGTGTATCTACTTCTGTGTGAGAGTCTATTTTATCAGCCCACCAAGGGGGCTGAGACTCAACACTGAGTCGCACTCTAATGATGTGGTTAAATCAAAGCCCTAATCTTAACATAATTTAATCAGACGTCTCAGCTGCATCTAATACATTCAAAGGGTTATCATGCCCAGAGGAACAGACCAGTTTACAAACATAATGTCTCTTTTTGGAATTCATAAATAATCTCAAATGCCACACCAGCTATCTAGAAGGATCTCACTCCCAAATGGTCTCATATGAGTTCTATGACTGACTACCTTCATTGTTGTGTGTAACATGTTTCAACCCTAAGAATATGGCCACTTCAGCACACAACAATTTTAAGTCTTTATAATGATCAATAAATTGTCTGCCCCACTTTCACATGCAGCTGGAAAATGATAAGCTAGGGACAGAACACTGTGAACTTTGTATTGTTGAATTATTGTTCATTAAATGATCATTAGCTAAAAGTCACTAAATTTACACATTATGAAAATTATACATAGAATACTGCAAAAACATAGTAAGACTGAAAGTTGCCCATTCCTGTGCATGAAGTCCCTTCACTCCCAAGCATTATAATATGTTCTTTCTGCTCCAAAGTTTACTGCAACTATTATTGTTTCTGTTCCTTTTGATCTTCCTTTTGTTCCCCAGGCCAGAACTTCAGAGGCTTCTCGCTCAGATGCCATCTTTTTGTATGCCATTTTGAAGAGCTTCAATGCTGCTGCTAAAGGGACGATGCTTGCCTGCCTTACGTCTTCTCCTGTTTCACTATCTTTTCCAGCCAGGAGCTCCCTCACCTTAGGAATCTCTTCTCTTAGCTTGTTGCTCTCATCTGTGGGCAAATGATTCTTGAATTCTTCCATCTTAGTTTCTGTGTCATGAATGGTTCCTTCGGCCACAGTAACTGCTTCAACTCATTCCCTCTTTTGCCAGTCTTCCTCAGCATACTTCTCTGCCTTTTTAACCATCTTTTCAATATCATCTTTGCTTAACCTGTCAGAAGACTGGATCATGATCTGCTGCTCACATCCTGTGCCCTTATCTTTGGCAGAAACACGTATGATCCCATTGGCATCAATGTCAAATGTAACTTCTATCTGAGGGACTCCACAAGGGGCTGGGGGAATTCCAATCAAAGTAAATTGTCCAAGAAGTTTATTGTCTCCAGCCATCTCTCTCTCACCTTGACACACTTTAACCTTCACTTGAGTCTGTTCATCAGCAGCTATAGAGAACACCTGACTCTTCTTTGTTGGAATAGTGGTGCTCCTGTTAATAAATTTAGTGAAGATGCCTCCCAGAGTCTCAATGCCCAAGACAGGGGTGTGACATCCAGGAGCATCATACCTGTGACGTCTCCAGCCAACATGTCTCCCTGGAAGGCAGCTCCAATGGCCACAGCCTCATCAGGATTGACAGCTTTACTTGGGGCTCAGCCAAAAGGATCCCACACTGTCTGCTGAACCTTGGGCATCTTGGTCACGCCACCAACAAGAATCACTTCTCCTACGTCGCTCGTGTCGACTACTGCATCTTGCTGAGCTTTTTGGCATGGGGCAATAGATCTTTTGATTAGATCAGTGGCAACCCCCTCAAATTGAGCCAGGGTTAGCTTCATGTTCAAATGCTTGGGTCCAGAAGCATCCATCATTAGAGATGGCAGGTTGATGTCAGTCTGCACAGATGAGGAGAGTGCACACTTGGCCTTCTAAGCAGCTTCCTGCACACTTTGAAGTGCCATGTTATCTTTGGTCATATCAACCCCTGACTCCCTCTTGAATTCCTTCACAATGTGTTGTAACAAGGCCTGGTCAAAGGCTTCACCACCTAAGAAAGTATCTCTATTGGTAGATTTTACCTCAAACACTCCTTTCTGAATTTACAGGATAGAAATATGGAAAGTTCCACCACCTAAATCATATACAGCAATGATTTCACCTTTTGTTTTGTCTAGACCGTTGGCCAGAGCAGCAGCTGTGGGTTCATTAATCACTCACAGCACAGTTAGACCAAATATCTGACCTGCATCCTTAGTGGCCTGTCTCTGAGGGTCATTAAATAACCTGGGACTGTGATCACAGCATCTTTTGCTGTATGCTCCAAGTAATTTTCTGCAGTCTCCTTCATCTTCATCAACACAAATGCTCCAATCTGGCTCAGAGAGTAGAGTTTTCCACGAGCTTCAACACAGGCACCACCATTGGAGGCACAGACAATTTTAAAGGAAACATTTTAAGTATCTTTCTGTACTTCAGGGCCATCATATTGCTGGCCAATAAGACACATGGTGGCATAGAATGTGTTCTTTGGGTTGGTGACAGCCTGCCGCTTGGCTGGCATGCCAGCCAGTCGCTCACCATCATGGCCACCATGGAAGGGGTGGTTCTGGCCCTTTGGCATTCCCCGGCATCTTTGCTTGTTTACTTTCCTGGACTACCACACAGGAATTCATAGTACCCAAATCAATAACAACAACTGTTCCCTTGATTGCTTCCAATTCATAGTCCTGCCCTCAAATAATTCTAAATGCCTCGTTACTAAGGCCTTTCCAGCCATCCTGGTGATGGGCGGCTGTGGAACTCCAGGAGCCTGCGGTGCTGACTACTTGGGCAGCTGCAGCTGGGCTGGCACTTACCATGGCAGCAAGACAGTAGGAATACGAGGCAACAAAAAGGCACTCGGACAGCTGGGAGGAGCATGGCCCGCAGTGGCAACTCTTCTGGAAACCTCCCTGCAACTTACTTTTAAGTTGCATCAAAAAAGATAAACATGTGGATGGACAGAAGAATGGAAAAGTGGATAGATATGTGGTAAAGCAAATATAATAAATGTTTGTGTATGCCAAGACACTTAATAGGGGAAAAAATAGTCTTTTCAACAAATTGCGCTTGGACAACTGGATATCCACATGCAAACTAATAATGTCAGACCCACAATGAGACACCATTTCACACCCACTAGGATGGCTATAATTAAAAAGACAATGTGAATATTCTCACTGTCCTGATTTTGTGATAATCAGGGTAGGCTAAACATTCACTATATTAGAAACCATGCATGTGTCCCCAGACCTAGTTTTTCTCCCTAGGTCTGGTTTTTAGAATGCTGGTGATAAACTAAACCTGATTTATTATATGACCATCCTGTATGGGAAATGACTGTAACATTGGGTATCTTTGGTCAACCTTAAGAGATATAGCAGGGGGACGGATGTGGCTTGGGTGGTTGGGTGTCTGTCTCTCATGTGGAGAGACTTGGGTTTGAACCCCAGGACCTCCTGGTAAAAACAAAAAAAAGAAAAATATAGAAAGCACGTGGGTCGCCAGGCCCTGAGAGCCATGCAGCAAGATGATGACGTAACAGGAGAGTGACAAGGGAGAGCCAAGATGAGACGCACCAAAAAACCAGGAACTAAGGTGGCACAGGTAGTGGATGCCTCTCTCCCACATCCGAGATTCCGAGGTTTGAATCCCAGTGAAGACAGGAGAAGGATGAGAAGAGAGGGCAGGAAATGGACACAGAGAGTTGCCCAGCAAATGGACACAAAAACAGCAAAAATGGGGGGTAAAAATGGATAAAAGTAAATAAATAAATCCTTAAAAAATATATAGGGGAGTAAGATACAGACTATAGTTAGTAATACTTTGATGATGCTCTTTCATGATTTGTTAATAAATGGTTCACAAGAGTACAGGGTGTTTGTGGGAGGGGTGATGTGTGGGAACCCTGTATGATGTTATGCATGTTTGTTTTGTAAGATCACAATGTTTACTGAACACTTATAGTTTATGTATGTTCATGTATGAATGATAGACTTCAATAAATTGTTTTTTAAAAAAAAGACAGATAATAACAAGTGTTGGCAAGGATGTGGAGAAATCAGAACCCTACACACTGTTTATAGCTGCTTTGGAAAACAGCCTGGCTGTTCTCAAATGATTAAATATAGAGTGGCCATGTGACCCAGCAGTTCCACTCCTGGGTATATACCCGAGAGAAATGAAAACTTCTGTCTACACAAAAACTTGAATACAAATCATCATTCATGATAGCCCAAATGTAGAAACAACCTAAATGCCCATAAACTAATAAGGGATAAATAAAATGTGTATATCTACGCAAAGGACTATTTGGCAATCAGATGAAACGACGTACTGATACAGGCTACAACACAGATGAAACTTGAAAGCATTGTGCTAAGTGAAAAAAGCCAGGCACAAAGGGCCACAGCGTGTATGATTCCATTTATATGAAATATCCAGAATAGACAAATCTATAGAGACAGGGCAGAGAATGGTGGTTGCCTGGGCCCATGAGGGAGGATGGGAAGGAAGGGATGATGGTTAAGGGGATGTGTGGTTTCTTTCTGGGATAATGAAAATGTTCTAAAATTGATTGTGGTGAAGGCCCATATACTAAAAACCATTGAATTATACACTGTAAATGGGTCAATTGCATGCTATGTGAATTACATCTCAATAAAGCATTAATGTAAGAATGTTAATGTACATGCAGCACAAAAAGCATGATCCTTAAATTTAAAAATTGATGAATTGGACTTCAACAGAACTAAAATATTCTGCACTTCAAAAGATACTGTTAAGAGAATTAGAAGACAAGCCATAGGTTGTGAGAAAATATTTGCAAGTATATATCTGATAAAGGACTTGTTGTCCAGAATCTATAAAAACTCTCAAAACTCAATAACGAGAAAAGAAACATCTCAATTTTTTAAAAATGGGCAAAAGACAAACAGACATTTCACCAAAAAATATATACATATAGCAATTAAACTCATGAAAAGATGTTCAATATCATTAGTCATTAGGGAAATGCAAATTAAAATGAGACACCACTATTAGAATGGCTAAAATAATATGTAAAAATTCTAACAATCCCAAGTGGTGGGCAAGCATGGGAACAGCTGGAATTGCCATACATTTCTGGTGGGAATGCAAAATGGTACACCTGGAAAACAGTTTGTTGGTTTCTCATAAAGCAAAACATACGTTTTACCATACGTCTTCCCACTCCTAGGTATTAACCCCAGAGAAATGAAAACTTATGTTCACACAAAAAACCTGTCTGCAAATGTTTACCATGGCTTTATTCATAATCGCAAAGTAAAAGGGAAACAACCAACTGTCCCTCAACAAACTGTGATCACCCACAAAGGGGAATGCTACTCAGCCCAGTGGAGCGTCTGAACTGCAGGAGACCCCTAGAGTTTCACTCTACACTCCACGTGAGTTGAGGGTGCCCCCGTAATGACAGAGATTAATTTTCCTACCAGCCTTATCGCTTGGTGCCCAGGGTCAGGCTCAAATTAATTTAGAAGAGTCAAACCCCGAGATGTTTCCTGCATTCAAGAGAATTGTGGTGGGTGAAACATGTATCCCTATTATATTTGATTAATATATTGGGGTCCCAGGTAATTTCAATTTATAAAGGGATTCATGAATAAGAAACTGTCCTGCTATAGAAAAGTGCAAGTTGGGAAGCGGCTGTGGCTCAATCAGTAGGGCTCCTGTTTACCATATGGGAGGCCCTGGGTTCGGTTCCCGGGGCCTCCTGGTGAAGGCAAGCCCGCCCGCACGGCGTGGTTAGCTGACCCAGCGAGCACAAGCAGCAAGGGGGGATAAATGAATAAATAAATAAAATCTTTAAAAAAAAAAAAGAAAAGTGCAAGTTTGCAAAGCACTCATCCAGACTCATTTCTGAGTTTTACCTGCTCAGGGTCCTGGACCTCGAGATAAAACCCTGATAATCTTCTTTGCTGGCCTCCTCTCCTGACCAATGCTCAGAATACTCACAGTTCCCTGGAAGAGCAATGGCTTTCACACCTTTCCATAGACCTTTTTCTCTCCTGGTTCCCAGTAAACTCCTATTCATCTGTCAGTACCCTGTTTAAACTGCACCTTGTCTGTGGAGCCTTCCCTGGATCCCTTCTTCTTATAACAAAGCCACTGATTCTTTTTCTGCATTTCCACAGATTGGTGCCTGCCCCTCTAAGTCAGGCTGGCTTTCTCTCTGGATGTTAAAAAACACCATAGAAATTTATTATTCCAAATAAAATTAAACCAAATTGCCAAGTCCTTATGCATCAGAGTGCAATGAATTAGTCTTTGTGGTTGCTGGACTCTTCCTGCCTCCAGGGTGATGCAGAGGGCAGGGGGCAGGAGGGACAGGGGGTGTCATACACAGTTCAGGCACTTAGTGCAAGTCCTCTGGTCTGAAAAAGGAAGCAGTGACCGACTATTGTCCAGGTCTGCCTGGCACCTGGAAGGCGGGTGTCGCTGCTTCTTGTGCTTGGGGAGCCTCGTGCTCTGGGGTGCAGGCTTTGAAGCAGTAGGGACCACAGTAGCATCACACAACTTCCAAACGCCCCCACCCCCACTTCCCAGTTTGGGGAATTGCCCCCCTTCCAGAGGTCCCTGCTTCTGCCCATCTCTTCAAAGCACTGCCTCCAATTCCCTTCCTCCCTGGGGGTAGGTAATTAGAAACACAGTGTTGGCCTCCTTGCCTAGGGGAGGAAGTTTGGGAGGCCGAGGCCAGATGATTTTCTCATTAACTCACCCTGTTTTCACTGCCATTAGCACTTATCTCACCATGTTGCAACGATTTAATTTCCCATCTTCCTCTGAACTGTGAGGCTTTTGAGGTCAAGGACTGTCTCACTGATCTGGGATGCCAAAATGTCAAGAGTGGGCTTTCTAATTGTGTGACCAGGAGCAAATTTACCTCTCTGAGACTCAGTTTCCTTGCCCATAAAATGAGGACAGCAATAATTGCAGTCTCATAGTATTACGGTTGGGATGACCCGAGGTGATGCACGTTAACTGCTTAATACAGTGCCCAGCAGGCAGTAATCACTCAAAAAGGTTAGCTGCTAGCATTACTTTTCATTCTCATTGTTTTTCACTTGCAGTGGATGTTTGGTTGCCTACCCAACGGTCATTCCCAGCTCTCTTTGTCTACTATAGAGACTGAAAATGCAAGCCACTCATCGTCCCAACCTCCCTTGTAACTGTATCTCAGTATTGAGCAATAGGACTTGAAGGAAAGTGTTCACAGGATTCTGGGAAAGATTTTCCTCTCTGGTAAAAAGAGAGGGAAACAAAAAGAGACTTTGGATGTTGTGATGGAGGGAGGTAATTATTGGAGCTGTGGCAGCCATAATGTGGCCATGAGGGCAGGGATATGCATGAAAGTAAACCTCTGAAGATGTCAGAGCAGAAAGATGGAAGGGTCAGGGGCCTTTATGACATTGTGAGGTGCTGCCTCAACCCTGAAAACTCCTGCCTTGAACATTTGTTAAATTAGATCTGAAATGTCCTTATTAGGAAGGCCATTCATAGTTGAGCATTCTGGTACTATCAGCTGAAAGTATCTCATTGAATATCTTATTGTAGAAATTCACACTCAGTAACTGTTGAAAGCCCAGGTAAGTGGGCTTTCCATGAACTTCCTTCCTCCCTGCCCCTCCCATTGCCCCCCACTCCCCAGCCCCCAGCCCCCACACAGAGCCATGCTAGCACAAGAGCTGGCTGCCGACTGAGGTCATAGATGGATCTACTTCTTGGTCCACTGGTCCATGACCTTGGCCTCATGTGCAGTTCTGCCATTTGTCCATAGGAAAGATGGTGAACACATGGAAAAAGAAAGTACAAAAGGAAGAGAAAACAGACAGGGAGAGAGGAAGCATTCATGAGTGAATAATCCAAAAGTTCCTGGCCTTTATTTCTGCTCAGTCCTATCATTCAGAACTGTTCAGTTAATCTGGGCCATCCCACGTTCTGAATTGTAACCTTGGCTCCAATCTGCAGTTGGTTGGCAGAAAAAACATTACAAATCATATAACCTCGTTCTATCCATATTTCTAACTTAGTTTTGGTACATTACTTTCTCTCTTGTATTGGAGTCTGTCTCTGTGTTGCTGAAAAATGAGAGTGGGGGCTAATGTTTCTCTTGTTTCTGGTTAATTTTGTGGCTAGAAAAAAATTCGTGGGAAAGACATATTTTTACCACAACAACTACCGGTCCCAGGGTGGTGCAGGATGTTGCAGGAATAGCTGGTGTGCATTTTGTATAGGTTGAGGTGGCACCTGTGGTCCCACGGCAGGTCAAAAACAAACTAAAAAGTAAGGAGCGGCAGGATATAAATGTTAAGTATATGATTTGTCTCATGTAACCAAGAAATAGCATCTCTTTGCCACACTGCTTTCTCGAGCTGCCTCTCTCTGTATGTCATTGAGCTTCTTTAAAGAGTGGTCTGCAAACCACGTGACTATGGTACAATACCACCCTCTGATTTGTCCCTTCCCATATCCTCTCTTCCCAGACCACGTGATGAAAACTGCACTTTTCAGGGTCAACGATGACAGAATCACCGAACTGGTAAAAGAGAACTTTTACCAGTTCTCTTCCAGTCTCCTCTACCTCGCAGCTGCTCATTCTTCGTGAAATCGTCACTAATTTGCAAGATCTGGTACTGACACTTCTGTTTTCTCCCAACTTCTCTAATCACTTGTTTATTTTACTTCTCATCCTGCCGTCTAAATGTCATCATCCACCATGTCCTCTTCTGTTCCTTCTGGCGTTCTCCTTCTTGTTCAACTCATTTATAAACTACTTTCCCCTGTATTGGATACAGATTAGTATCAGAACCTCAACAAAGCATAAGTATGCAAAGTCAGTGACATTGGACCTTTTCCAATGTCTACCCCACCTTTTCCCAGTCCTTCTTCCCAGAAGGAACCTCTATGAGTGGTGGGATACAAATTCCTCCAGACCTTACATAGCTGAGACATCATTTGATAGCATGATTTTAACTAGAGCTTTGTGTCAATAATTCTAGCCTTTATCTAGTTCTGCCTTCCCTCCATGTGCCAGCATGTACTGACACATACCTGATGGATGTGCCCCACTAGCTATCTCTCAGACCACTCAAACTCAAAATGCCTAAGGAAGGAGTCACTGTCTTTCTCCAGGCTGACATGTCCTTTTGTTTTCTCAATCTCAATTATTGTGTGTTGCCATCCAATTAGGCAAGCCGGAAATGATGTGGTCACTCTTGACTTCTCACTCTGTGTGTCTCTTTGTCTTTCTCTGTCTCTTTCTTTCCCATCCTCTTCCATGAAAGATGGCCATGAGCTGCCATGTTCTGTCCATTCCAGATCTGATCTAGTTCCCCCTACCCACTGCTGCTTTTCAGGGCCAGGCCTGAACTCTCTCTCATTTGGACTAAAGCAATAGCCCCCAATTGGTTTCCCTGCTCTTTGTTATTTGCGGCAGCCACTGTGTACGGCCTACTTTATACCATCGTCAACCCTTTTCCCTCCCACTTTATTCAGGCTGCAATGGCCAACACTTAGAGAATGAATCATGATAGGCCTAAACCAGTAATAGCAATCCCGTTCCCCTTTGCCCGATTCTCACTTTCCCAGACTCCTTTGCAGTGAGCGGCAGCCCTGTGATTAGTGCTGGCCAATAAGACAAGCACGGGGAGTCTGGAGGACCTTCTGTTCATCCTCTCTTCCCTGCCTCCCCACCCCCACCCCCAGCACCATCAGTTAAACTCTTTACACTGGCATTTAACACTTTTACAATCTGACCTCCCAACTTATCCTTCCTCCAACATTACCCGGTTCTCATCACAGACCTTATGCTGGAGTTTGGGTATAGGAAGCCTAAGTAGAGGTACCTCCTTCACGATAGCCAGTCTCCAAAGATGGACCCAAACTGACTTTGTTTCCCAGGATCTACGTTCTTGAGCAGCCCCTCCCACACCAAATCTGCATGCTCCTGTGACATATTTTTACTAATAGTATGCAAAGAAAATTATGCCGTGCCAATTCTGGGCCCGAGCCTTTAGAAGGCTTGGCAGAGAAAAAAAGAAGGCTTGTCATGTTCTGCTTTAACACTCTCAGGAGCGCTACGCCTCTATATTAAAAAAAAAAAAAAAAAAAAAAAAATCCAACTGCCCTGAGGTCACCGTGCTTTGAGGAAGTATAAGTTAGCCACAAGGAGGAGTTCTGATGTTCTGATAATGTCAACCAACCGAGAGGACCCAGGCTCCAAACCTCTGATGTCACTCGAACCGTTCCAAACTGCCAGCTCCTATATGAGTCCTCTGAGCCAATGCCAGGTGAAGCAGAGACAAGCTGTGTTGGTGGGAGTGAAAAAGTAACTGAAAATCACTTCTAGTCAAACTCAATTATTCTCCTTCTTGCAAATGATTGCTGCTATCCCCCAGCCACACCTTTACTTACACTGCCCTCTCAACCTAGAGTAGCTTCCCTCTTCATCAAACTTATCCCATCCTTCATGGCTTATCTTGAATGGCATCTCTTCTATCAAACCTCGATTATGTCAACTCTGAATACTTCATTCTGACCAGCTCTGGAGCAGTTATGTGGTTTTGCCCACTCTCCATTCACCCTCTCTTTCTCCTGGTAACAGCACACTGCTTTTGTCTTGATGAATTATCCCTGCCCCCTTTAGACAGTTTTGGTGGACCTGTCAATCATGTTGTCTGCTTACCTCTGTCCCCGGGCTGGGAAACACAACTTGGACTGGGCCCATCAGCTGCTGTCTCCCGTCAATGGAAATCCTAAGAGGCCTGACAGAAGACCTGAAAATGGATGACAGCCTGCCCAGCCTGCCATTCGCTCCTGCTGGTGCGGTCCCACAAGTTGTCTGATCCATGCTCATTCCAAGATGTGATTCTTGAGCTTTTCCAGTGAACTTCGCTGTAGCCATGACAGTCACTCCCAGGTGATTCCATTTGCTCCCTTACTCTTCCCAGCCCCCTGGAGGCTTGGGTAGACCATGTCCTGAGTTCTGACTGATGAAATAAGAGTGGAAGTGACACATGTCACTTTCAGGCTAAGGCCGTAAAAAACCCCTGTGCAAACCTCTAGTCTCTCTCTTCCTCCTGCCATGGTCACTGAGGAAGCTGTTATGGTACAGCTACAAGATGGCGGAACCTCCATTTGCCTGAGTCCACAACTGACTATGTAGAGTAGAAATCCCGGCTGACCCACATGGAACATGTAGCATGACCTAAAAATAAAGATTTGGGGCATGTTTGTTCAGCATCACCTAGCTTATCCTGAGTCATATACACCCAGTATCCTTCCAAAAAACTAAAATTTTGCTTGCTACCCAGAATCAGTATCTTGTACCTAAAACTTAACTGATAAACTTTAATAGCACTTAGCAGTTTCTTACTTGATTATGCTTACTTTATTTTTTAAAATAGCTGAGAGTAATCTGGCACTAGGGACTACTTAAGATTCATCTTTGCATCCTGCACAGTGCCAACCACACTGCCTTACGCTTATAAGGTTCCTGATAAATATTTGTTAGGATAAATGCAGAAATGGAATGATGATGAAAATTTGGCAAGTCAACTAGATACTTTCTGTTCAACTGTGATTGCCAAACCCATTTTCAAGTGAAATTTTCTTGAAAGAGATTTCAAACCATGATTGTATCTCTATTTTTATGATGATGGTGATATGTGTGTGTTGTGTATTTTCAATCATATTGCAATAGGTTGTCACAAGTTTAAAATAGTTTTATGTAACTTCAAAAAAGTAAATACTCTTGAAACCTCAGAACAACAATAGTCAATGAGCTCTTCATTTGTGACAGATACGCTATGTAAGTTTTAAATTTCTATCCTGTCCCCCTCCCATCCTGGTGTCTAACATCTTATTGCAGACAAAGGGAGAAGCAACAATTTGGAACTATTTATGTCCATTGTTCCCAAAGGAATTAACCTTTAAATCAGAGAAAAGGTGCCACAAAAACCTGCTGCATAATGAACTGATACCATGGAGAAGAGGGAATCTCCGTTTTAAAAGAAACACTTGTAAAGTAACAATGATTTACAACTGACTCCCAGAAACAGACAGAGAGAAAAGAGAAATGCTTTTGGTGGAATAAACTTGATATGTGAATAAATGTTCCTGTATGTAGGGTTCACCCAGGGATCTTGGGTGCAGGTTCTGCATCAGTAGGTCAAAGTGACCTCAGAGTCATCTTGTTAGATGTCCATCAAGCTCCCAGGTGACACTGGCGCTGCTGGGTCCACAGAACATGCTTGGCAGAGCAAGCGCAGATCACTCCTTCTGTGATAAGAATGGCGATCGCCATTCAAGAACTTTTCAAAGATCTACTTGGAACCAGGCTGAATTTTGGTTTTTGATTAGTTTGCTCTGAATTCATCCTTTCATCAGTTTTCTTTAAGTTGGTTAGGAAATCACTATTACCTTGCATCTTATCTGGAAATCACTTCTCTGGTAACATTTCTATCTTTATAAAACATAGTCAAGAACACAGAAGCTGGTAGAATAAGAGGTCTGAGAAGCTAAAAGAGATGTACCAAATTCTAGCAAAAACTTTTGTACTTTCCTGATTTAGCTTTCCTTTTTTTTTTTGCCACTTTTATAATAAAAGTGGTCATTTATTTGCTCAGGACAGAGGACATTAAAATTGGACAATTATAAGAAGAGATTAGGACTGCTGGTAGCCTGACAGAGAGAAGGAGATGGAAATATTTTGAAAATCTGACCTTAGAATTAAAAACTCCCACTAATTTTGGAGGTATAATCTTCTGTGTAAAAGGAAAAAAAAAGCCCTAGATGTAGTAAATGTTCCCAAAGACATTCATGTACTCATCAAGAAAAATCATTGCTTGCTTAAGACAGCAGGTAAGCATATATTTTAGAATTATGAATACAGAATATAGAAAGAAAAACATTTAAAAAACCAGTGCTTGAACAGATAATCTAGTTACATGGAAAATTTGCTTATGTATAACTTAATTCCAGATGATGCTGGATAAATATGGTTGTAACTATTCCCTAACTTCACATAATAGCATAATACCTAAAATCTTAATGGCTATATAGACTTAAAATTCTTTTGAAAAAAATAGCCTTTTTCTGATAATTATAAAATAAGACATTCTCATTGGAAAAATGTTGAAAAATTAAAGAAAGTGACAAAACATTAGAAATATTACCCATGATCCCACCAATCAGAGCTATCCACTGATAACATTTTGGTGTATGCTCTAGTCATTTCTATCTCTCTTAAAATATTCCACATTATGTTTTTTTCCTGCCATTAAGTATCCTTTGAAAACACGATTTTTAGATGTCATAGTATTCCAGAGAAGTTTTACTTATTCCTATCATCCCCCTTTTTAGACATTTGGAGACATTTAGTTTGCTTCCATTTACCCCTGATATAATTAATGCTATGATGCTCTTTCTTGTTTAACCTTTGCCTGCATCTCTGATTATTCCCCCAGATAGAGTCCCAGAAGTGGAATTACTGGGTCAAAGAACATGGACACATTCGGGCTCTTGATGAGCATGGCAAATTGCCCATCAAGAAGAATTTAATAGTCTCCAATGCCTCTAGCAGTTTGCAAATTTCTCATCCCAGAGTCTGAATCTTCAACTGACTAATCTTAGGAGCCATTTTTAATATTGTCCCTTTGGGTACTCTCACCATCTCTCTAAGATGAGTAATGAATAGGAGGGAACCGCTTTCTCCTTCTCTTCCACTGACTCATGCACCTGTCACATGGATCAACCATAAAATTATGTGAACATATAAATGCCAAAGAGAACTAGCATGAACAAATGAAAAGGGTTTGACCTGAGGCAGTGGCATAACCTGGTTTCCAGCCTCCCTCTTTCCATGATCTTCTCCATTATTGCTATGTACTTTTAAAAAAAATTGCTTCTCATCGTTCTTTTTCACATTTTTACTCTTCCTACTGGAAGTTTAAAAAAATCCAGACAACTACAAGTGGAGAAAATGACAGTTATCCATTTTCCCACCACCCAACATTAACTACTGTTAATGAACATTTTAGCATATTATTGTTTCTATCCCTTTTTAAAAAAACAATATTTGAAAAATTATGTAAATACTGTATGAATATATAGGTTTATTATTTTCATTTAAAATTAGAAGTTTACAGCTAAGCCTCCAGACCTCTTTAATGTCTACATCCATGCCAATCCCTTTTCTCCTTGACCTCAATCCTAGAGGTGCTCTATTTTTTGTGAGACAATCTTTCCAATCCTTAAGGATATGCTTTTATATTCATATATTTATATGCATATGTTAAAATATTTAATATTGACATTTTGCATTTCATCATTTTGCCTTTTTTTTAAATTTTAATTCCACTCTATGCCTTTAAGGTTTAACCATGTAGATGCTTGTGAGTTAATTCATTCCCTTAAATTATTATACGGTAGTCCACCATACATGAGCATTATGTGTCATTTCCCTATTAATGGATGTTTAGGAGGTTTTCATTTTTCCTCTATTGCCAACAGTGTTGCAGCAAACATCCTCATGCATAAAAAAGAGCTTTTCTCCAGTTAAATTCCTAGAAGTGGAATTGCTAGATGAGCATTTTCAGTTTCGAAACTGCTCTACAGAGTGGCTATAACATTTACAACCCCACGATAAGCACATAAGAATACTCGTTTCCCCTCATCCTCAGCAGCATTTTGTCATTCTCGTGGGGGAAAAATGGTATTTTATGTTGCTTTCCCCCCCAACTAATAGATTGACAATCTTTCCATATGTTTTTTAAGCCATTTGAATTTTCTCTTCTGGAAGTTATGATACACTTTAGACTCACTTTTTGCATCCATGTTTGTAATACAGATGGATCAAACGTTTTCTTTTATCCTGCTGTTTTCTCTTTGGTTCAAGATTAAGCTAGTCTCATAGAATTTGTTGGACAGCATTTTCTATCTTGTTTATATTTTAGTGCCTTTTGCATAAAACATATATATATATATATTTTGAACACTCCTGAAAAACTACCTTGGCCTGGGTATTTGGGGAGTTGAAACAAATCTCCTACTACAATTTCAATGTATTAATGATTTTTGTTCTACTTCTTGGGCCAAGTTTTGTAATTGGCATTTTTTTCAAAAATTGCCTTGAATTCTTATTGTAGTGGCATAAAGTTGTTCATAGTATAATCTTAGGCTATCTAAAATTTTTGTTGCTATTTAAAATATTGTGTATTTATATCATTTCTTGATTAATCTTATCCAGAAGCTTGTCTTTTTCGTTAGTCTTTGACAGAACACCAGGTTTTGATTTCCATAAGCAATTTTATTTTCTCTTTTCAGTTTTACTAATTTCTGCTTTAATATAATTATTCCCTTCCTTATGTTTTCTCTGGGTTTATTTAGTTATTTTTCTACCTCTTAAACTTAGCTCCTTCAGATTTTGTTTTCTTGTTTTGCAATAAGTGCATTTACAGCTATAAATTCCCCTCTGCCTATTGTTTTAGCTAAATCTAAAAAGTTTTGCTATGTTAGACTTTTATTGTCATTCATTTCTAAATATTTTTTAACTTCCATATTAGTCTTCTTTTTAATCTATATGTATTTTTCAGTTTCTAATATATGTGCTTTTTTTAAAAAAAATGTATTATAAAATCTTTCAAAATACAAAAAGGTTTAAAAATTGATATAACAAACATTTGTTTATGTACTAATGTACTCATCATCCAGCTTAAGAAATAAAACTCAAATATATGCTTATAATTTTAAATTTTATTTTTCATAAGTAATAGATGTACGTGGTTAAAAAAATCTGTCTCCCTGGCCCCCTCCTCAGAAGCAACTGCAGTTACTAATTTAAGGTGTATTCTATGTGTTGTGTTACTTTTTGGTTGTCTTTTTGTCATTGATTTTCAATTTTCCTGCATTGTGATTAGTGAATGTGGTCTATAGATTCTTTGGAATTTATTATGACTTCCTTTGTGGTCCAGTACATACTCAATATCTGCAAATGTTCCAAATATATTTGAAAAGAAGATACTGCTAAGTTCTTTTTCTAAAATAGAAATCTGATCTTGTAACTTCCACTCTGATAGCTTCTGTGGTCTTCAGGTAAAAGGCCAACCACCCCTTACTATTTGATTTGGCCCCAAGCTTCCTCTCCAGCTAAGGCCTCAGCTATCTTCCTTATATACAACAAATTTAGGTACACATCACTCTCTAAAATATGTTTTTTAGGATCAACTTTTGGAAGAATGTTTGAGCCATCAGAGTTGTCCAGTAAAGACAGTCTAGTCAAAGTACGTCAAAGGTGCTGATACTCCTTGAACCACCTAGAGAATGGGTAGAGTCATATTGAGGCTGGATTGTCACCCTGTGGTGGATTACTGTCATCGTGAACTCCAATTCTTGTTCACTACTTGCTCCTACTCAAGCTGATCCACCTCACTGAGACCCCTGGTACCCCTTCCCTTGCTTCTAATTGGTCAGCACTTTCACTCCTCCAAATCTGTGCCTGCCTGTACCATGGTGGACCACTTCCACCACACTCCCACCAACACCCTCAAGTTGCTTTTTTTTTTTTTTTTTTTTTACCGGGAGGTACCGGGGATTGAACCCCGGTGTCTCCATATGGTAGACGGACGCCGAACCTTTTGAGCCACATCCATTTCCCTCAAGTTGCTTTAAAGTCAGTAGCTTATGCCCAACTCAGATCCACTCCAGGATGAATCCAAACTAAGTTCTCACTCTGAGGCCTCTGGAATGGGGATGGAAGATTGAGGGAGGGGTCAGATAACCATCATCTCTACACCAGTATGGTTTCAACCTTAGCTGGAGTCTCACTTTTGCATTCCCCTTGGCATCTGTTCTAAACCTTTTGACCTCCCTCAAGCCCCTAGCACCTCCCCAGCTCCTTTATTCAGCAGAATGATACTGTTTGCCACTTTATAGAGAAAATAGAAAACATCAGGAATGAACCTTTATTTAGCCATTTTCACTTCCTTTCCTACTATTTGAGAAGGGTTTCTTTCCTCTCTAGGGCAATCCTGTCTGTTTTTATTCTATTGATTTCCCCTTCTGCTCCTGGGTCTTCAAGTCTTCCCTTCCTAAAACATACTTCCTAAAAGAGTAGTCCTCACTTCTTCTGCAACTCTTCAACTTCCATTCATTCAATGGTCTGAGCTAGTTTCCTCCCCTCCCTATTGAGACTGCTCTCCTTGGCCTGCAGATTCTAAACCCTATGGCACATCTTTTTTGACCCCTTTGCAGCATTGACAATTCTGAGCACACCTTGCTTCTCAAAACTTTCTCTTACCTATGTCACTCTGATATCATTCAGTTTGTTTGTTTTTTAGGAGGCACCGGGGATTGAACCCGGTACCTAGTACATGGAAAGCAGGCGCTCAACGACTGAGCTACACCCACTCCCCTATTGTTACCAGATTTTGTCTAGGTTCTTGACTTATGCTGCAGAAATGAAATTTCATAATACATTGGGTTAGTTAGGCCAGAAATTTATTAAAGTAGGGAGGGAAGAGAAATGGGAGAAAATAACAGATCACGGGTCCCCAGTAAAGTAAGGGGCTGAAGAGTGATAAAGAGGGCTGATTTGTAGACCATAATTTCCCATTATAGATTATAAATGCCCAGGTTTTACTTGCGTGTTGTTCCATGCAGGGGGGACATGGCGAGAGCAGGGCACAGAGCAGGGACGAGAGAGAAAGAAAGGTTTTGAGCCTGCTTTTTACACAATTAATTATTCCATCCCTTTACTAATGGCATGGAAGGAGTCCCAGCTGTTCGCTGTTTTGATTGATTACCCTACCCATCAATTCCCTGGGTGGGCCCAATGATAATGTCCCTGGAGAATATCTGAGGCTTCTCCTGGGAATCTCTGGGAATCTCATTCCGGACGGCAGGGTCTTCCAGCAGCCTTGGGTGTATCAATATCCACTTGGACTTCTTGCCAGGTTCCAGATCAGTCTTTTGATTTCCTATTTTACTAGCTGGCTTCACAATCACTCAGTTTTGAATCCCTTTCTTCCCTTTCTACCTCCTTTGCCCCCATGTTTGGTTCTTTACCTGACATGTTTAGTTCTCCAGCATTTGCTATTCTTGGTCCTCAACTTTTATCTCTCTATGAATCAGGAAAGCACATGCTTCACTGCAGAAGGGGAGAGTCTCTACCTAGCTCTAAACAAGTGCTGCCATAGTGAAATGCTGGCCCATTGTGCCAGATTTCCCCATTTTTCAAGAGTGGTCAGACATCCCAGTGTTTTATGTCAAATGCGTCAAATTTTAAGTATTGATAAGGAACATTTAACAAAATACTGTGCAGGGCAAACAAAACATGGATGTTTTTCTTGAGGTTTATTTTCTTCTCTTATTTGATGGCTACTAAGGCAGTTTATAAAGCACTTTTTATTAATAATGGTAACTCACACTTACTGAGGTCTATGTCCCAGACACTCTTCTAAGTGGTTTGCATGTATTAACTCATTTAATCTTCACAAGAACCTTCTCAACAAGGTGCTATTATTATCCTTGCTTTATGGATGAGCAAACTGCAGTGGAGAGGTGTAGAATTTGGTCCTGGGTTTAAGAGGTATAGAGTTTAAGAACCAGGATTCAAAATCAGATGATCCTGAAGCTCAAGATTTTAACCAATACAATCTACTGCTTTTCCCCATTCAACATATAAGGAAACCGAGGCCCAGAGAACTTAAGTTTTCCCAAGATCACACCGGTGGTAAGTGGCCAAGTAGATACTTGAACCTATCATCACAAAGATAGCTACTTGCACTCCCTTCTGTTCTATAATTACCTACTTCACCTGCTCTCACACTAGGAACTGGCATACAAACATTTGTAAAATGAGTTCCTTGGAGATTCAAAGCGTCCATTGGCTTCCAGTAGTAACTTCATTTATTCCTCACAATAATCCCTAGGTAAGATAATAGCCAACATTTAGTAAGCACTTTCATGTGACACTTTTCAAGTGATATGTTACGTACTTGATATGCATAATCTCTTTTAAATCTCAGGAACACTATTTCGTAAGGGCTATTTTCATCCCCATGTAACAGAAGAAAGAGAGGCTCAGAGGGGCTCTGGTGCTTGCTCAAGGTACCGCAGCGAATAAAAACAGAGCCAGGATTCTAGCTCAGGCTATATGGCAAGAAAACCCTCATTCCTGACCACGAAGTCACACCGTCAGTTCTACAGACAGGGAAACTGAGGCCCGGTACAGGGCGCTAACTTGTGCCCACAGAATCGCGGGGCACAGGCTGCACTCTTGCTCTTCCTCTTCTTCGGTCGGGAGGTGCCACTGCTGTGCGGGAGACATTAGGCGACAAGCGGGAAGACCCTCTCGTATGACACGGGGCGCCACCCGGTAAGCTCGCTGCACCCGCGCGCGCATTTGTGAGGCCCGCGTCGGCCCTAACAGACAGAGCCTGAGGCACCATGGCAACGGGCGGGAGAACAGGAAGTGCGTCAGCCGGTGGGCGGGGAGAATCAGCTGGTGATTACCAATGGAAGCGCCACGTTCGCCTTCGCCCCACCCCGAATCCGCTTTTTGGCCGTCGCTGCGGGCGGAGTCTGGGCAACCTTTGGGTGTCTTGCTGGGTAAACCCGAGCGCGGGGACGGGCGGCTGATGGGGAAGAAAGGAGTCTAAAAGGGCGAGCGGAGCGTGAAAGGTGGGGTTCGGCGAGGCAGGAAGTGCGGTCAGGCCCGGGGTCGGCCCGTGTGCGGTGACGGAGTGTGGAGCTGGGGACGCGGGAGAGCTGGGGGTTTCTCTTCCCCATTTCCTGAGGGCGAAACTGAGTCCAGAGACTGGGAGCCGACGCAGGTTGACTGGGACCGAGTTCCATCAACACACATTTTTGAGTCGCAATATTAGGTGAAGCTATTTTTAATCATAATATTAGATAAAAAAATGCAAAATTCCCTTTAAATTGATTACATCAAGGGAAAATACGGCCTTTGCTGACCACCCTCTCTGGTTTATCTCGCGGGCCTCTGTACAGTTTTGTGTACAGAGCTTCGTTGTACAAGTTCCCAGTCCTTGAGGATAGATATGTTCAGAATACTGAATTCGTGGGGCTTTGAAAAGGTAATATGAATATACTGTGTGTAGTGTCTTGTCATACCCCCAGCGGGGGTCTGGGACAGGGTCCTGTGATCAAGTACGTTAATAATTGTGCATATTTACACAAGGGGGATAAATGACAGCCATCAATAGCCTCAGGTCAGGTCGGTTTTTCAAACTGAAGGAAAGTCTTTCTAGATGTGGGAATTGCAGAAAAGGGGCCTGGATCATAGTTCGGTTGTTTCCTTGCTACCCTGACTGGGACCCCCTTGCGAACAGGGACTGTGTTTTTGTATCCCCATCCCCCATCTCCGTCACTAACTCTGTGTTGCTTTGGGCCCCTCTCCGTCTCAGTTTCCTCATCTACAAATGGGGACAGTACTGCTTTCCTCTTAAAGTCCTGGCGAGGATTAAATGAGGCCGTGCAAATGAAGCACCAGCACTGTGTCTGCCACTTTGGCACGGATGGTTAGGTCTGAGATTTACTTCTTCCAGTAAGCATGCCTATTTTAAAATGATTTGGGTAGGAAATCCATGTCCATGATTAAAACCAACTCCCCTCTCCCCAGTTTCTTTACAGAGGCAACTGACATTCTGTGCCTAAACAAGCATATAAATATTTATGTATCTCTTCCACCTCTACTTCCCTACCCCTTTTGGCCCAGATTCTAACATACTACACTGCTTTCTGTACCTTGTTCTCATTAATGTTTCTTTTGGCTGGCACAACATATTTAGATCTTTTTTCTTTTGAAAATTATGTAACATACCAATAAAAAACGTGTGAAATGTAAGTTTGAAGGACAGAAGTAAAATGGACACCCGTATACCCACCATCAAGTTAAGAAATAGAGTATTAACCATATCCCCAAGGTCCCCTCTGAAGCCTTTTGTTCCCCCCCCAAAGGTAACCAGTGCCCTGAATATTGTGTTACTTATTCCTTTGGTTTTCTTTGTAGTTTTAAAAACCCTCTGTGTCTGCATCTCTAATGAATTCAGTGTGCCGTTTACCAACTTTGGGAGCTTATATATTTTTTATATCTTATATATATATATCGTAGGACTTGCTTCTTGCTTGTAGCATTTCTTTTTTGAGCTGCATCCTGTGCAGATGTGTGTAGCTCTGCTTCATTCATCTTCACTTCCCCTGTTGAATTCTGTGATATGATTATCATATACATCATAAAGCAGTTTTGTTGATGGGCATTTGTATTGTTGCCAGAGTTTTGCTATTGCATGGTGCATCTATGAACATGTCTCCTAGGGCAAATGTGGAAATGTGTCTGTAAAAGTTTTATCCCTCTTATAGTATAAATGGATTTCTGGAACTATTCAGATTTGCTGGTAATATCAAATTGTTTCCTGAAGTGGTTAAAAGAGTTTATATTCCTACCCTCAGTAGATCAATCATACTTTAAACCATTTTCTTACCTGGTGGTGGGTAAGACATATTTCATTGTGGTTTTAATACTCATTTGCCTGATGGCTATTGAGATTAAGTATTTTTTTTTTTGATATGAATACTATTATAATTTATTGCATACATTCATAAGTGAAGGAAAAGATTAAGTATCTTTTTGATGTGTTTGTTAATCATTTGTATATCTTCTCTAAAATTTCTGTTGCCCATTTTTCTCTTACCATTGTCTTTCTCATATTGATTTATGAGTTCTTTATATATTCTGGGTATGAATATTTTCTAGCTTATATGTCTTTCAAATGCCTTCCAGTTTGTGGCTTGCCTTTTCTCTCTGGTGTTTTTGGTGAGCAGAGATTCTTAATTTTAATGAAGCCAAATTTATCAGTCTATTCCTTTATGGTTTGTACTCTGTATCTTTTTTTAAAAAACCTTCCCTACCTTTCAGTCATAAAGGTATATTTTCATTTGCCTTTCTCATGACTTTAATCCCCCAGGAATTGATTTTTGTGTATGGTGTGAGGTAGGGATTTAATTTCATCTTTTTTTTTTTTTAACATATGGATAAACCATTTTTGAAAAATTTGCTTTAATCTGGAATTCAGATTAAACATATCACATTATCCATACAAGTTTTTGAGTTCTCTGTTCTGTTCCATTGCCTTTTTGTCTATCCTTGTACTATTTTCATTACTCTAGCTTTATGATAAGTATGTTATCTTGTAGGACAAGTCCTACTTTCTGCCCTTATCTTCTCCCAGAGGGTCTTTGATATCTTTGCTTCATATTTTATATGTACATTTTAGAGCCATCTTGTCAAATTACACACAGAACAGAAAACCTGTTGAGGTTTTTAATTGGATTGGATAAATTTGGATTTTTAATGTGGTTGCTTTCAGTATTTCACCTTTAAGTATAATATTTGCTGTAAACTTTTTTGGGTACATGTCATTTAGCAAATAAAGGAAGTTTTCTTCTATTCCAAGTTTGTGAGAGTTTTTAGTATGAATAAATGTAGAGATTTATCAACTGTATTTACTGCCTCTTTTAAGATGATCATATGCTTTTTCTTCTTTTTTCTATTATCATGGTGACTCATTGATTTTTTTTTTTTTTAAAGGAGGTACTGGGGATTGAACCCAGGACCTCATACAAGGGAAGCAGGTGCTCAACCACTTGAGCTACATCCACTCCCTCACATTAATTTTTGAATGGCCAACCATTGCTGAGATAAACCCAACTTGGTCATGATATATCATCCTTTTTACACTGCTGGATTTGTTTTAACAGCATTCTTCTTAGGATTATTTGCAGCTATGTTTGTGAAAGTTACTGACCTGTGATTTTCCTTTCTCTCGAAGTCCTTGTCAGGTTTTAGTATCCAAGTTATGCCAGCCTTATGAGATGAGTTAGGCGGAAGGTTTGCTCTTTTTCTGGCTCTGAGATGGTTTGTGTAAATTTGAAATTAGTTGTTTTTAGAATGTTTGGTAGGACTCCCTGACAAATCCATCCGGACCTGAAGTTTTCTGTGTGGAAAGATGGATTTCCCATAAATTTTCTTTAATGGTTATAGGATTGTTTAGGATTTCAAATAATTTATTAGTTTTGAATGAATTCTCTATGAATTTGTACATATCTAAAATTTCAGATGAATTGTTTTAAAGTTGTTTATACTATTTTATTGTTTTAAAATATTTGTGGCATCAGCATTTAGTTTCCCTTTTTTGTTCCAAATATTGTTTATTTTAAGTTTTTTTTTTTTCCTTTGGGCAAATCTTCACTTCCATTAAATTTTTCCTAAGAACAATTTTAGTTTTGTTTATAAATTTCCCTTGACTGCTTTAGGTGCTTCCTACCAGTTTAATGTGTATTTTTGTTATTGTTTAGTTCAAAATATTTTCTAATTTGATCATGGGTTATTTAGAAGTGTGTTTTTAAAATTCCAAACAAATGGGATTTTTCTAGTTATGTTTTTGTTAATGGTTTCTAACTTTATCACACTGTGGTCAGAGAACATGGTCTGATGAGACCACTTTCTAAAGACTTGCTTTCTGGCCCCAGCATGTGGCAATTTGCATAATTGTTCTGGGTGTGCTTAAAGATTCTATATTCTGTAGCTGTTGGGTACAGTATTTTATGCAAACCCATCAGCTTTTTGCTTGTGCTGTAAAAACCCTTTGCTGATCTTACTGAGTTTTTGTTAACTTTTTCACTTATCAATGGGTATGTTAAAAGCCCCCCTATGGTTGTGGATTTGTATCTTTTTGTTTTTTATCTTTATAGTTCTGATAATTTTTGCTGTTTTGAGGCTCTATTATTAAGTGCATAACATTTTTAAAAAATTATTGAAGTATCTCACTCATACATGAACATATGTAATCAATGTGTATAGCAATAGTTGTGAACTTACAAAACAAACATACATAACATCATACAGGACTCTCATACCTCACCCTACCACCAATACCTTGCATTACTGTTAAACAGTTTTAACTAATGATTAAAGAGCATCTTCAAAATATTACTACTAACCAAAGTATTTTCCACTAACCCACCCTATTATTATTATATCATTTATCCATGAACATACATAAACAAAAAGTATATAGTAAAAATTGTGAACTTACAAAGCAATCATACAGGGGTCCCATACATCAACCCTCCCCAACACCTTGCATTGTTATGAGACATTTGTTACAAATTATGAAAGAATATTGTCAAAATCTTACTACTAATTATAGTCCTTATCTTACATTTGGTGTATTTTTCCCCCAACCCACCCTATTATTATTTTTTAAATATATTTTTATGACAGAAGTTGTAAACTTAACAAAACAATCATGCACTTGTATAGAATTCCCAAACAACACTCCTCTATCAACACACCACACCGTGGTGGAACATTTGTTACAGATTATGAGATAATGTCATCTGATTATTACCAGGTCCACAGCGTACATTTGGCACACATTTTCCATACTCCGCCATTATCAACACAGTACATCTTTGGCATAGATGCAAGAATATTACATTATTGCTGTTAACCACAGCCCATAGGTCACTCTAGTTGTATTTTTCCCATGCTTCTCCATATTCCCACCACTCTGCAATAGTGATGTACATCTGCTCTAGCTCACAAAGGACACTCTTGCATCTGTACCATCAACCACTATTCTCATCCATCTCTGGGTTTACTGTGCTATTCAGTCCCTAGATTATTCTCTAGCTTTCTGTCAATTGGCATTTACATCCCTTGACTACCATTTTCAGCCACATCCCCATTTATAAACCAGCTATTACTCACTATACTGTGTTACCATAAACTCTGTACATTTCCACACGTTTACAGTACAACTAATTAAAACTTCTACATACATATAAATATCAGTAGTCCATCTCAGTCCTCCTCTTATCTCCTTTAGGAATCTACAACCTACCACCAGGTCTTGAAGATATTTTCCTATATTTTCTTCTACAAGCTTTATGGTTCTTGCTTTTATATTTAGGTTTTTGATTCATTTTGAGTTAACTTTTGTATAAGGTGTGAGATAGGAGCCCTCTTTCCTTCTTTTGCTATGGATATCCAGTTTTCTCAGCACCATTTGTTGAATGGACTATTCTGCCTGAGCTGGGTGGGTTTGACAGGTTAGTCAAAAATCACTTGACCATAGATGTGAGGGTCTGTTTCTGAACCATCAGTGTGGTTCCATTGGTCTATGTGTCTGTCTTGATGTCAGTACCATGCTGTTTTTACTACTATAGCTAGGTAATATGACTTAAAGTCTGGAAATGAGAGTCCTCCAACTTCGCTTTTCCTTTTTAAGATGTTTATGGCTACTTGGGACCCCTTACCCTGCCAAATAAATTTGATAATCATGTTTTCCATTTATTTAAAAAATGCTGGTGGAATTTTTATCGGGATTGCATTGAATCTGTATGTCAATTTGAGTAGAATTGACAGAATACAAGTGCTTTACATCATTGTTTAAGTTTAATTCCCAAATATTTGGGGTTTTATCTGTCATATTTTATTTTCACCACTCTTTTGACACTTTTAGTTACTTTTATTGATATAATCTTCATTTCTAGACTCTTTTCCAAGCCTCTCTCTCTCCTGTCTTTTGTTTTCAGGCTGTAGCACATCCTTTAGTTAATTTCCTGCAAAGCAGGTCTCTTGGTTATAAACTCTCTCAGTCTCTGTTTATCTGTGAATATTCTAAACTAGCCCTCATTTTTGAAAGACAGTCTTGCTGGATATAAGATTCTTGACTGGAAGTTTTTCTCTTGCAGTATCTTAAATATATCATACCACTGTCTTCTTGCCTCCATGGTTTCTGGTGAGAAATCAGCATTTAATCTTACTGGGTATCTCTTATATGTTTTGCATTGCTTTTCTCTTGCTGCTCTCAGAATTCTCTTTGTCTTTGGCATTTGACATTCTGATTAGTATGTGTCTTGGTCTATTCGGATTTTTTTCGTATGGGAGTACATTGTGCTTCTTGGACCTAGTTATCTATGTCCTTCAATAAGGTTGGGAAATTTTCTACCATTATTTCTTCAAATATTCCTTCTGCCCCTTTTCCCTTCTCTTCACCTTCTGGGACACCCATGACACATATGTTTGCATGTCTCTTGCTGTAGTTTAGTTCCCTGAGACCTTGTTCAAGTTTTTCCAATCTTTTTTTCATCTGTTCTTTTGTATGTTCACTTTCAGAGGCCATTTCTTCAAGCTCACCAATCCTTTCTTCTGCCTCCTCAAATCTGCTATTATATGACTCCAGTGTATTTTTAATTTCATTTATTGCACCTTTCATACCCACAAGATCTGCTATTTTTCTGTGTATGCTTTCAAATTCTTCTTCGTGCTCATCCAATGTCATATATATATATATATATATATATATATATTTTTTTTTTTTTTTTAAAGATGCTTAGATTACATAAATGTTACACAAAAATTACAGGGATTCCTATGTTCCCCACCTCCCATAACCTCCCACATAAACATCTTTCATTAGTGTGGCACATCACCTGCAATGGATATACACATCCTGGGGCTTTGCCACTAAGCATGGACCATAGTTCACATTGTACCAATGTCTTCTTAATATCCTTAATTTCTTTAGCCATTCATTGAATTTATTAAGAGATTTGTTTGAACATCTATGACTAGTTGTCTCAACTCCTTTATGTCATCTGGAGGCTTATCTTGTTCCTTTAACTGGGCCATATCTTCCTGTTTCTTGGTGTGGATTGTAATTTTTTGTTGGTGTCTTGGCATCTGGCTTACTAGAATATTCTTGGTGCAGTTTTTCTCTTTAGTTTAGGGCTTCCTGCCCTTTCCCCCTTGCTGGTTGTATAATAGGAACCAAGGATGTAGTTGGTGCTATAAGTTGTGGAGGCTCAAGCTGCCCTCATTGCCCCAAGCTTCTCCCAACTTTCTCCTTTGCCAGGGGTAGGGACAGAGCCACAGCTGTGTGGAATAATCCAATTCATGCAGGCCTAGCCTGTAGTTGCCCAGAGAGACTAATGAAGCTTCAAGCCTCTTTCTCCCCTGCCTGGGGCAGGGATGGGGCTGCAGGTGTGGGCAGAAATCTATGCAGTGCAGGTCCAAGATGATCGCATTTGCCCTGGTAGATTTCCAATTATTCAGTCTGTGCCAGCTAAATGTACCTGCAGTTACCTGGATAGGCTAGTGCAGGGCCTGCCAGCTTCCTCCCTGCTAGAGGTGGGGCTGAAGCCTAGGCTAGGGCTGCAGGCCAGTCTGGGTGAAAGAAACTGGTCTCTACTGTCACTGTGCTTCCCCTCACGCTGGGGGTGGAGTCAAAATGGCGGCCACCGGCCTTTTTCTGACTTGGAAAGGCTCAAACTTTAGCTGTTCTTAGGGTTACACTTTAGCCAGCCGAATTGACTAATCAGTGGCTGAAATCAGTGGTCAATCGTCTCTTCCTCCCGTTTTTGGGAAATGGAGCTTCCAATTCCTGCCACAGAGTAGCTCCTGGGGCGGCTTGTGCTGCCAAAGTAGGATGATCACCAGCCTCTGCGGCATGGTCTGTAGTTTCCCGGAGAGGCTGGTGCAGCTCTCCCCAGCTTCCTCCCTGCCCGAGGCTAGAGCTGCAATCTTATCTAGATGGAAAAAAGCCGGTCCCTACCAGCACTGTGATTTTCAGTCAGCCCTGCTTTTCCTCGTGACAGGCGCAGAGTTATGATGGCGGCCACCGGCCTCTTTCTGACTTGGACAGGTTCAAACTTTAGTGTTCTTAGGATTATACTTTAGCCCACTGAATTTACTAATCAGTAGCTGAAGTTGGTGCCCAACCATCTCTTCCTCCCCCGTTTTTGGGAAGTGGCGCTTCCAATTCCAGCCACAGAATAGTTCCCGAGGTGGCTTGTGCCACCAGTGGAGGATGGGCACCAGCCTCCGTGGCGTGGAGTTCTCTACTTACGAATCTTCTCTGCAGATGGGCAGTCTCCTCCTTCCATTCTTTCAAGGATGCTGCAGGATGCACTTCTGGTCTCCTGGAGCCCCCAGACTGTACTTCTGGTCTCCTGGAGCCCCCAGACAAGTGCTTTGGACAGCTCTAGGTGATTACTTACTGCCCTGAAGTAGGAGCTGATTCTAGGAGCTCCTTACTCTGCCGCCATCTTGCTGGTTGCCGAAGTGCATAACATTTTAAATTGTTATATCTTCTTGGAAATTGAACACTTTATCATTTTGCAATAACCTTTTTCACCTCTAGTAATCCCTTTTTGCCCTAAAGTCTATTTTACCTCATATTAATAAAGCCACAGCAGCTCTCTTTTGGTTAGTTTGCAGAGTATCTTTTCCTACCCTTTTACTTTTAATCTTTCTGTGTTCTCTGTGTTCTTGTGTTTTAGAAGTAATTTTTATAATTATGTAGCTAGATTTTATTTATTATCCAATTTGGCAAGTTCTTTACCTGTTCTAACAGTCTTTGTCTTTTAAACTGGAACATTTAGTCCATTTCATTCATTGTTATTACCAATCTAATTGGATTAATTAAAAAACTACTAACTTAGTTTTTATGCTTGTTCTGCCCATTTTCTTTTCCTTTCCCCTCCTCTCCTCTGTTGTTTTCTTTAGGGTTATTATTTTTTTCTCATTACTTTTTTTTTTCTTTACTAATTTGGGAATTATACACTCTATTTCTGTTCTTTTAGTAATTACTCTAGAAATAGTAAAATGCATACTTAGAAGTGTAAAGTTCATTCATATCCTGATTTCTCTCCCAACCATTAAAAGGATCTTAGAACACTAATTCTAGTGGTCACTTCCCTACTTAGAGGTTAGTATTGTGCATTTCAATTTTTAAAAATCCCTATAAGACATTTTCTTTACTATTTTATACAGTCTGTCATCATACGTCAGCTTGGATTTACCTACATGTTTACCAATTTCTTTGCTCTTTATTCCATCCTGCATTTTAGGTCTTCCAACTTGATACCAGTATTTTTTTCTGCCTGAAATAAATACTTTGGAATTTCCTTTCAAGAGGGTCTGCTGGTTGCTTGCTTGTTTTTTCTTTATCCAGAAATGTTTTTACTTCACCTTCAATCTTCTGCCGGATATAGAATTCCCAGTGGAGAGACCCATCCTCCCCGCTTCATGAAGCTATTCTATTGCAGTTGACTTCTGTTGTTATGTTATAAAGTCAAGTGTGTGTCTAATTGTTGCTTTTGAAAGTAATCTGATTTTAATCTTTAGTTGCTTTTAATCTTGGGTATTCTGTAGTTTTACTATGATTGCTCAAGTGGATATTTTAATAATTTATCTTACTTGGGATTTGATGGATGTTTTGAATCTGGAGCTTGGTATCTTTTTTTTTTTTCCAGAGGGTACCGAGGATTAAAACTGGGACCTCATACATGGGAGGCATATGCTCAACCACTGAGCTATATCCGCTCTACCATCAGTTTTGATAAGTTCTTCTAGAATCTTAATAAGACTCATGTTATCCTTTCTTACCTTGCCCTCTATGTCCTTAACGTTAATAGTTTCTATCTCTTTGTTCCTCTGAGCTATATTCTGGTTGATTTCTTGTGTTCTTTTTTTTTTTAATTCACAAATTTTTTTATAAAGTGTGTCCAATCTGCTTTTAATCTCTATTCATTGAAATTTCAATACTTATATTTTTCATTTCTGTGAGTCCTTTTTAATTCTTTTTGAAATCTTCCTGTTTGTTGTTTTTATAGAACATTTTTTTGTTTAGCTTTTCATTTTGAAATAATTTCAGATTTACAAAAAAGTTGGAAAAATAGTACAAAGAATTTCCATAAACCCTTCATCTAGATTCCCCAAATGTTACCAGCTTATATAACTACAGCACAATTATCAAGAACAAGAAACTAATTTGATATAATACTATAATGTATAGATCTTTTCAGATTTTTCCAGTTTTCTCACTAATGTCCTTTTTTCTTCTCTGTTCCTGAATATGTCTAGGATCACATGCTGCATTAATCTGGAACAGTTCCTCAGTCTTCCTTTTTTTCTTTCCCAGTCATTAAAAAAATTTTTGTTAGAGAAGTTGTAGGTTTACAGAAAAATCATGCAGAAAATACAGAGTTCCCAAATACCTTGACCTCACACACACTTTGTTAACACTTTGCTTTTGTGTGGTACCTTTTTACAATTAATGAAATAATATTATTATCATTAAACTATTAACGGTAGCCCATACTTTACATTAGAGTTCACTGTTTGTGTTGTACAGTCCTATGGCTTGTAATTTTTTAATTCAAGTTACACATACATACACACACACACACACACAACCTAAAATTTCCCCTTTTAACCACGTTCAAATACATAATCCAGTGGTGATAATTACATTCACAGTGTTTTGCTGCCATTTACCATCCATTACCAAAACTTTTCCATTAGCCAAAACAGAAACTCTGTAGCAATTAAGTATTAACTCCCCATTCCCTGTACCCACCCCAGCCCCTGGTAACCTGCATTCTAGTTTCTGACTCTATGAATTTGCTTATTCTAATGATTTCATATCAGTGAAATCATACAATATTTGTCCTTTTGTCATCTGGCTTGTTTCACTCAACATGATGTCTTCAGGGTTCACCCATGTTGTGGCATGTATCAGAATTTCATTCCTTTTTACAGCTGAATAATATGCCATTGTATGCAAATACAATTTTTGTTTATCCATCATCTCTTGGACACTTGGGTTGTTTCTATCTTTTGGCAATTGTTAATGTCGCTGTGGACATCAGTGTGCAAATGTCTGTTCAATTCCCTGCTTTCAGTTCTTTTAGTTATATACTTAGAAGTGGGATTGCCGGGTCATCGGGTAATTCTATACTTAACTTACTGAGAACTGCCAAGCTGTTTCCACCAGTGGCTGCACCATTTTACATTTCCCACCAACAATGAAATATGGACAAGTGTTCCTGTTTTTCTAACAATTGTTATTTTCTGTTTAATAGTAGCTGTTCTAGTGGGTGTGAAATGGTATCTCGTAGTTTGATTAGCATTTCCTTAATGGCTAATGATGTTGAGCATCTTTTCATGTGTTTTATTGGCCATTTGTATATCTTCTTTGGAGAAGTGTCTATCAAATCCTTGGCCCATTTTTTTTAATTGTTTTTTTTTTTTTGTCTTTTTGTTGTTGAGTTGTAATACTTCTTTATATATTCTAGATTTTAAACCCTTATCAGATACATGGTTTCCAAATATTATTCTCCTCTGTAGGTTGTCTTTTTACTTTCATGATGAAGTCCTTTGATGCACAAGTGTTTTTAATTTTGATGAGGTCCCATTTATCTTTTTTTTTTTCTTTTGTTGCTTGTGCTTTTGTTGTAAAGTCTAAGAAACCATTGCTTAACACAAGATCCTGAAGATTCTTCCTTATGTTTTCTTCTAGGAGTTTTATAATTTTGGTTTTTACATTTAGGTCTTTATCCATTTTGAGTTAATTTTTGTATATGGTGTCAAGTAGGGGTCCACTTTCATTCTTTTGCATATGGATATCCAGTTTTCCCAGCACTATTTTTGAAGAGACTATTCTTTCCCCTTTGAATAGACTTGGCACCCTTGTCAAAAACCAGTTGGCCATAGATGTGAGAGTTTATTTATGAACTCTCAATTCTATTCCATTGGTCAATATATCTGTCTTTGTGCCAGTACCATGTTGTTTTGACCATTGTAGCTTTGTAATATGTTTAAAATCAGGAAGTGTGAGTCCTCCAAGTTCTTTCCTCTTTTTCAAGATGGCTTTGGGTATTCGGGGCCCCTTACTCTTCCATATAAATTTGATGATTGACTTTTCCATTTCTGCAAAGAAGGCTGTTGTAATTTTGACTGGGATTGTGTTGAATCTGTAAATTGCTTTGAGTAGAATTGACAATATTTAGTCTTCCAATCTATGAACGTGGAATGTCCTTCCATTTATTTAGGCCTTTCTTGATTTCTTTTAGCAGTGTTTTATAGTTTTCTGTATAAAAGTCCTTTACATCCCTGGTTAAAGTTATTCCTAGATATTTGATTCTTTTTGTTGCTATTGTACTGTTCATTCTTTAAAAAATTAAAAAAAAATTTTTTTAAAAGATACTTATATTACATAAATGTTACATAAAAAGTGTAGGGGATTCCCATATGCCCCACTCCCTACCCCTCCCACACTTTCCCACATTAACACTTCATTAGTGTGGTACATTTGTTACGATTGATGAACACATATTGGAGTATTGCCACTAAATGTGGATTGTAGTTTACGTTATAATTTACACTCTCGCCCACACATTTTTGTAAGTTATGACAAGATATATAATGGCTTGTGTCTGTCACTGCAACATCATTCAGGACAATTCCAATGTCCCGAAAAATTTCACACTCCTTCACAAACAAATGCCTCTGAAAAATTCCAGGTCCTGTGTGTCACATTTCTGTTGAAGGCAGAGTATAATTTTATTGTTGTAGATTTTCTGTGCTACACCAAGCAGCAGATATATCTGTACTCTCTTTTCTCACCTCGGATAGGCACATAGGAAAAAGATTTATGAGTCTTTCTTGGTTAGGAGTTCTTAAAGTGGGGTTCAGACACCCATGGGTAGTTTCAAGGAAGTTTTCAAGTTCTCCTGAAATTGTACACAGAATGCTGTTTTTATATGTGATTGTTCACTTTTTAGTACTTTCCTTAGTTAATTAAAGGAGAACTGTGATCCCCCAAAAGATTAAGAATCACTGTAGTAGATGCTAATCTTTTGCCAAGTGCAGCACTTTCTATTTCACTGTGAACATGTGGACCTGCCCAGCAAAACTTGATGTCTAAAGAGTGATGTTTCACTCAGAATCAGAGGATAGGCGTGAATCGCAACTTGCATCAAACAACAGGATAAGGCTGATCTTGTAAAGGATAATGAGTTACATCTTTTCATCCCAGTTTATTTCCCCCTTGCTAGAACAGAAAATAATAAAGGACATTTAAAAAATTGCTGTGCCACCCCTTAACAGAGTCATTATTTTTGTTTTTCTGTTACCTTCCAAATATCATCTACATTCAGTTCAAACCTTTTCCTTTAAAATTGATATAGAATATCTACTTTTCATGGTTGTTTGTAAGCTTATATAAAATAAGGGATCAATAGGGTTCTTTAGAGTGTGTGGCACTGGGAAGTGGTGGCCCTGATGCTGATTGTTTGTCCTTACTGCTGAGCCTCAGTTAAACACTCATCCTCTTTTCCTGGATTGTTTCAAGACTGGCTTCCTGGACTCTCTGCATCCCATTTCTTTGCTCCTCTGGTTCACCTCCACAATGCTGTAGCAGACTCTTTCTAAAACACAGTCTAGCTACATCACTTCCCTGCTTAAAGGCCTTTAGTTTGGAGATCCTTATTCTTCAAAGTGTCCAGATTAAAAGCCTAAATTCCTTAGCCCAGCACAGTCTATCTCTGTGCCCAGAACAACCACTGGTAGATACAGAGTGCTCAGTGTGTAAGGGTGAATGAAAGTGCCCAATCCTAGTGACGGAAAATGAACTCGGCAGGACTTGATGCATGATTGGCTCTGAGGTTGGGGGAGAAGGAGGATCTGAGTTTGATGCTCAGGTTTATGGTTTGTATGACTGTGTGGATGGCACCATCCAAACCAGGTTATTCCCAAAGAGAAGGACTCGGGGTGGGGGGTGGAGTTGAGGTGGGGAGAAAAGGGTTGAGGATGGGAGGAGGGCATGAGTCCTATCTTGGATTTGTTGAGGTTGACATGCTAGTGAGATGTTCTTGATGTCTACCAGGTAGTCAGAGCAACTGGTCATGAGAGAGTGCATCTTCCTAGCTTGAGGGTAGAACTGATGATGCTGTTAAAAAAGAACAAAACCAGCATTTCTGTCTGTCTCCCGTATGCCAGGTACATGGCAAGACTTAGCTCATTTAAACTTTATCTTTTGCCTTTGAAGTAGGTATTATTATCCCCATTTTATAGACGAAAAGACCAAGTGTAATGAGTGTATACTTTGAATGGATTGTACAAAACATGAGGCTCTATAGCACAGGGAATCCAATGGTCAAAGATGGACTTGTGATTAACAGGACAAATATGAGGACATTCTCTCATGAACTATAGCAAATGTATAATACTAATACAGGGTGTTAATGATGGGGTGAGTGGGGGAAATACACCAAATGTAAGATATGGGCTATAGTTAGTAATATTTTGAGGCTGTTCTTTGATAGTTTGTAACAAGTGTTTCACAACAATGCAACATGTTGATGGTGGGGTAATGTATAGGAACCCTGTATCATGATATGCATGTTTGTTTTATAGATTCACAATTTTTACTATACACGTAATATTTATGAGTTTATTTATGTTCATGTGTGAGTGATATACTTTAATAAAATTTTATTAAAAAATACATGCATACATATTGAAAAATAATATATAAGCCCCCCCCCCAAAAAAAAAAAAAAAAAAGTCCAAGGCTTAGGGAGATTGAGTATGTTAGCTAAAAATGTTTCTGTGTTATATTTACCTAAAGTACTGCAGATTTCTTTGTTAGATCCTGGAATGTTAAAACCTCACAATCCCAGATCCCACTGCAGTCAGAGTCCCCAGGAAAGGGGTCTGGGAATCTGTATTTTCAATAAGCAGCTTCGGTGATTCTTGAAATCAGGCAGGTCTGGCAGGCACTGGTATCAACAACACCCCTCTAGTTCCAAGCCCACACTCCTAGCCCCTATACTGTGCTGCCCCTCCATGGCAGGAGCAGGCATTTTGATCAGGCCTCGGGCAATGCTTTTATCAGCTCTGATCTTTGTGGTTTGTGGACAGATACCATTTTATTAGAGAGCAGGGGATTTAAAAAATAACCTGCAGTCCTTTCACGACAGTGTTTTATTAGAGGTTTGGGGAGAGGGGAAGGAAACTAACATTTATTAAGTGTTTACTGGCAGTTCTCTAAGCAATGATTATTTTCTCATTTTATACGGAGAAAACTGGGCCTCAGCTAAATTTATCCAGTGCCATAGATTTGGTAGTGGCTCAACCAAGTTTCAGACCCAGAATCACCTAATAGTGAAAATAGTTAACAGTTATTCTGTAGTAGCAGAAAAATGTATGCACACACACATAAAACAATTCAAATAAAAGTTCAGAGTAAAAAAAAAAGAAAAAAATCTTAGTGCTTATTATGTTATCAGGTTTTTACACATATGAACTCATTTAATCCTCATAGCAATTGTATAGAGGCTGGTTTTATCACTATTCCCCTTTTATAGTTGGGAAACTGAGACATATGGAGGTCATGTTGCCCAATTCCACAATCTAGTACAGGGGTTCTTAATCTTTTTTGTTCCCGGGACCCCTTTGCTAGTCAGGTGAAAATCACCAACCCCTTACTAAGTCCACACTATACCATGAATTATTTAATAAATATATCACACCCGCACCAACACGTTTCCACAAGAATAATGATGTTTTGAATTCCAGTTCAAGCTCACGGTCCTCTTGTTAAGAACCCCTGCTCTCGTAAGTGGTGTAGCCTGGCTGTGGACTCAGGCATTCTGGCCCCAGAGTCCATGTTCCTCACCACTGCCTAGCCCCTGACTTGCCTTTTCACGTCTATAATATTTAGCATGAGGAACTTAATTTTTAAAACGATGCCAGATTTAGAGTTGTTTATGTAACTGAGTACAAAATCTACAGCACTGTAGTTGGTGTGCTTGGAGAGACTAGATTTCATGTACTTCTTTTTCAGTTCCTTCATCTATGCAGTGCAGTACAAGAAGAATGGGCATCATGACTGATGTCCATCGGCGATTCCTCCAGTTGCTTATGACTCACGGAGTACTAGAGGAGTGTGATGTGAAGCGCTTGCAGAAGCATTGCTATAAGGTCCATGACCGTAAGTATTGTTTCCCAGTTTCCAGGATGCACTGGCACTGTGTTGATTGGGGACTGGTAACACTGATCTAATATCATGTGATTTGGGCATTCAGGTCTCTGCACAATCTTAGACCAGTCATCTTTCTTATCTCAACTTCCACTTTAATTTTATTTTTAAAAATAAATATGCCATTTAGTCCAATGAATAAGAATTTGGACTCTGAAGCTGTATAGTCATACTTCATATCTGCTCCATTCTCAGTTTCCTCATCTCTAAAATGGGGCTATTAACTGTGCTTGGTATATAGGGTACTTTAGAGGATTCAGAGACATGATGCATACCAAACACCTGGAGCCAGGGACGCTTTGATTAAATGTCAACTAGAGATAGTAAGGGAGCAGCTTAGCACAGTGGTCAAGGGCACAGCTTTGGGCCTGGCCAGACTTGAAGACAGTGTTCTCTGCCCCATGCCAGCCTTGTGCATTGGAGTATCTTCTCAGTGAGCTTTTGGGAGGTATAAATAAGATAATACATGTGAAATACTTAGAGACGGGACCTAGTGCATACTAGATTTTTAGTAACTGGAGCTACCTATTGAGACAGTTGGATCCATGTTGATAGATGAGTAGAATCAGTATGGTTAGATCTCAAAAGCACAGTGGTGAGTGAAAAAGAAAGTTGCCAAGTTATACTTCTTATATGATGTCATTTTGTTAAATTGTTTTTCATGTCCACAGTTCTTCTTTATGAATACATACATTGGCATGTAACAGTATAAAAGTGGACTGGAAGGATATGGAGCACACTCAGGAGGGTGTTTACCTTTGATGAGAGGAGTGGGAATGGGTTGTCAATAGAAATCAAAGGGTACTTCATCTTTATTTTGTTTTTTTCTTTTATCAAAAAGAAAAAGCTTAAAGCAAGTGACATTATTAGCATATTCTAATGGTTGTCACTTCTGACTGATGGGAATTCAGGTGTTTTTTATTCTATATTTTTTTCCTTCTATTTTTAATTTTTAAAGGAAAAATAGGAAACAAAAGAGCATAGACTATAGTCAGGGGAGTGGGGGATGAGATAGTAGTAAAGTACACAGGTGTAGGGACAAAAGAAAAGGTGCCACATTAGAGGATGGCAGTCTCTGCACCATGATAGAAGCAGAAGCCAGATCCCAGGGAGTTGAGGGGATAAATGGGAGTAAGAGGGGGCAGTGAGTTTAAAAACAAATATCCTTTCAAGATGTGCAGCAGAAGGAAGAATGAAAGAGGGTGGCATGCTGGAGAAAGGGCATAGTTTGCAGTGACTGGAGAGTGGCTTTCCCTGAAGTGTGTTCTCCAGAGCACTGACCCAGTGAGGTGCTCCAGGGGGATCTCTGGGAACTTCAAGATGCACATTGGCAAATTAAAGGCTTGAGCAAGCCCCATAGGAAGGAAACCTGTTTAACGATACTTAATTTTGGGTATCCAAACTTAATTGACTTTCTAATAATATACTTGGAAACCCTACACAGGTATATTAGATGTGGGGGAAGAGAATAGTTCTGGTATGTGGGTTTACAGGTCATGAAGAACCCTGGACACCATGGTGATAGCTTTTCTTAATGTAATCCTGAAGACAGAGCAAACCTCTTGAAGGATTTGAAGCAGGAAAGTGACATAATTAGTGCTGTGTTTAGAACTGTCCCTCTGGTGAAAACGTATCTGCTATAATTGCCTGAACTGTGGTGGAATGGGATCTTTTGTGAGAGACCCCTTTATGGAAAGAGAATATGATATGGGTCAAGCTAGCGTCACTTACTCTTTAAAAAGCACAACAGGACTTTAAACCTCCTCTTTATTATCATTTTTAGTTGAGCATAAGAATGCTTGCCTTAATCTTTTTATCTACATGACAGTTCCTTCTCCCTTTTATAGACCTTCCCTTTCAGGTTCTCACATAAGTTCTGAATGTGAGCTTTACTGTTGATGGGGAAGTTTCACAGCTCACTGCAAGGAGCCATATGATGCCTTAGTATTCAGAATGAAAGTATTTTTTGCCTTTATTTGACCTTTAAAGTTGTTATGATCTAATTTAGGAAAGTCCTGTAGAATGTGTCTAGGAATTGATTTATTCTTCACACTTTATGTCCCATTTCTGTGCATCAAGATATGATGATGGATAGTGTACTTGGGATATAACTGTAATTCTGTTTTCTCCTATCCTTCATTTAAAAAAAAGAGCTTGTTCCTGATCATTATTGTTTTTGAGAGGTTTTAAAACAAGAAATGATGGGAAGAAATTATCTAAACTGAAGTAAGTACTTAGAAGACTTAGTATAATTACTTTCCTGTCTTTTGAAGGGATGTCCAGGAAAGTCCCATTTATCAAATGGAAAAATATTAAACTTTTAAGAGAATTATGAAACAAAGGAGCAATTGAAACTGCAAGTTATTCAATTGCATTTTCCCAGGGTTTTTGTCCATTTTATCAAAGCACTTCCTATTCTGGACTTTTGTTTAGACTCTCTTCTTACTGTCAGTGGGGGGAAACAAATTCCCCAATTTTCCTGGATCATGAAGAGTTTTGATTTTAAAGCCTTGGGTATAAAAGGGCACTGGGGACTTGTGTTCTTAGAGCACCTCCAGTTTTGAGCCAGGGCTTGCCTACATAGATGTGTTTGTTCACCCAACAAGCTTTCCTGAGACTCTCCCATGGGCTGGGCCCCTGTGTTAGGGACCAGTGACACAGAGATCAAGCTCTTGCTTTGCTTTGGGCTTGTGAGTCATACAGACAAGGAATCACATGATTCTGGTGTAAGCTCCCTTGATAGAAGTAGGCACAGGAGGCCAAGGGAGTGGTGGTTAAGATAACCTGGTTGGAAGATTTCCACTTCCGGCCAAGATGAAACAATATACCTTCATGCCTAAAACAATAGAAGAAGGGACAAAATCTATGATGCACTGGACCTTAGTCACTGAAGGACAGTAATCTCTGAGAGTCAGGAAACATTAGAAGGGAACCCTAGAGTTTGCAGGACAGACTACTGGAGGAGAGAGCTGCACAGAGAGGATAGAAGGGAATACTTTTCAACTCATCCTTTGAGGACTACTTTATCCTGATACCAAGACTGTGCTATTGCCCCAGTTTACAGCCTTGAGAGAGTTTTCAGGCTGTGACACAGGATGAACCCAGGCAGAGCCCAGTAGACTCCTTGAGCTGAGGAGATGAAAATGAGAGTCCAGGGAGACTAAGGCGGCTAGAGTTTGCAGGACAGAGTTCTGGAGGAGAGATCTGCACAGAGAGAAAACTCCAGGCACCTGCAGAGGGTCACTTTCTTGAGGATTCAGCTGAGAAAACATGCATGTAAGGGAACTGTTTGAGGCCAGGGAAAGAGCCAGCTGAAAGGACTGGAAGAAAGGAGAACAGTGCTGGCTGTTCACACAGGGCTGGGAATAGTGCCTGTTCAGGCCCATCTGGCTTCTGGGTGACAACCAAACATTTAAGGAAGAAATAATACCAATTCCACCCAAACCCTAACAGAAAATTGAAATTGAAGAGAAGAGACTACCTTCCAGCTCATTCTTTGAGACCTGCATTGTCTTGATACCAGAACCAAAGACATTGCAAGGAAAGAAAACTATAGTCCAAAGTCTGTCATACATAGATGCTAAAATTCTAAAGACTATTTTGGCAAATCAAATCCAGTAATGCATAAAAAAGGATGATACATTATGACCAAGTGGAGTTTATCCCAGGAATGCAGGGTTGGTTTAATAAATGAACATCAATCAATGTAATCACCATATTAACTAAAAAAGAAAAAAACATATGGTCCTCTCAGTAGATGCAGAAAAAGCATTTGTCAAAGCCTAACATTGCTCTGGTGTGATGCAGCAGAAATTTCTTACAGGAATCCAAAGGGTTCCTAAAGAACAGGGGATAAACAGGATAAACAGGATAAACAGGACCTCAGGGCTCAGAGCAGGAGAGAGGAGGCAACAGTGGCCTACACAAAGTAAAAAACAAACAATCATCAAAAACCCAATGTCCATTCCTGATAGAAACCCTCATCAAAGCAGGAAAAGAAGGGACCGTCCTCCCCGATAAAGGACATCTATGTAAAACATATAGCTAATATCATATTTATGTCCTTTCTTACCACTTTTATTTGACATCGTTCTAGAGATTCTAGTTGGTGCAGTCAGGCAAGAATAAAAAAAAAAGGCGTTCAAATTAGCAAGGACTGTATTTGCAAATGATGTGACCATCTATGTAGAAACTTTTTTGGAATCTACAAAGAAGTTACTAGAATTAATAAGTGAGTTTACCAAGGTTGCAGGATTCAAGATCAATATCCAAAAATCAATTATATTTCTATATACTAGCAACAAATAATCAGAAATTTAAGTAAAAACCAGCACCATTCATAATAGCATCAAACAATATGGAATACTAGGAATAAATTTGACAAAAGATGTGTGAGACCTGTCCATGGAGACGTACAAAACATTGCTGAGAGAAATGAAAGAAGATCTAAATAAATGAAGAGACATAAAACTCAATATTGTTAAGATATCAGTTCTTCCCAAATTCATCTATAGATTCAACTTAATCCCAGTCAAAATCCCAGCAGGGTTTTTTTTTAAGAATTGACAAGCTGATTCTAAAATTCATATCTTTGATGCAAAGGATCTATAAGAGCTAAAACTACTTTGAAAAAGGTGATCAACCTTGGAGGACTTATTATATAGCATAATGAAGACAGTGAGGTGTGGGTGGCAAAATAGACATGCCCAGCAAAGAATTAGAGGATAGAGTGTTCAGAAATAGATCCACACATAGATGGAAAGCTTTTTTGACAGAAATGCAAAGCAATTCAGTGGAGAAAGAATAGCTTTTTTTCCTCTATATAACATAATGGTGGTGGAAAAATTGGATATCCATATTCAAGAAAGTGATCCTTGTTCTATACTTTTGCAGCCATACACAAAAATTAACTCAAAATGTATCAGATTAAATGTAAAATCTTAAATTATAAAACTTCTAGGAGAAAACCTTTTTTGACCATGGGTTAGGCAAAAATTTCTTGGATACAACACCAAAAGTATGATCCTTAAGAGAACAAATTGATAAATTGGATTTCAAAAATTAAAAACGTCTCTTTAAAATATACTGTTAAGATCAGCATATGCCATGCAGAACTGTGTGGGAGAGAGTGTAGTCTACGATGTGAACTGTGATCTAGGCTTGATGGCAAGGCCCCAGGATGTGTATATCCATTGCGGGTGATGTGCCACATTGATGAAGGATGTTTGTGTGGGATGTTGTGGGAGGTGTGGGAGGTAGGGAACATGGGAATCCTTGTAATTTCTGTGTAATATTTGGGTAATCTAAGCACCCTTTAAAAATATATATATATATATATAAATAACATTTATGTAAGCAAATGCACATATATGCATATATATTTATATACCATTTTACAAATATTGGTATGTATTGTGAAAAATTTGATTTTTACTCACAATAAAAAAAAAAGCTATTTGAAAGATTTATATATATATATATATACTGTTAAGAGAATGAAAAGAAAAGCTAAAGACTAAGAGAAAGTATTTGCAGGTCACATAATTGATAAAGATCTTGTATCCAGAATATAGAGAACCCTCAAAACTCAACAATAAATATAACCCAACTGAAAGATAGTCAAAAGATTTGAACAGACACTTCACCAAAGAAGTTACACGAATGGCAAATAAGCTCATGAAAAGATACTCAACATCCTTAGTCATTAGGGAAATGCAAATCAGAACCTCAATGAGATACCACTGCACACCTATTTGAATGGCTAAATTTTAAAAAGATTTGCATACTGAGTATTGGTGAGGATGTGGAGGGACTCGCACTCTTGTATACTAATTGTTGGGAAAGTAAAATGTCACAACCATTTTGGAAAGCAGTGGGGCAGTTTCATATGATCCAGCCATTCATCTACGAGGTATTTGCCCGAAGAGAAATGAAGGCATATATCCACATAAAGGCCTGCATGCAAATGTTCAGAGTGGCTTTATGTGTAATGGCTCCAGACTGGAAACACCTAAATGTCCATGAATAGGTGAACGGATAAACAGACTGGTATATCCATATAACATAGCAATAAAACAATGAACTATTGCTACGTATCACAATATGGATCAATGTCAAAATGGTTATGCTTAGTGGAAGAAGCCAGGTTAAAAAAAGACTTCATACTGTATTTAAAAGTCTATATAAAATTCTAGAAACTCTATACTTGCTTATAGTGACAGAAAATAGTTCACCCAACTATTGCCTGGGGATGGTGTAAGGAAGGGTAGGGGAGAGGGAGGGGAGAGAGAGTTACAAAGGGCATGGAGAGACTTTTGGGGGTGATGGATATGCCTATTATCTTGATTGTGGTGATGATTTCATTCATGTATCAAAATGTCCTCAATTGTACACTTTAAATATATACCATTTATTGTCTCTTGATTGGAACTGAAAAAAAAGGCTGTTGTGTTTTTGTTGTTGTTGCTTTCAGGATGTGAATTTAAACCCATTTTGCTATTTGATAGCTGTGTAATCACGGTCAGGTCACTGAACCTCTGAGCTTCAGCATTCCTAGCTGTAACGCGGGGTTATTTGTGAAGATTATGGGTGGGCATTGTGGCATGTGCTGCCCAATAAATGGTGAAAAGTAGGCAGGAGCCTAAGAAGAGGTCATTGAGTTTACAGAATATAGCTCCTTTCCTCAGTCTGGTGAGCCCCTACCCTATTTGGTGGAGCTCTAGGAAGATAGATGTCACCCCCAGGAGGTGAATCCCTCCTGTCCTGTGTCTAGGGCTTGCCTGGACAACCACTCTCCTGAAAGCATTTTCCGTCTGCTTGCGTGGATGGCACACCACCAGCGATGCTCTTGACATTTTAGCTTATTCCATCTTGTGTCAGCAGTCATGTTTATAAGTACCTTCTATTTCTAAAGGACTCAGGGAGATGAGAAGCTGGTCTCAAATAAGTTTTCCTTCTACTTTTAATGATTTCATTGTACGATTCTCCCCTTTGGCCATTAAAGGGGAGAACAATTAAATAAGCTTACCCCTGTCAGTCTGCTTGCCTTTCCAGTCAATCAACAGGGATTAAGTGGCAAAAAATTAACATGGAATGGAATATCTAAAATGTGACAATGGATTTTCAACATATGGAATTTCACAGCAGGCTGTTGCTTGGGGGGATCTTCTTAGACAGGCAGCTTTGGGTTCAAGAAGCTCTTAGCCACAAGGAAACAGATGTTTTCGCTGGCTCTAGAGGGACTAGATGCCTTGATGACTCAGGGCGGGGGTCCAGCGAGGAGCTGAGCTCCAGCAGCTCTTTCAGGTCCATGTGGATGTGCTGAGCCAGGACTTCTCTGCTTCCTACTCTGCCACATGTGAACAGCAGCGTTTGTTTTGGAATGCATTCCGTACTAGCTCCTAGATATGAGGGAGGGGATGTGGGAGGATTGGGGAGAAATTCTTCCACAGGATTACCACAGGCCCCTCCACCACAGTGCCCCTGGCAGGAACCGGGAAGCCATTTTTTGAAGACATGGGTTCCAATCCTGTTTCTACTAGGGTCTGGGGAAAATTATTTTGCTTTTCTGGGTCTCAGGTTTCTGTTGTATAAAGGAACTCCTGTCTACTTGATGGAAAAGTTGTGAGCCTTAACCGAGGGAATTCATAGGAAGTGCCTGCTCAGAGGCTTCCTGGTACTTGTTCAGACTGGGGCCAATGGCCCCTTGGGTTGGAGCACATGCCCTCCACCTGACCTTCTCTGCCTGTTGCCACACCACTCCTGTGGGCTTCCTGCCCAGCCTCTGTATTTGATTTGCTAGTTTCAACCAACTTTGTTCAAATGAAGAGTAAGGAGGAGGAAGTGCAGACATCAGGAATAAAGCAGAGGCTGCTCTGGTTTCAGCTAGACTGGGGACTGGGAACCCCCTTTCCCTACCCCTACAGTCCTAGCTCCCTCACTAGTTCCTTGAGGGCTCCTGGGAGGGGGGGATAGGTTGGGGTGGGGACACGCAGGGCTCCACAGAACCAGTGTAAAAGCCACTCATCTCAGAATAGAGGGACCACCTGGTGCCAAAGGGTAAGATGAACTGAAATGCACATGAAGAGTAGCAACAGTAAAATTCTGCTGAAAGCGGTTTAGGTTTTCTGTGGCGATAATTCAGGACTTTACCTGCCTGGGTGTCATCAGCATGAACAAGCTGGCAGGGTGCTGACCGACTGACCTCTGGGGAGGAGAATGCTGTACACATGCAGACAGCAAACCTATGTCCCGGTCACCCCATGGGTTTTAGGGCACTTGATGCATGCCACCAGGATGCAAGAACTGTGCCAAGTACTGGCAAATAAAACTGCCAAGTACACTGACATTTGAGGTCCGGCTGAGGTCGGACTTTCTAACTGAAATAATCTCTTGCTTTGAAAAAAAAAAATCTCTGTATGTTCTGAAACAGATTTCTGAACAATCGGTTTAAAAGCCTGTTATTAAAAGCCTCTTGCCCTCTGCTGTCAGAGGTCCTGAGCTAATCCATATTGTTACAGGACACTTGTCTTTCTCTCATTTTCATTCAGACTCCTGAGGGCTGAGGGGTCAAGTTATACAGTTGTTGAGCATTGAAATACCTTTTTAATCTTCTATTATAGAAAAAGCCAAACAGAAAAGTAGAGCATATAATAGGATAATGAAGCCCCATGCACCCATCACCTAGCTTATCATGTTTTATCTCTTTGCCTGCCTGCTTACCCCCATATTATTTCCAGGCAAATCTCAGACATCATTGTTTAACTAAGTAAAAAAAATTTTTTTTAACTGATTGCTCAAGTCCTTTTGTCACTGCACCAAATAAAAGGACAGATGTCTGGTTTCTGATCCGGACTTTGTTACTGACTTCCCCTGTGCTCTTGGATCTTTGGTAGACCCTTAGCTTCTCTGATCCTTGGTGTCCTCTTTGTAATTCATCCCAGCTCATCTCAGGGATTGTCTGTGAGGGTCTGAGGAGATGATGAGGGTATAGTCCTTTTACAAGTGAACTTATGTGCAGCTGTAGAGAATTGTTTGTCTAATTGTTATTATTTACCACGCAAAAGACACTTCTCCTCAGCAACTCTCCTTCCTCCCTGCTTTTCTGAGTGCTACTCCCTAGCCATACTTGGGAAGTACCATAGTAAACACTAATCTTTTCACTCTGCATATCTGAATGTAGAGGGAATCATCTTCCCCAGGTGACTGAGGGGAAAGCCACAGCCTGAGAAGTGAAAGCAGTGGCACCTCACAGCCCTCTCAGGTCGTGTCTGCCCCAGGGCCTGGGCCGCCTCCTCCCCCAGCTGTAATCAGCAGGCCACCCAGCCTGCCTCAGATGATGAGAGGGGTCTTATTTTTCGCTGTTATTTCCTCTGCTTAAAAATAGCATTTCCTCTCTCTGGTGCCTCACTTGAAACAAAACCATCTGTTGGCCAGAGGTGAGGGTGGCAGACTTTCTGATTGCCTGCTGGGAGACAGGGACCCTGGCTAGCAACAAGGGGTCCCTTAGTAAAGTTAAATTCAAAGTTAATTTTAAAAATAAAGGAGAAAATATGCACAGAGGTAATCAGAGAAAACAAAACAAAACACACACACACAAAACAAAAAACAAAAAAACACTTCTCAAAATGAATTGGACCAACTTACCAACCGCTTCTCCTTAGAGAAGTAGCCTCTGCTGCTCAGCCCATCCACAGCCCTGAGTCCTATTTTTTAACTGCCCCATCTGAAAAGCATTTCCTGCTACAAAACATGCTGTTCCATCTTCTCCTGGGCCTTCGGCCTTTAGCTCAGCCTGTTTTGCAGCAGTGTGCTGCTGACCCCACTGTGACCTGGCCAAGCGACCAGGGCTGGACCTCCTTTCTTTATGGAAGGGGTGATAGATGTCAGCAGGTGGCAGTTCCCATTGTGTCCCTCTGTGAGCACAGCCCTCCTTCTCCAGCACAGTCTCTGGGTCTTTACCAGGCACTGCCTGGCTCCGTCCCATCTTCTGTATTGCCCAAGTCCTTCCCTGCAACTGCAGAGTGCCAGGCACAGGAATGGCAGTAGATGTATCTCTGGTCTGGTATAGGGAACGTTTTCAGGCTTGCTCTAAAACATTCCCTCTGCTTTACAGGAGCTATGTGTCTTAGTGCCCAGGAGCCGGGTTCCGGAGTCAGGTAGGCCTGGGTGCCATTTAAGTTATGGGAACCCTGGGCAAATCATTTAACCTCTTCAAGCTTCTTGTACATAAAAATGATATTATTAGCTCACCCTATGAGGTGGCTCTTAGTGTAATGGTCAAATGAGCAGAGCTGAGGAGAAGTGCCTGGCACACAGTGACTAGGACGCCTCTTGGCTCTCTGAGAAGGTGCGGCTGCTGCAGGGCCAGAGCCTCTTTCCACCCTCCTCGTAGCTGGTCATCCCACACAGCTGGCTGTTGGCCAGGGTGTCGGAAACTGGCCTCTCATCCAGCTCCCCCTGCAAAAAAGCCAGTGTTGTTTTCCTCAGTTGGTTTGGAACCCTGAAGGGAGGAATGCTGTTCCTTATTGCTCTTAAATCCTGCAAAGTGGGAGAACTGAGACTGCTAGAGTTGCCTTAGAACCTTGCAGTGTGGTCTCTGTCTTATGCACTTTATCGTGACCCTGGAGTCATAGACTATCGGGGCCCAAAGTCTCCTTAGCTCCTGCAGTCTGGCCCTGTGTGTCCCCGCAGATTTGCCAACTGTACGTTCTCCTCCATGGGCTCCAGGAACAGGGGGGAGCAGGGGCAGAGCAGTGAAAATTACATGGACTGAAGCTTGAGGTTAGAAGCACCAGTCTGTTGTAAGCTGGACACTTTAGGGTGGACACTTTAGGGTATGTTAGGGATCTTGGTAGCAAGCAAGAGACCCCTAATCTGGCCAGTTTAAAAAGGATTGTGTTGGGAGCAGATGTGGCTCAAGCAATTGAGTGTCTGCTTCCCAAATGGGAGGTCCCAGGTTTGGTCCCCGGTACCTCCTAAAAACAAAAAACAAACAACAAGCAAACAAATGAAAAAACCAACTCAGTGGAGCCAATGTGGCTCAGTGGTTGAGTGCTGGCTTCCCACATACAAGGTCCCGGGCTCATTCCCTGGTCCCACGTACCATTAAAAAAAAAAAAAAAGGTGTTGAGAAGCTTTTGGGAATGTAGATGCCCAGGGCTGATGGAAGGCCAGGGGTTCAGGTTGGGGAACAGGTGGGACCCAAGGGGCACCAGGACACAGGAAGCATAGCAATAGCTCATGGCTAAGTCATCTTTCCTGTCTGTAGCTGCTGGATGGAGTTGCTGCCAACCATTTCTTTGGCCCTTGCTCATGTTGAAAGAGTGATTGCTTGAGCATGTGCCCACTCCTGGCTGACCTAGGATCTGGCTCCCTTGGCTACCTCCTTTATGGTTTTCTGAAAATGGGTACCTGGAATTATTCCCCCCCCCCACAACCATACATAATGGGGGAAAAACAACTTTCCCCCAAAAGGTAGGTCTTATTAGGGAGGGAAATGGATGTTGGGCAGGCAGGCATTATCAGGTGACTCCTGTCACGGAGCAGCCAGAATATTCAGTAGCTGGCATGAAAGTGTGATGAGCAAGGAAGTGCTTGGGTACTGTGGGAGAATGGAGCAAGGGCGCCTCATCCGTCTGTGGGTCAGGGAAGGCCTGGACAGGAGAGGCCTGGTGCAGAAGGCCGGGGGATCAGCAGGCTGGCAGGTTGGGGTGAGAGGTGGGGGGCAGAGGGCCGGAGGGAGGAGTGATCTGGGCAGTTCCAAGTTGGAGGTAAGAGGATGGATGTATGGCCTTAAGAGACGAGCATAGAAGGGGGAGACTTGCCCAGGGACTTCCCCAAGTCCCCCAGACAGGCAAGGGCGGCCCTGGCTGGCTCAGGCTACCATGTCTCTGATGCCACCAGAAAGTCAAGTCAGTTTGGGGGGTGGTTGCTGAACCTGAGAGAAGTTAATTCTCAGGTAAAGATTAAGAAAGAGAGATGATGGCACAGGGGCACCTATGAAAGACATTTACCATGTCAACTAATTGAGACGATGGTTGTGCCCCTGTAACATAGGTGTGGCAGGAGAGGGAAGGAGTTGAGAACGTGAGCAACAGAGCAGATGGTCGATTTCTGCAGGAAGTAAGTACAGCAGTAGGAAGTGGGTTTTTTTTCCTCTTAAATAAAATACAGCAAAAACATTCATGTTTCTGCAAAATTAGGCTGGACAACAAACCAGATTGCTGCACCTCAGTCTCTTCTTGGAAGGGGGAGGAGGGCAGAGAGCGGCTGTTGGCTCATTCCCATGCACATGAAGTATTTGGAAAGTCCAGTATATTAGAATGCTTTTGATCTGCCCCCAGAGTACATTTTTCTGAATGATACCCAGGAGAGGGGCCTTTTCAGTGGAAAATTTGAATTGTCACTTTCAGAGGAGGTGGGACTTGCCACTGTGTCATCCTGGGTGGACAGGGTGGCTCCTGCCCACAGTGAAAGATGGCTCTTGGCTGCCTGCTTTCCATGGGCCCCATGTCCCAGAGTTGGGCTCTCGGGGGGTTGAAAAGGGCTTCCGGCCCGGCTGAGGGCATAGCCAGGCTCCCGCACCTCCAAAGGGTTTTTCGAGGCATAGTAGCAGGAGGAAGCATGGGGGCACTTCGTGCAGGGACAGCAGAGAAGGCTTCATGCCTACAGTGCCATTTGAGCTGGCTCTAGTAACCTTTGGGCAGAGATGGGAGTGAGAAGGAGGGGAGGGTATTTCAAGCAGGAAGGACGTGTGAGCATAGGAACGGACACCGGAAATATGCTTGTGTCTCACTCCCCTGGTCACAGTTGTTCCATGCTTGTGTCCAGATTTCATTGTCATACCACCTTCCTGATTTTTGCCATGTCTATGTAACACTGTTATGACTAGTGTGTTTTACTTTAGTGAATTGAATTTTTAAAAGTTAAACAGCTTTACTTAAAAAGGAAGGTACATCTCCTTGCTGTGAGTTGCATGTTAGCATGAGCGTCACGGTGTTTGTTGTTAGCTTCTTGGGGCCCCACGCCATGCCGCTTTGATGGAGTTTACCTCTGGTGTAACTGTCTCCTTTATACGGCTGCATCCTCCACGGCCAACAGCGTGAGCTTTACTTTTTTAAAGCTTTATTAATCCTCAATTATTACAAGTAGCTTAGAAATACATTCTTCCTGTAAGAGGTCAAATAACGCAGATAAAGCTCAAGTGCCCTGTGATGTCCCCAGCCTACCTCAGTCCCCTTCCTCGTGGGGCCCTTGGGTATCAGCTTGGTGGGGGACCTGTATGTGCCTCTGGAAAAGGTGAAGTACTGTTTTGTTGGTTGTATTATTGTTTTTAACCTAAATGGTATCACATTGTTTTTCCCTGCAGTTTTATCCCAGAGTGATTTTTCTAAGGTGCAGATAGATCTATTGGAACTAATTAATTAGTAATGGTAATAAATTGAAACAGTGAAAACAGTAATACATACATACTCTTGGTTAAAAAAAAAGTGTCACAGTACAGAAGGGTAATTCCAAGACACAAAACTGACCGTGTCCCTCTTCTGCTTCCCTTGGCCCCCAGGAGAAAGGTGGTCACTCCCCTGCCTGTCTGCTCTGACCCCTGCTGCCTACTCCAACCTCCTCTGCTGGCCTTGTCCTCCTGCCTTCCCCTAGCTTCTTCCCATGCCCCTGACGGCTGTACCTGCTGTCCACTCAGCCGAGCCCCCTGAGTGCTGGGTTGGGAGGCCCCTCCCCAGGCCGTGTTCCCCTGCTCTTAGATGACGACCTGGACAATGGTGGCCTCCTGGCCCTTCTCTGGACCATGACCTTCCTGCTGGCAGGGGCAGTGGATAGGTCAAGAGTACAGGCACTGGCGCCAGGCTGCCTGGGTTGACATGCCAGCTCTGCCAGTGCTGGGAGCTGTGCCGGTGGGAAAGCCAGCCCACCTTGCTGCACCTCAGTCTCTTCACCTGCACTGGGAGGAGGGTGCTGGGTCAACCTCGGAGGGCTGTTGGGAGGACCAGTTAATTATTGAATGACAAGTGCTTGGAATGGCCCCTCCTGTGCTGAGCAGGCAGCGTGAGCCACTCGTCTCACCTGTGGTGTGATTCCTCCCAGGTGCACCCCCAGTGCAGCACAGGGCCTGCATGTCAGTGTTCTAGAACTAGATATTGAGTAAAGGGACACAAGAAAAAAGATACACATGACGTGGATGAGAGGGCTTGCGGGGGCAGAGGCTCCGTGGGGAGAAGCTGGGCTGAGGCGGAAGAGTTGGGGTATGATGTTGCCTGTGGTGGGAGGCCCTTGCAGGCTCTGAGCAAATGGAGGGGGGCACTGAAGGTGCCGATGGGGGCTCGTGGTCAGGTGGCAGAGGCCTGTGCAGAGGGATGCAGTCCAGGGGCTATGAGCAGAAGTGGAGAAGACAGCAGTCTCAGCACATTCTGGGGCTGACTCCTTCACAGAGCCCTCTGGTCGGTCGTCTGCTCGTCTTGGAATTCTTCGGAAGAAAGAAGCCCACAGTGTTGGTATTCACCCAGTGGGGCTGGGGCCTTCGCCCATTTCTAATTTTGCTGTCACCTGTGCTCAGGTGCAGTGGAGTGATTGAAACCAGCTACGTAATTCTGATGAAGCCCCCCCTTCTTTTGCCTGTTTATTTCCAGGCAATGCTACTGTAGAGAAGTTGGAGGATTTCATCAACAACATCAACAGTGTCCTGGAGTCCTTGTATATTGAGATAAAGAAAGGAGTCACTGAAGATGACGGGAGGCCCATCTACGCGCTGGTGAGTACCAGATGGAGAGCCCTCTGGTGGTATTTGCGAGGAGGCAGAGCCTAGACTGCACTGGAAGGAAGTGTTCCCTGCCTTAGACAGGGGCTCTAAGGGCAAAGAAGCTGGGAGTGGCCCCACTCCCCTGTCTAGGCCGCCTTTCTGCCCTCACACAAGCCTCTGTGTCTGTAGTCTTCTCTCTAGTTGTCAGGGCTCAGGGTCTGACCAGGAGGGTTATGCTTTGGACATTAGTGCTTGGTCACTGTACCCAGGACATGGCAGTGACAGTCCTCTGCAAGATGTCACCCCAAATGTTTGGAGGATTAGGATTAAAGGGAGAGAACGGTTTTCCATCTGGAACAATACATAAAGGCTGTGCAAAGAAAAAGCATGTGGGAGCATGAAGGATTGAGAGCTGTGTCAGGCCTCTTGCTGTTTTTAGATTTCCCCTGTACTTGGAAAGGAGTGCTCTGACCCCAGGTTTCCCAAACCCTGTTCCATGGAAAGAAGGGTTATGTAGCCAGATAACCCATGGAAATACTAGGTAGACAAGGTGAAGCAGATTTTTCTTTTACTAGGGGTCTTCTCAGTGCCTTTTGTTTTGAAACTCTTTTAGCATGCAGAAAAGTTTCCTAAATTTAAATACTGCAGAATCTTGGGAGCCCTAAAATCTCCGAGGGTCAGACATGTTGACTGAGCTGAGGATTATATGTAATACGAGACTGGGTACAAATCCATCCCTGCGCCCCACAGCGCCTGGACACAGGTGTTCAGTGTCTGGCAAGCCTAATGCATGAGTGAGAGGAGATGAATTAACCAGTGAAGGGCACAGCCTGACCATCGTGCTGACTTACTCTTTTAGGTGAATCTTGCAACAACTTCAGTTTCCAAAATGGCATCGGACTTTGCAGAGAATGAACTGGATCTGTTTAGAAAGGCTGTAAGTACAGTAACTCCCCTTACCCAGCAGCCTGGCCTCCTGTGGGACACTTCTGTCTTCATCATTAGAACTGGAAACTGCAGTGTTAGAGGTTCACTGGGGGAAGCCAGACCATGTTGCAGCCTGAGAAGGAAGTCGTTTACAGGGAGATGCCACCAAGAGCCTCGCCCAGAATCCCCAGCCTCTGTGCTGGGTGATTCTAGGAAAGAAGGGCTCTCACAGGTTTAAACCCTGACGGGATGAGCAACAGCAGGGCCTCCCAGGCGCGCGATGCAGTTGACCAGCGGTTACTGCTTGGCCCATGGAGTGTGGTCTCAGACCAGGAGCACCAGCACCACTGGGCGCTTGTGAGAAACGCCATGTCCCAGCTCCCCCTGCCGCCAGTGCCCCAGTCTGTGTTTGAAGAAGACCCCACTGAGACATTTGCGAGGCACTGATCCACCAGGCTTCCAAGCTGCTGGCTCAGCCCCTCTTGCCAGGTACCTGGCAGAGCACCTGGCCAAGACAGTGGTTCTTGGCCCTGGATGCACATCATAACAACGGGGGCATTAGAAAAGAATTCCAACATTCTGGCCTCACTCCAGACCTGTCCAGTCAGAATCTCCAGGATGAGGTGTCAAAGTCATTGCTTTGTAAATCTCCCTGGGGCCTGTTAGCAGCCAAGGCTGAGAACCGGTGCTCTGAGACTAGAGTGGCACCCGTGTCTTCTGAGTGTTCCTGCCCTGCTTTGGGGAAAACTTGCCTGTCAGTCCCTCCTGGCCCCCATCACATTGCCTCTGTGGCTGCCTAGCTTTCTCTCTAACTTGCCCACGTGCCCTCTCAAGAACACTGGGCCTGACCTTTGCTCGTCTTGGCCGTGCTCCCCTGCCTTCCCTGGCTCCAGCCCAGCACTCAGGCTACCCACCTTTGAGGAAGGAGAGGTGGCACCTCATTAATTCCACCCTTTATTTCTCCAGCTCCTCTCACTCAGGGAAGTAGGGTAGGGGCAAGACAGGGGAGGTGACCCTTCTTGAGTTTTGGACATTAAGATTATTTATTTGGGTTGAGGCTACAGGTGTGAACATTGAGTCAGAAGGACTGAATACATTGTTGGCTTTGGGTATGTATCATCAAATCGTTTTCACTGAGGGACCCTCCCTAAGCACAGACAGATCTGCCTGTGAAATGAGTGCCCCAGCCTTACTGTACCCCTGCCCACACTGGTATTATACCCTAGGAGTCGTTTTTGCCAATTTAATAGCTGAACATGGTCCCTGCTGTTTCTTTCAGTTGGAACTGATTATTGACTCAGAAACTGGCTTTGCATCTTCCACAAACATCTTGAACCTGGTTGATCAACTTAAAGGCAAGAAGATGAGGAAGAAGGAGGCTGAGCATGTGCTGCAGAAGTTTGTACAAAACAAATGGCTGATTGAGGTACTTAGTGTCACGGGTGCCCCTGCTTAGCTTTTTAGACTGAATAACAACTTTTCTTCTGAAGCCACATTTATATCCAAAGGATATCTGTTGAGGCCAGCCCTTTTGGGTCCTTATCTGCTTTCATACAATGCCCCTTTGAGGAGGTTTTGGGACCCCAGGTTTTTTACATGATCTGTCCAGGAATTGCACCCTGGTTTTGGGGCTCCAGGATTCAAGCCTTGTTCTCTGGACTGTGTGAAGGCATGATACAGTGTTTAAGAGCCCAGCTCTAGGGTCACACCTGGGGCAGAAGCCCTGGTCCAGGTGACCTTGCATTCCTTGTCTGGGAGAAAGAAGCAGTAGTATCTAGCTCATGGGGTCATGACAAAGCAGAAAGAGACAGGGTATGTGAAGTGCTTATTGCTGGACCCCCTGGCACGCATGGTGAATGTGCAGAGTTCATGGCTAGCCTCACTCTCATTGCTACAACCACATTACATCATTCAGGCCCAGTGCTCGGATTCCTCCACTTGGAGAGTGGGCCTCAAGGAGCGAAGAGGAAGCATAGCAAAACTTCTGGAGGGGGAGCTGTGGAGATCTGAAAGGACCAGGCTGCAGGTTGGAGTTTCTGGGTGTGCTCCCATGTCTGAGCCCTACTGATGGGAGCAGAACAAATGTTTCAGCTCTTTTTCCGAAAAAGGAAACCCAAGTGCCAGACATGCCTAGCTTCTGCCCAGTTTAACCCAGTGCCAGACATGCCTAGTTTCTGCCCAGTTTAACCCAGCTCTGCCCCTATGAGTTCCTGTGTCAGCACAGGATGTGCTCTGGAGGGGCCTGGAACTTCCCTGCTGGAGGTCAGACCCATGGCCAGTGACTGCTTCTTGGGGCTGGTGTGGTTCTTCACTTCCTGTCCAAGGAGAGCTTGCTTCTGGGTAGTCATAGTCTACCCATTGCTCATTGCTTTGTTTCTGGTTTCTAAATGTGGTGGGCCCGTTCCTGGAAATCTGGCCTGAAATAGTTCCTGAGGGGACTGATGGCAGGAAAAAGGCAGAAGGGGTCAACGAGGGAGAGGGGAGGGGGTGAGGGGGAGGAGCCCACCCAACACTTCTTGAGCTTCTGGTGAGGCCAGCAGCTGCTGTGCACATCCTGTCCTAGCGTCATCCCAGTCGCCCTGTGATGGAGATCCTGTTAGCTGCCTTTTAGCTAAACATTCAAACTGTGGTTCAGTGGTCTGGGGCCTGCTTGATGTGCCTGCCACACTCTGCAAGTGGCAGGGCCCAAGCTGAGGCCCCCTCTGGTTGCCTGCAGCGCCCTAACAATTGTTTTTTCAGACTTTTTCTTCCTCTCTGGGGTGGATTTGGCAGTATGGAATGTTCTTGGGCAGCTTGGGGTAGAGCTGGCCATGCTATATCGTGGGGCACTAATGGGATGTCTTTCTGTTATCTGCCCCGTTTCCATTTCTCCTCAGGCCTGAGCCCTTTAAGGGCAGTGGATACAACTTGTTCATCGTTGCCTCCTCTCATGGAATCTAGCACCTGCCATCTGTAGGTGCTCAGTAAATGCTGGCTCAGTGGATGGCTGGATAGGTGGATGATCTGGAGGAACAGTTTATTTAAAAACTTTAAAAAACGACACAAGAAGGATTTGCTCATTATAGAAAGATTAGAAGATGCAAAAAGAAACACACTGAGAAGTCACCTGTTGTCCGACCCCCGAGAGCTAATCACTGGAACATTCTAGTATACTCTTTGTACCCTGCTTTTGATTTGTGAGTTATCATGCATATCTGGCAGCCCCTGACATTATCAGGTTATGGCTGCAGAGGCTGCAGGATGTGTAGCTGACCCTATCATTAGACTTGCCTTTTGATGCCCAGAGAGGCTGGTGATGGGTTGGGAAGACCATGTCTCTGGAGTTGGTTGGATCTGAGTTTTAAACCCAGATTCCTGCCCTCTCTGCTTCTTCATTGGTAACTTGGACATGGTGGCACTGCCTTCTTCAGGGGTGGCCTTGAGTCCTGGTGCAATGGAGCAGGAGGTTCTGAGCTGCCAAGAGAAGGAGTGCTGAAAAATTCAAGCTGCCGGCTGCCTCAGCCGCTGCACTCCTGGTGGGAGTCCTCTTGTTGGCTGCCGGTGGGGGAGTGGTACAGTCATGAGAGACAACTTCAGGTCCTTCCTCTGGCTTTGCCACTTACTACTACATCTGGCCAGTGGCTTCTCATCTGAGCTTCTCGTCTGTTTCCTCATCTGAAGACTGAGGGTATTGATAGCTCTCAGTTTTTTTGTGTGCGGGTGGCCTGCTTTCTGACCTGGGCAGTGTGGTGAGGGGTTGCCAGAGTGGCTTCACTATGGACAGCCAAGGGAACGTGGGGTGGGCTGCCAGCTGGACCCCTCGATAGGGCTTCCTGGGACTATACCTTGATGAGAGAGACCAGGCTTTGGAGTCTGTTCTTTGGCCTCTTAGAAATGGGACTTTCCACAGAAATAGGCTGGTGCCCGCTGATAGTCATGCCATGTGGGCAAATCAACTTAGTGCCACTCTGCACAAGGTGATGGGAGTCTCTCCAGTGGCTAGAGGGTGGTCAGGTCAGTGGGGGAAGACTCCAAGGTAGAAGAGGCTCTGGAAGAAAAGGGGGTTCCTCTCAAAATGTGGGTATGCACTGACCATCTCTGGTCCCTACGTTTTATCAATGGGCCTTTGCCCAGCTCTCCTTCCCCGACTCTGACACTGCCCACCCCTCTATCTGGAAAGGGTAGACAGAAACAAAAATGGGGAACGTGTAATGGCTTACATGTCTAATCATTAGTCAACGTTGAGGAAACATAAAACAAATTCCCACAGGCTCCTGATACATTTGGGGTTTTGTTCCCCCTCAGTCCTGCCTCTTTCCTACGACTTAGCGATGTTGCCTCTTTGTTTACACGCTTCCTGGCCGTTCCAGGGTTTTCAGGGCATGTGGCATGTGGACTGTGCATTGACGCAGGAACCAGGAGGCCCAGCTTCCGTTGGGGGCTCTGCCACCCACTGTGTGATTTGGGGCCTGTTCCTGCACTCTCTGGACTCTGTTTCCAGCTTTGTCTGTCAAGTGATGTGAAGTGATGGTACTGGTTCGGTGATCTCTGAGGGTCCCTGCAGTGGCATCTAATAGGCTGCTCTGGGGAGTGGGTGGGCCAAGCTGTAGAGGAGGGGTGGAAGGAGTGGGTGCTTTGAGAAGGGTTGTCTTGGGTTCAGACCCTTGGGGAGATTGCCCCTTTCCCACCTGGCCTGGAAGGGCCATGACTGTGCCCTCTGGCTCTGGGCTGTGCAGACTGAGTGATTCACATCAGTGAAGCAGAAGTAAGGTGCTGGGGAAATGGGGTCCTGAGTGCTTTGCCTGAATTGGCCCCACCTGAGGCTCTGCAAAGGAGGTACTGTTGACAGCACCTGGTTGGGATTGATAACCTACAGTGGTCAGGTGTGGCCAGACCTTTGTCTTCCTGGGCTTTGGGCTGTGGTGTTGCACCTGCCCCGAGCAGGGAAAGGGCTTGAGAACTTGCCCCCTCCCCCTATGACTGTCCCTGCAGAAAGAAGGGGAGTTCACCCTGCATAGCCGGGCCATCCTGGAGATGGAGCAGTATATCCGGGAGACCTACCCCGACTCCGTGAAGATCTGCAACATCTGCCATGGCCTCCTCATCCAGGTACCACTGGCCGATGTGTGGAAACTCCCCTGCGGGTTACGTTCTGGTACTTTCCAGAATGCTCATTCTGGGCCCAGACCCCTGGGGCTGCCATTTCATGCTCCAGTGAGAGCAGATATAGGACATCTCCTTGGAGTGTCCAAGGACAGCTGGCTCTCCTAGCTACTGTCCACGTGAATGCACCACCTTTTCTTCCCCCTGGTTTCTCTGTTCTAGAACAAGGGTTCTTTTTTTATCTGCTTTTTCTCCAGAAAGGAGAAATAGGCTGTCAGCAGGGACCAGCCTATTTCTGTGGAAGTTCTCCTGAAACCTGTATTATCTTGGCAGTTCTATGGGGAACATCTTTCATGGTGATCACCTGTTTTACTGCCCACTAGCTCTTTGTAGGGCTCTCCCGCAGCTGAGCCAGTGCCACACATTCATGCTGCCCTTTTAATTTCCTTTTTTTTTTTTTTTTTTAAATTGGAAACTATGCTGAGATGAGCCTCTGCACATATATCCTTGGGCACCTGTGGATTGCTTCCTTGGGTTGAGTCCCTAGAAGTAGAATTCCTGGGACAGAGAGTGCACGTTTCCTTTAAAGCTTTGGATCCACCTGTCTACTTGCCTTTCTGACACGCGGGAGTGGTCTGTGCCCCATCTGCAGGATCTGCCAGCATGGGGCCCGGGGCACAGCCAGGAGCTGGGGGCTGTGCTGCTCTGAGGCTCTGGCTTGCTGCTGCTTCATGCTCTGACTTTCAGAGTCTTCCACTTTCTCTGAGTGGCCACCAGAGTTAATTTGTTCAGAATCTTAAATAAAGCCTACTGCACTGAAGGCTTTGGTATAATTATCACAGTTAATTTTGGACCTGGAAGATAAAAATGGGTAGCCTGCTGGAAATTGTCCTAGCAGCTTCCTTGATGGTCTGTGACGCAGGCATATGTACAGGGGCCGCATTGCCTTTCTTGTTTCAGGGTCAAAGCTGTGAAACCTGTGGGATTCGAATGCACTTGCCATGTGTGGCGAAGTATTTCCAGTCTAATTCTGAACCACACTGCCCCCACTGTAACGACTACTGGCCCCATGAGATACCAGGTTCGTGGTCCCTGAGGAGCCCATGGGCTAGCATCCTGGATGCGGGGAGAGGGCCGGCCTAGCGGGATTGACAGTAGGCAGCAAGCACTTGGTGCTGGGTAGTGCTAGGGAAGGGTCCACGGCACAAGGTGAAGCAGCTTCTGGGCTAAGTGCAGGCTGACTTGCTCTGAAACCTGGTGGGAATTCCAAGGCATGTATAGAGCTGGGCTGGAGAAGGCTCCCTCTCTGGCAGCCATCTTAGCAGGGAAAGGGGAAGCTCCCTTGGTTGTCTGGTCTGTAAGGTGGCGCTAACCCCACTGTCCTTGCAGCGAGTGTTAGCAGTGAAGAATATATCCTTGGGGCCCGAGATGTACGGCTGTGGTCATAAGCTGCTAGTATTTGTACACCCAACCCCTGCCACTCACAGTGTCTTCCTGGCCCTTTCTGTACACAGAAGTCTTCAACCCTGAGAAGGAGACAGAGGCTGGTATCTCCAGAGCCAACAAAAAATCCCTCCGGTCCAGACAGCACTAGCCTGTGTATTGCCGAAGGGCTTGCTGCCTTCAGGTAGAAGGACTGACACGGACTTGTCTGCAAGAGAGGCCACCAGTGTTTCCCTTGAATGTGGGTCACCTCCCTTATTGTTTATGTTCTCTTATTAAAAGTTTGGAATAAAACTCTTAGGAGCAGCTGGGGTGACCTTGGTCTTTGGTCCTGTGCCTCTGTGTGAGGTATTGTGCTGTGGCCTTTTTCCTACTCTCTTCGGGAGTTCATGTGATAACTAACTTGGATCCCTTGGATTGGGCTCCAAGCAGGTAAAGGCAGGAGAGCTCCCTCCTACACATTTTAGAGCCACTACCAGCCCAGGGCATTTGCTGTCCTTGGTCAGGTTGGCTCTGCCTTCAGTCCAACTTTGGTCAGTCATCCCGTCAAGGCTTGGCTAGCCCTGAGCCTGGATGTATGGTCTATGGCCATGGCCTCCCCAATGCCCCACAATCTGGACCCTCCTCTGGCCCACGGTGCAGCTGGCCTGAATGGGCCTGGGGCCAACAGGCTTGACTGGCCTTGCGCTCTTCCTCACAGCACCCCTTTTTGCCCTCTCAAGGTGGCCAGCACCCCTGCCTGTCCAGGGGCCTAGACAGCTCCTCCTCTGGCACCCTCCTGCATCCTATCAGGCCCCCAGACCTGTCCAACACACCTGCAAATGACCCTCCAGCCCTGCCTTCAGCCAGGACTCATTCATTGGCCTGCATCTCAGCACCAGCTCCTGGACCTGGGTGCCAGCCTTGTCCCACTTTTTAGCCTTTTGGCATTTCTTTAGTTCCCAGATGAGACATCTTGTTTCCCACCTCTCATCCTTTGCACACATTGATTGTTCCCTCTGCCTGGACACACTCCCCTGTTTCCTTTCCCACCTTGCCCAGCTGACATCCTTCCACCCTTAGGTCTTGGGCAGGCTTTCTCCACCTTCAGCCCCCACAGTCGCCCCTTTCTGCACTTCCTTGATCATCACCCTTACCCTACACACTACTAAAATTTCCTGTCTCCTTTCCTCTCCTCCCTCACCTCAATATCAGTCAGGAACCTACAATAGGAAGTGACATAACACCCAACTCACACTGGCTTAAACAAAAGGAATTAGCTCAGGAGTGGCTTGACCTAGTGGCTCCAGTAACGTCACCAGGCTCCTATATTTGTTTCTCTGCTCTCAGAGCTGGCCTCTTACTCAGGGACAACAAGATGGTCTCCCAGAAAATACAGAACCATCCTTCACTGTACTTTATGCCATGCTGTAAGGAGGAGGCTAGGTCTCCTTCAGTAGCTCCCCCAAGCCCCAGCAAACAGCCTTACAGCTCATGGCTCCAATTTGAATACTTGTGGAGGTGGAAGTGGAATGAGCCAATTGGTTGGTGTGGTGGTTTGGAGCTATGTACCCCCACAAAGTATGTCCTTATACATAATCCATTCCGGTGGGTATGATTCCTTATAAATAGGATCTTTTGATGTGGTTATTTCAGATAAGGTGTAGCCCAGGATGGGTCTTATCCTATTACTGAAGGCCTTTAGAGAAGGCCACAGAGGGAACAGCCAGGAGCTAACAGTCAACAGAACCTGGAAGAGAACAGAGAGGCCTGAAGAGCTGTTGTGTGCATTATCACATGTCAGAGGAGCCAAGGACCAAGGATCACCAGCAGCCAGCCCCAGAACACCAGTTTTTGGGAAGAAAGTATCACCTTGATGAAACTTTGATTTAATTTAGGCTTCTCCTACCTCAAAACCGTGAGCCAATAAATTCCCATTGTTTAAGCCAGCCCACTACCTGTATTTGCTTGAGCAACAAGGAAGCTAAAACAGTTGGCGAATTGGGGCTCACCCCTAAGCTGTGGGTAGGGCGGGTCCCTCCCAAGCTACATGGCTGAGAATAAGGAGGGAGTTCCTCCAAAGCAAATTGAAGGTGGAATTACCAGGTAGAGGTACAATGAACTGGGGGTATCCAAAAGGTGGCCTCCACCCAGTGCAGGTAGGGTCATCCCTATCAATCCAGTGGGGTGGGGCATCTAGGACATGGTGAACGAATGACATCTGCTGGCAGGATCCTTATCCTTCCAGACCCAAGTCCAGTTCTCCTGATCCTGCATGCCCACCTCCCAGTCAGCGAGACGATGTTTGATTGGAGCCTTCGTGGCCCAGCCTGGGATCCTGGCCCAGCATTGATGAAGCCCAGGGGCAGCCCTGGCTGGGGTGGGGAGTTTAGCAGACAGGTCAGGCAAGCCACAGAAACTGTCCCCAGTGGCTGAATTACAAAGGGGTTTCTTGGAAGGGTGGGAGGAAGCTTGAAGAAATGACTAGAAGGCAGGGGACCAGCCTAGAAAAGACTGACCTTTGGAGCCAGGGGTTTGGGAGAGTGGACTGAAAGGCTGCGACCCTTTCAGTCGCAGCCGCTACAGCTGCCACAGGAAGTGAACTCAGGTTTTTTCTTTCCTCCTTCCAACCCACCCCTCCAGTTGTAGGTCCAGGGACTGGCTGAGCTTGGGTCCGGTGCTCTGTCCCTCGGCAGCCTAGAAGAGGGGAGTGGGCCCTGAGTAACAGAACCTCCAAGACTGCAATCCCTGGCATTCTCCAAAATGCCATCAAGGGCTGTTCTGGAAGAGGGGAAGATGTAAGTCAAGAGGCAAAGACCACCCAACAAATGCCGTGGTCAAGAGGGGGCAAGGCGATTCTGGACAGCCAGCTGGCTGCTTCTCTGGTTGGGTTGGGCCATTAGGAAGAGGCAGTTTCATACAGTTCAGATGAAGGCAAGTCCTAGCTGGTGACCCAGTAATCTTGAGCATGTTTCCACTGGAGACACTGGCCCTCATGCCGTCAGTTCCCCCTGCCTCCAAACCCTTCTGGTGACACCAACATGAACTTGAGATGGGAAACTTCTCTCCTTGCTCCTCGGCAATCCTCAGCTGAAACCCTTAAGCAAAACTCCAAACTCCTCGTCTGGCATTCTATTTAAACAGCAACTGCCAAAGCCACGTTCCCACCCATTAGCCTGTTCTATGGCCTTTGTAGCACTTACCACTATCTGAAGTTATCTTATCTTACTGTCCGTGTTAGACACCAGGAGGACAGGGCCCTCCTCTCGGTTGGTGCCAACTCTTCTGTGTTTGGCAGAGGATTTCTGCTCTGGAGCAGGCCCTCCCCATATCTGATGGGCAGTGATGGCGAGGTGGGGCCTCCTTGGCTCTGTGAACCACTGGCGCTTTCATTTCAAGCCAGCTTCAAAGTCCAGTCCTCAGGGCCAAAGCCAGCCCCGTGGCTGAGACTGCTAGCAACACTGGAGCTCTCCTACTAGGATGTGACAATTCCATCTTCTGTGCTCGTCCCATCTGACAAGGGGCATTTGCTTGAGGCAGCCAGGCCTCGAGGTCATGCTGGCATGGATTTGCCCCTTGGCCTGATCTTTAGAATCACACTGCATTAGAGAACGGCTTTTCTTCAGTGCCTGCCAGCTGGGATGGCTGGGACTATAAAGGCTGAGCCCGGGTATTGGGCAGGAGCTAGCTGCAGGCCCCTCAGTTCTGGCTCCTGCGCACCATGCCATCCCTCGGACTGTGGACGTGCCAGGCACAGTGGCACTATTTCATGCCTCACTTCCATGAGTGGCATTAAGCTCTGGTGTAAATTTTTCATAGGAAGTACTAGGTAAATACTATTAACAGTGCCAGATTAAGGAATAAACTCATCACAAGCAACTGCTCATGGAGGCCGGTTGATTCTACTTTCTAAAGAGCTTGAGCCTCCGCCCCTTCTCCATCATGCCCATCGCCCCCTCCCTAGCTTCCCTGTGACACTCCTCCATCATGGGATCATCTCACACCTCTCACAGCACTTCCCACACCCAGTACTGTGGCTGCTGCGTCCCGTGACAGCGTGCTCCCGAGCATGGCCACTGCATCCTTCTCATTCCCCACAACAGGCAGCAGTGCAATTTGGATGAATGAATGACTTAGAATTACCATTTTTTTTTGATGACTTATCTTGAAATATTCTATAATTTTGAAATTGTAGAGAAGTATTTTAAAAATTAAAATTACCCATAGTCTCATGACTAGCCCAGATGCACCCAGTTTATTTGAAGCATTTTCTGTAGGACATGCATGCACACACGTATGTATACGGTTACATGTATACAGACACACGTACATCTAGCATATGTAAGTCTGGATCTAGACAGTGACAATTTCCCCGTGACCTTAAACATAAGTGTTTAACAACTCTAAAATGTTCACTGCATTGATGGGCTGACTTAGGCCGTCCCCAGGTTCTTGCTATTACAAATAATACTGTGATGGTCCTCTTTGGATATATATCCTCTGTGACTATCTTTGGGATATTTCTTGGGGATGAAGACGATCACCAGATCCAAAGGTGAACATTTTAAGGTTCTTGGTTTCAGCTAAAATTCTGTCAAGCTGAACTCCCAGCAGCAGGAGGACATCCTACCCTCATCCACACTGGGTACCAGAGTTTTAAGCACCTTTGCTAATTTAGTTTGCTCTAAATTCGCTCTTTAATTTGCATATCTTTGAGGTCTGCTGATGCTGCACTTAATTAGGTTTATTTGCTTTTAAAATTTCTTCTTTTATGACGGGTTTGGGATGAATTCATCTTTACCTGGTAGTCACTTGGTTTTGTGAGTGTTTTGAAAATCCAGACAATACCTGTGTCTCTGTCCACCAGTGTGCTTCTCCCAACAAGTGGAGGAACTTTCCTGGTGCCACTGTGGGGACATGCCTGCCTGCCTTCAGTCAGAGGGCTGGGAAGCGCCTTCTTGGTTAAAGCTTTGAGCAGGTTGACAAGCAGCCTCTGCCCTTACTGAAGGCCCGCAACCCTCCCCTGGACAGCAGATACCCCTGGGGGGATGGAGACTAGACAGGGCAGGAGGGGGCCTCTGGGTGGTGCTGAAGGCTGTTTCTTCACTGACTACGGGATGTGTGCACAGTTGAAAATCCTCAAGCTGGATGACATTTCACTTCTCCACAGAGAGCAGACTTCAGTCATGGCAACTACAGAAACCTCCCCATGCCTTTCAGTGCCCAGCAGAGGTGGGAGCAGCCAAGCATAGAGAAGACCGCTCCCTCCGAGCAGGGCCACGGCCAGCCCACCAGGCCCTTCCATGTAAGGCAGTACGTGTGGACCACAGAGCTTACTTGGGCAGGGCGTCAGTAGCCTTTGCAGGGCCACAGAGCCAACATTGCACATGCACCTCCTGGCGCTCTCTGTGGGGAGGATGATCCTGCCCTATCTTACAGATGGAGAAACAGTCCCGATGAAGTGCAGTCACTTGCCCCAAAGCCCACAGCAGTTAAGCAGTGGAGCTGGAGTGGGGATCCGGGCGCCCACCTCCGAGCCCATGCTTCTGACCACCGCATGTGCTGCCTGAGGTTTCCCAATGTCCTGGGGCCTCCGTGGGGGAGGCATCCATCTGGTCTGCCTGGAACGTCCTTCTGGGGTCTGCCTTGTACAGCTGCTGGAGCATGCCTGCCCATGCCCTAGTGCTGCCACCTGGCGGCAAAGGCATCTTCAGGCACAGGCTCAGGCTAGGCACTGAGCAGCGGCCGAGGGGCTCCCCAAACGCTGCCTGCCTGCCTTTCAGGCCCTTTCCCTCTTTCACCCTTCCTAGGACCACCAGAAGCTGACTGAGAAACTCAGATCAAGAGCCCGCACGTAATGCCAGTATTTCACCGGAATAAACAGGATCTCCCCAGGAGACAGGATGCAGGACAGGAATGGGGCCTCGGCAAACTTGGGAAACTGCTCCAAGTCGGGATTTTCCACATCAACCTAAAAAAAGCAAAAGGAATCACTTGCCTTGGAGCTGATTGGTCTTGGGGGTGGGGTATGGGTGTGGGCACCCTGAGCCCAGCGCCTACCTGGCTTGTGTTATGGAGAAGGTGCGTGTCGTGAGGATATAAAGCCTCCGACTCCTGCGGGGAATACAGCCGGATGTATTTCCTCCCCATCACCTGGGAGGAAAGAATCCAGCAGCCAGTTAGGTGGACTTACTGTGCAGGGCTGCGTGGCCTCACCATCCACTGCCACCCCTGCTGACTCTGCAGCACCCTCCCTCACCTCTCCCTGCCTGGCCACGTGCCCTTCCCGGTCCCTACCATACACGTGCTCAGAGGTCAGATTGTTACTTTTTTCCTCCAAATGTACTGACTCAATGATAACTTCATTATACCTAACAATAATTAAGCACTTGACTGTGCCAAGCACTGTTTTAAGTGCTTTAAGTGGATTAACCCAGTTAATCCTCACAGCAATCTAGGAGGTAGTTTGGCATCACACCCACTGCACAGAGGAAACCAAGGTACAGAGTGGTGAAGTGAGCTGCCCAAGTACACAAAGCTGATGGGTGACAGAGCTGGTGTTCGTGCCAGGCAGTCTGGCTTCAGAACCCAAACTCTGAGCCTCCACTGCTGCCCCTCTGGACTGGTTTGCTTGGCTAGAATGTTCTAATTTATGAAAACTCTGCACATGAGAATAAAATGGTTTTGCAGCAACTGTTAGGGTCCCTACCTTCCCAGCACACACACACTCCTCTGCCTGGGGAGTAGGAGGAAACCACCCAATGACTGAGAAGAGCACCCTCCCTCCCATGAAGAGTCCCCACTGTCCTTATCTGGGGTGCAGGGAGAAGCTGGCCTCGCTCTCTGGCTCTGAAGGATGGTGGGCAGGGTGAAGACAGCCTGGGGACATTCACGCCACCCCCGGAAACCACTCCCCAGCCGTGCTCTGCCCCAAGGGAGGCAGCCAGGATCTCAGGATGACCCTGGGCCACGAAACCACATCTGGAAGGCAGCCCAACATGGGGGGCTTGGAACCATCTCTCTCTGGTCATTTCTGTCCACTATGCCCCCCGCGCCACCCCCCATGCCCACATGGTCCTGGTTTGTCTTTTGGAGACCCTGGGGTTGAAACGTGTACCATGTGGCCAGGCCACCTGGCTGGGCCTGGAGGAGGGAGGGGGCGCTGTGGTGGCAACCCTCACCTGGGCCAGGAAGTTCTGCTGGGGATCCTGATGGAGAGGGGAGATGGTTCCTTGGGGACCAAACCAGGCATTGATGGTGATCTCTTCTTCCTCCCCATCGCCCAGGCAGCAGTAATCGGGGATGCTGATGTCCTGCTTCAGCTCGGGGATCTGTGGGGGTCAGAGCAGACACAGAAGCTCCCAGACAGGGCCTCGGGCACACCAGCCCAGAAACCAACTGCCCACCTGATGTGAGAACCAAACACACACAGTCTACATGTGTTAGAATACTCTCAGACCCAGACTTTATAGAAGGGGAATTTTTAAAACATTTTACAAAACAAATATGTAATAATTAGGAAGAGTTGTCATTTTACTTTTCAGATTTGTTTTCATGTGTATGCATTTTCTATTTGTTTCCTTTCTAAAAAACTAGATTTTGGTGCTTTATTCTTAAAAATAAGCCAGCTTGTAATTTTTAGAAGAGTTAAACATTTTTAAAAATTCAAATTAAAGAAAAACAAAGAGAAAATGGGATGGAATCTTTATCAAATCACTAGAGGGGAAGATTTTCTAAAATTTACTAATGGTAAAGAAATCACATTTGGTAGTTTTAAATAATTATCATAAAGGCCAGTGAACTTGGAAGCTTATTTGAACTAACTATGGTAAATAAGGAATTATGGTACAGAGCCTATAAATTAATAAGGAAGACACTAAGATTTTGTCAAAGGAGAAAAATCAGATGATACATAAAAGAAAAGATAGTTCAACTGATTAGATATAAGGAAGGGTACTTCATCTCATTAGCAAAGAAACCCAAATTAAATCAACAGTGAGTCACTATTTCCTGCTCATCAAAATAGTGAAGATTTAAGGAAACGATAACGCCCAAGCGGTGGTGAGGATGTGGTGAAAGACACTCTCGGGCAAGGCTGCTGGTGACATCAGTTGGTAAAGCTCTATCTTGATAGTAAGTTGGAAATGTGTAGAAGAGCCTTCAACACCACATTCATGTCCCGGCTGGAAGTGAGTTTGTGCCATGTTCTTCCACGCAGAGGCTGGCTGATCGCCAGCAAGGCATTGGGGGGTGCCCCGAGGAGGCTGCGAGTTGGGGGCTCACCTGACTGGCAAGCACAGAGACTCATCCTTGGGGGGTCTGTGGTGATGAGCAGGCAAGACAAGATGGCGTTTAAAAGCATCACTACTGTTTTCCCCGTGTTTTCCCATACCCCTTCCCCAGCCCCCATGCCCTCTCTAGACAACTAGATATTCTCTCAGTTTTGCCTCAAGGAAATGAGGACAAGAGAGAATTCCTGTCCCATAGGCCCAGGTTCTTGGCTCCCTATTTTAAAAGTTGAGGGTGGGCATAAAGCCAGAGACTTCCCCACCTGAGAAGAAAGCAGGTGCTATCCTGAGCCTGTGAGCGAGACTCCCGGTGGAGTGAGGGCGAGTCACATCTTGTGGGCAGTTTCACTGGGAGGTTGGCCCAGTTCACATCCCCTCAAGGCTGTAGCTTCAGGCCCAGTTGTTTTCTACTTTTGTGGCTTTGACATATGTGATCCTTGCAAGGCCCAAACCTAAGTATCTACTGGATTTTCCAAAGCTTCAGCACTCTTGGCCAGCACCCCAGGCAGTCTGGGAGGCGCAAGGTGGGACGGGGTGGCAGTGGTCTGGCCTGGCTTGGGAGAAGCAGGATCTCCGAGTAAAGACCACTTTGGAAGGCACCACAGCTCACTCCAAAGTGGAGCTTCCAGCCCCTATGTCTAGGACATGTGGATTCCTTGCAAGCCCTTGGGGGCGAGGGGAAAGATCTGGACCAGGTGGCATATTCCAGGCCTGAGAGATATGAAAACTGTTGCAAAGAGCACCGAGTATGCTCTGGTGTTTTGAGAGAAAGTGCTCCCAGTCTGAAGGGATGCCTGTGGCAGACCTGCCCTTCCTTCAGGAGCAGTTCCTGGGCTCTCAGGTTGCTGGTTAAGAAACCATTGACCACTTAGAAGTGCCAGGATGTTCTTCCCGCAGGAGCTCAGGTCCAGAGGCTGCTCTTCTGTACTTGAAAAGCCTGCCCCAAATAGCCTGCGGAGAGATGCAGAAACGCCGCTGTGTCCGCTGCTTTGGCTAATGTAAGAGCTCCAACACTGAGGTCCGAGGTCCTGTAGGGGTCCTCAATCTTTCAAGCTTTTCCCAAGATTTCAAAAGCAGAACCAAGCAGGAGCTCCCATTCTCCAGATCAAGCTGGAATCATACCAGATCCTGGCCCTGCAGAATGCCGGAGAGAAGCTCTGATTGGTTCCTGATGACATCAACGGATTTCTGAAAGGTGACTGGCCGACCAGGTCAGAATGGAACCAGAGCCATTGGCCGAGGATTCAGATCCCACAGAATCGGGGTTCCCAAGAAGGGACTGATAAGTGAAGGCAGTGCTAGAGTGCTGGCAAAAGTTGGAAAACATGGGGAGGATTCAGGGAGGAAAGTCAGTAAGATGTTCTTAGGCAAGAAGATGGCGGGAGCCACTGAGCTTCATGTAGGCAGAGAAGGCCCCAGAACACAGTGCAGAGGCTGCCAAAGGTCCCCTCTGCACTCAGGGCTCCTCAGGCCTTTTCCAGAGGCAGCCTGAAAGCAGAGGGGATGAAAGCACAGCGCTGGGGACCTGGGGGAAAAAACACAGTGGCCCTCCACCGGCCAAGATGGCATCAAAGTCTTGGCTCATCTTAAAACTAATCATGAACTTTGTTTGCCATTGTCTTAGTTTGCTAAAGGGCTGCTGATACAAGTGCCAGAAATGGGTTGGCTTTTATAAAGGGGATTTATTTGGGGCAAAAGCTTACAGTCCAAGGCCATGAAATGTCCAAATCAAGGCACCATCAGAGATGCTTTCTCACCAAAGTCAGCTACTATTAACCCTGGCATCAGGATCCTGTGGTGATCAGGCAAGAGGGCAGGTCTGCTGGCCTCTCTATACTTTCTCCTTGAACTTGGCTGTCGCCCATCATTCATCTCTCCCTGCGTATGACAACTTGAGCCTCTTGGGGCTTCTTTCCTTGAGCTCAGCTGTGGGCAAACCTGGAGTTTTTCCCTCACGTGGCTGAGCTCCCTTTTCCTATGTCTCCCTGTGCCTTGGTTTAAATAATACCATGCAGTCCAATCAAAAGGGTCTCACAACCCACAGGAATGGTTTAGTTAAAAAACATAACCTTTTTCTTTTTGGTTTTCATAAAAGAACTTCAAATTGTCACAGCCGTCTACTCCTAAACATGCCTCTTCTTGTCCTAGTGAAGCAGCTGCCCTGGAACAAGCAGCCGAGTTTAACTGGGGCTTTAAGGGTCCCTGACCCTCGGCTGACCGCCCTGGGGGTGGGATGGGTAGTGGGGGTGAGGAGGGCCTTTTCTTGACTGAGGTCACACAGTAGGGGCCCAATTGATTACAACTCCCTCTTTCATCACTTAGTCAGAGAAGACAAGAGGATTCAGTCATGATGTGGGAGACCACAGCCCACCACACCCCGCAGCTTCCCCAGCTCATTCACCGGGGCCCCGGAGACTCCCTGAGCCCAGCACGCTGCGACCGGACCTGGGTCTGCTGGTCAGGACAGAGCGAGGGCAGCCCCAGCCTCAGCAGTAGACACAGTGGCTGGGCATCCCTGGGCCTCTGCCCCAAAGCCTGCAGAGAGAGGGGTCCTGACCCCCCCACTGACTCAGTATGGACCCCTGGCCCTGCCTTGCCCTCCACGGGGGCTTGTCTCAGGCTTGAAAAGACCATACCAGCAAAGTTCTTCAGAACAACAGGTCCTCCCAGATTCCCCAGCTCCAAAAACGAGCTGCTTAGGTCCCAGGTCTGGGCAGCTTCCCCGATTGCCCCCTTCCCTCAGCGCACACACAGCTTAGACCGCTCCCCTTTCACAGCAGCAGTTCTTCCTGGACCATCCCAACAGCCTCCTAACTGGCCTCCCCGTTCCCATGTTTGACTCCCTCTGACTCGTTCTCTCAACAGTGGCCCCTGTGAGCCTCGACTTCTGTCCCCCAGGGCACTCCATCACATTCACAAAAACATCCCGCATAGTCCAGTCCCTCCCTACCTCTTGGGCCTCCTCTGCAATTTCCCCCCTCTTTGCTCACTCTGCTTTGGCCACACTCACTTTCCTTCTGCCCCGTGACCATAACCACGCACTCCTGCCTTCCCCAGGCTGGCTTGCCCCTTCTCCCGTCTCTACAAGAGGCAGGCTCTGCTCTTCTCTCGAGGCACCGCTCCAATGCTGCCTCCCCACAGGCTGCCCTGTCCTGCTCCCATCGTCCTGTCATGCTGCCTATTACTTCTTTGAGGCCTGCATCACCACCTGACGCACTTTGATGTGGGGGCCTACGGGACAGCGACTCCATCTTCTTTCTCTTCACACCTCCAGCAGCTAGCGCAGTGCTTGGCGCAGACGGGGGACTCAAAACCCCACAGCCCGAGGGCCAGCGTTCCCAGTGGAGGCCCTGGCCACACACCACCAAGTTCAGAAGGGAAGAAGTGAGTGGGGACGGGGGCAGGGGACACGGGGTGGCCAAGGAAAACATACTGTTAAATAATTCCCCCAGGATGAGCCCTGCTTCTTTTATTTTAGCTTTTTAACTAGCCGGCTTTGGTAATGTGAAACACAATGTGATTGCTTGTATGCTTCATTTTCTTCTTGTTTTGTTTGCATTTAAAAACAGTCTACTTCTTCTCATTATGATGATTATACATACTCACGGAACCAATGGAAAAGAGAAGGAAAGAGCACAGCACCTAACAAGTGCTAACCTCTTGTGGCAGTGCTTCCTGTCCTCTCTCGCATGGCTAAGGTCACTCTGTACACACAGCTATCCTGATGTTCTCCCTCACCACGGAACAGCAGTCCTGAGTTAGCCCAGCCTCCGTGCGAGCATCACGCGTGGGGGCTGTGGACTGCACCCCACTACAGGCACAGTCACCTGGGCCCTGGGGAAAGGCAGATTCGGATGCGCTTGGACCGGGGTGGGGGTGGGGAAGAGGCTGGAATGGGTCGCGCCAGAGCCTGCCATCCCCGCCTGGCTGCCTGGGACCCGTTCCTGAGCCCTGATCACACCTGGACCCCCGACTCGGCTCCCCCACCCCCGGGGCCACCCTGACCTGCCTCTCCCATTGGCTGAGGAGGGGACAGGGAGCCACGGGAAGTCCCCCTCGTGCCCACAGAGGGGAGCACCAGTGCCATGCCCTCTCCTGCCCTCTCTCATCAGAGCTGAGGATGGGGGCAGAGGAGAAAGTGGAGGCTGAAAGAGAGAGGCACGTGGTCTCCGACTTACCTGGTCAAAGAGCTGGTGCTGAGCCAGGTAGCCAGTGTCCCTCGGCTAATCCACGGGAGAAGCGACAGAGAAAGCTCTGTTAGGACGACGCCCTCCTGATGCGGCCACCGCCGAGCTGGCGCTCAGCACATGGCATGCCCCAGCCCCGCCTGGGGAATGCATCCTGCCTGGTCCTCATCCACCCACACCACCCGGAGCTGATGTGATCTGCTCTCTCGTGAGCAGGACAGGGTGAGGCTGGGAGACCCAGGGCCTGGTTCTGCCTTCGCCACCGACGGCTGCCCTGAGAAGTCACTCCGTGTCCCCAAGGCCCAGGTCCCTCAAATGAAAAGTGAAGGGGTTGCACGTATAGGAGAATTTAAAAAAATGAAAATAAAAATGGGATCATACCATACATCTTACCTTGAAACTTGCTTTTTTTTTTTTTTTCACTTAATAAGCCATCATGACTATCTCTTCAGGTCAATACATAATGTCTTTTTGATGGCTACAGTGTTTCATAGACAGAATATATCATTAAATCAACTACTCCCCAACTGGCGGATATTCAGGTTGTTTTGTCACAGTATTTCACTAACATTCTAGTACACTGGCCCGATATTTGTGGTTGAGGGCATCCGAAAGTGGAGCTACTGAGTCAAGGGGTATGTGCATTTTAAACTTTAATAGCTTCTGCCAGGTTATGGTCCCAAAGTCAAATTCCTATTCTCATCAGCAATTACAATGCATACCCATTTTCCTATGTCTTTGCCTGCACAGGACGTTATTGGATATTATCATTTTGTAAGACTTTTTGCTACTCAGGTGGGTGAAAACTGGGCTCCACAATGCTTAAGGCATTCTTTGAGGATGGCTGAGGGTCTCGGGGCCGGGAGGCAGTGGAGGCAAAGCCTTCAGGCTCTAGGTCTCCCCCTCACCCTAGACCCAAACCGCAGCCAGAGCTGGCCCCGCTTTGGACTGAAGGGCTCCGAGGAGAACACAATGCTGGAGAGTCTGAAGGAGAGCTCTGAAATTCCCCACGAGTCTCTCTTTCCACTCGTCTCCTTCTCACCTTCTCCACTCCCTTCCTCCTTTCCAGCAAAGGCTGCTGAGAGTCTACAACATGCCAGGTCTAAGCACCGGGGACTGGAGCCATCCCTGCCTTCACAGACCTGCGGCCTGGAGCCTGCCGACCGCTCACAATTACCGAGTGCTGACTGCCCAGACCGTGCCAAGCGTGGTCCATGCTTGAAGCCTCGTGACAACGCTGTGACCTAGGCATCACTGTCCTCATGTTACAGGTCAGGGAACTGAGGATCTGAGAGTTAAGGAACCAGCCTCACAGCCAGCAGGGGCCAAGCTGGGGTTCAACCTGGCTCTGACGGGACCCAGAGCCCACCTTCCTGCCCACTCTGGGATGCCTCTCTCCAGGGGGTTCGATTCCCTCCTTTCTCAGTTACACTTTTACGTAAGCGGCTTCCTCCCAGCAGAGGGGACAGCAGAAGGCCTTTCTGCCAGGTGTGCTCCTAAAAGCACAGATGGATATGCCAGCATGCTGGCTCTCTAACCCACAGCTCCCTTTCCCAGACCTCCAGGCAGGAGTGAAGTGAGCAGAGATGAGGTGGGGAGGAGATGTGTACAGGAGAAGGCTGGGATGGAAAGATGTCTGTGAGCGCTGACAGAGGCAGCCAAGGTCCAGAGGATGGTGTTGAGTGCCTGCGAAGGAGGCTGGAAACTCAGGAGTGAATGAGAAGAGCGGGAAGGGAGGCCCCTCAGGAGTTGACGTGCAGAGCTGGAAGGCCAGTGGGAGAGCTGCTGGACCAAGACTGTCACCTGTCTGACTGTTGCAGAACCAGGAATGAAGCCAATCAGAAGTTTAGTGACTGGGCCTGGGGCCGCCTGGGGGAGGTGGGTGGCTGGGGAGGGCATGGATGCAGTGCAAACCCCTGGGGCTAAATTCCCTCCTGCCTGGTGGAGGACCCTGCTCTCAGATGACTGGACTCCAGATCCTAGGGGGCCCCAGATCCTGCCTCAGGGTCCGGCACCCCTACAGGTGTCTCTTGTTCTCAGTCAATAGGAACGGCTCAGGAACTCCAGGGCTCAGTTGTCTACCCTCTCCATGACCTGAGTCACAGAAGAGGAAGCCACCCATGGGCCCTTCCCTAAGAATCTGAACTGATACGATGATGCAGCTACTGTGGGAAAGAGCCTGGCAGTTCCTCAAAAGGGTGAACGTAGGTTGCCATATGACTCAGCAGTTCCAGTCCTAGGTATATACCTAAGGGAACTGAAAACGTGCGTCTAGACAAAAACTTGTACGTGAAGCTTTACACAGCAGCATTTTTTACAATAGCCAAAAAGTGGAACAACCAGAGTGTCCATCAACTGATGACTGGAATATTACTCATCCATAAAAAGGCCTGAAGCACGGATCCATGCTGCAACACAGATGAACCTTGAAAATACTGTGTGAAGCAGAGAAGCCAGACCCAAAAGCCAGACTGTATGAGTCCATCCATAGGAAAGGTCCAGAACAGACAAAGCCACAGAGATGGAAAGTAGGTGAGAGGTTGTCAGGGGCTGGGGGAGAGGAAGAGAGGGAGAGTGCTACTGATGGGTGTGGGGTTTCTTTTTGGGGTGATGGAATGTTCTGGAATTAGATAGTGGTGATGGCTGCACAACCTCTTGAATATACTAAAAACCAATGAATTGTACCAAAAAAAAAAGAAGAGCGAGAGAGCCTGAAATGAATCCTTGACATCATGCCTGCCTCCCTGCCTGCCCAGCAACCTGCCTTCCTGTTCTCGCCATCCGAGTGACCAGACTCTCACAGGCCGGTGTTGTCAAAAAGCTCTCAGGGTGACACATGGAGGCTGTCTGCCCAGAATGTGTCCTCGCTCCTGAAGGAATTAGGGGAAATGAGTGGAAATGACATACCTCATTGACGATATATTTGCTGATGAACTCGCTGACTGTCATCAGTGTCTGGGACCATTCCTCATCCGTGTACCTGGAACCGACTTCCACTGGAACGGTTCGGCAGCCAGCAATTTCTTGGATATACTCCAAACTAGCAGAAAAATATGCATCGTTATCACCACTGCTAACACTTAGTGTTGGGCCCCGTGCTAGGTGTGCTCTGTGGCATGCAGTTTCTCGTTGAATACTCACAAAATCCCCTCCAATAGCTCCCACGTGACCGACGAGGAAACGCAGGCACAGAGAGGTGCGGTAACTTGCCCAAGGCTCTGTGTAGCTTGGCAGCTAGATCCAATACATTTGGTCATCAAAATTGTTGCTGAGCTGCTCTATTTCCCTGCTTGTCAAGAGCCTTCTAACTTCTGTCTTTGCTCACCTTGTCACTCAGCTGAGGAACCTTCTTTGCGCCAACGGTGAGCAGTGCAGGAGAGAGGGTGACACGCCTGACTCTGCTCTCTGGAGGCCTGGGACTGACTCCAGAGCTGCCAGTTACAGACCAGAGTTACCGACCCTCTCCGGGCCCCTGTTCCTCCTCTGTAAACTGGGGGTAGTGACAGTACCTGTCCCGTGGGAACCAGGAAGGATAAAATGAGGTAAAGCATGGCGAGGGCCTGTCACAGCGCCTGACACGTGTAAAGAATGCTCACTGCACCGATGGCTCCTACGGTCTGAATCCCCCCCGCCAACCACACGTCTCAAGGGATTTGGAATCGCTCCCTCCACAAAACCACTGCTGCGAAGACAGGCTGGCCCAGCAGCCTCTCTGGAGAAACACGGCTTCACGTCCAAAATTAGGCCCAGCTGTGGGTGCTGGGGACCCTGCAGCTGCCTGATTCTTCCCTCGCGACACACACACGAGTCAGAGGAGGGACTCAAGGATGATTAAGCGACACTCTGAGGGCAGCAGACACGAGACCACGGATCCCCGATGAAGGGGAAGGCACTACCTGCTGGGTTCTTGTTTCTACTCTTAAGCCCCAGGGCCCCCGAGAACGTGCCACACTGAGTTTCTAAGCTCCTGCAAAAGTGCACAACAGATTTAATGTTAAGACTTCCATTTATGCACTCGTTAAAAAACTGCAGAGGGGGGAGGGGCTGGGGTATATGGGAATCCCTTATTTTTTTATGTAACATTTATGTAATCTAAAACTTCTTTAAAAAGAAAGAATAAAATACAGGTAAAAATATTTTGCTGCTGAGGGCAGGCGAGCTGTAGCAGGCAAGCATCTTAGCACCTTTGGCAACAATTCCGAGCACTGTCCTTTCTGTTGTTCTTTAACCCCTTGGCAACTGACCCTGGGGGCTGGGTGGGCAGTGCCTAGTGGCTGCAGTTACCTGGGGAGGACGGGAGACCACAGGGGGTCCTGGGAACAGCAGCCACCCACCTCCACTTCCTCATGCACGGCCAGTGGTCGGCCACGCCTTCCAGGATCACAGGCCTCTGGGGAACCAAAAAATGCTTCCTGAAGTACTCCAGGGATGGGCGGTGGAGCCGGGGGACAGTTCTTTCTAGATCCACATCTGGAACCAAAACCTGGTCATTCCTTGCTTTCTGTTGAAAAACAAAACAAAACAAAACAAAATGACAGCCACCTCAGAAAGGCATTCCACTAGGAACTCACGTGAGTGGGAGGGCAGCTGAGAGGGCAGCTGAGATGCCAGTAAACAGGAATAGTAACAGATAGACGAATAGCACAGCAACTATTACTACTCTTTACTTCGCATTAGACCAAGGTCTTTTCCTTTACCATTTCTTTAAAAATGTTTGCTCAAACGATAAAAGTAATATATTGCTTTTATGGCAATTCTGTAAGAGGAAAACTTACCATTCCAAGCTCCACTGTCCTGCTCTTCTCACAGACCTGTCTGACCCACAGGCGGCTCTACTGATAAAGAACAAGCAACCCTGCCACCTCTACCCAGTGATTTATCCAGAGCCACTTCCATGTTGCCACCCAGCCCTCAGGATGCTCAGGAGTGGCTGCATCGTAATGTACTCAACCATCTCTACCAGTTACTTCCTGCCTCTGAGCCCGTGTCCTCGTTAAACAGCCGAGGGTCAAGATTCCATGTAAAGCACCCAGGCCTCCGACTGGCCCATGTCAATGACTGTCCCTCTGCGGGACCACAAACTAGTTCTGAACATGTGCAGTAAGTAGTGGCGGCAATGGCAGTGGACGTCCTGACCCGCACATGGGGCATTAAGGCCTCATCCTCGCCTCCCCCTTGGCACTGTCACAGTCCTCGCAGGCAGGCTTTATCTTCAGGGGCCTCCCCCTCACCCACCTCACCACCGGTCAGAAGAAATCCTTGATGGCCTCAGTGGAAAGGAAGCTCCAGGACAGGGCAAGGGCCTTCTGGGCTGTACCCAGCCCCAGGTGTGTCTGGGCCACTGCTGGTGACCTGTGAGCTCAGCACACCCCGCTCTTATGAACAAGGCAGTGGGGGTGTGGGGAGGCCAGGGCACCGGCCTGAATCACACCTGGCAAGAGGCACGGCGGGAACCGAACCCGGGCCGGCTGACTCCACTCCGCTAGACACACTGCCAGCCACGGGCCCCTGCCGGGAGGACCACGTGGCTTGAAGCCACCTCTGTGTTCCCTGGGACGGTCTCAGCAGGGGGAAGCATGTGACCCATGGGTCCAAGGGGACAGCTACCTGTCCCTCAATCTGCACATCGCCCCGCTCTTCAAAAGGTCGACTGATGCCATGCCCTGGGCCCACGGCACCCTGGGGCGCACTTGCTAATTTAATAGCCAAAAAGGGGTGCCTTGCAGCGTTTGCTCTTTGCAACTCATTTTTTTTTTTTTTTTTCTTTTTTTGACCCGAGGCGACATCGACCATTCCTCCGTTTGTTTACTAGATCTAACTCCTCCTCCTGGCCCTTGTGAAAAGTCTATCTCCTGAGGCCCAGGTTTTCCCCTATTGATTTGTGTAATAACTCCTTAAATAATAAAGATAGTCACATGGGCAGGTTTGCTGCCAATTTTTCTTCCCACTTTGCAGGATTTCATTTTAGTTTGGCTACATGCATGTGTGTTTAATGACACCCATTTGCATTTCTGACATAAAAATAATACCCATGGTAGGAAATTCTGAAAATGCAGGGAATTACTTAGAAAAATGCTCCTTGGTCTAAGTTCTGGGGGTCGGTACTCTAACCACCATTTCACAGATGAGGAAACCGGTGCTCAGAGGCATTAACTGCCTTGCCCAGCACAGAGGGACTGGATGTGAGCCCGTCTCAGTGCTGGGATTTGTGCTCTTCTGAGTAAATCATCCTCTACTCCTGTAGGGTACTCTTTGGCACACACTAAAACCTCAACATCGACACCTGCAAGGATCTAAAGGATGTGACAGACTGGTCACCTGACACGGAAGCTAGCTGGTTAGAGTCTCTCATCCAGGCTCAGTCGCCCAGGGGCACAGGCAGCTGGAGACATGGGTGATGCAACAAGCTGGCTGAGAAAACACTGGAAGAAATGGGCTACAACTGGCCGTGGCTCTTGCCCACATGATCCCTTTGAGCAGCTTCTCTCAGGAACCATAAAGCTTCCACCCTCCCTCATCCCCCAAAGGGCACTGCTTTTGCAGAAACTGAAGGAAAAAACACTTTTTTTTTTTTGAGAAAATGGACTGAGCCGCTCCATTTCCAAAATCAACAGAGACACATTTCAGTCAAAGATGAGGTACGTGTGCCATGGGGAGAGCTGACAAGCCACTTCCAGGAAGGCGGGGCTGCTAGGTTACATTAAGTGTGGCAGTGACAATCTTACCCCGATACCTTTGGGCTGGGCTGTGCCGGGGGTGGGCCCTGGGCAGGCCTTTTTCCAGAGAGAAGGTGTGTCTGGAGGACGGCGGCGACTTGGATGAGGATGTTCCCGAGGATGGCTGCCCCCATCAGTAGGCCCATGTCACAGACCCTCAGGGCTGCGGCCACGGCAGCGGCATCCCCAGGCACCTCGCATAGGCACACAGCTTTCAGGAGGCAGCCGAAGGCGTAAACCCGACGCCAGTCTTTGTCCACGTCCCGCCACGCGCCCGTGTTGAGCTTCTCCCAGGAGTAGTCAAGGATCATCTCGCTCCTCTGCAGACACTCGTGCCTTCTGCCTGCACAGAAGAGCTCGGCGGCTTGCTGCAGCAATAGCACGACACTCCTCTCCACTTTCTCACCAAGGTCCAGCTTCAGGCCTTCTGGAGTGGGTGGCAGGAGGGCCCTGAGGGCCTCCCTGAGAGTGCCTGCTCCCACCAGGGGGTCTCTGAGCCTGTGGGGGCCTTCTGCCATCTGCCTGCCTAGTGGAGAAAGAAGCAAAAGTTACAGGCGGTGCCCGGCCTTGGACCCTTAGACTTACACACTCACCGCTCCCTGTCCTTGTCTTTCTTAAAAATGATTTATTTATTTTTCCTGCCCCCCGCCCCTCGTTGTTTGTGCTTGCTGTCTGCTCTCTGTGCCCGCTCGTCTTCTCTTTAGGAGGCACTGGGAACTGAACCTGGGACCTTCCGTGTGGGAGAGAGGTGCTTAATCACCTGAGCCACCTCAGCTCCTTGGTTTGTTGTGTCTCATATTGTCTTTCCTCTGCGTCTTTTTGTTGCATTATCTTGTTGCGCCAGCTCGCCTTCTCCAGGAGGCACTGGGAACCAAACCCAGGACCTCCCATGTGGTAGGCAGGAGCTCACTCGCTTGAGCCACATCTGCTTCCCTGTCCTTGTCTTTTGTAATATACCTGATCTGTAATGTCGAGGCCCAAACACTGTGGGGCATGCCCCTCATCTATCTGAATTCACCCATCTCCTCAGAGCCTGGCACAGTTCCTGGCACACAGAGGGCACTGGACAAGTGTTTGTTCCGAAAGCAATGTGCATTTTCCTTCTGTCTGGAGTGATTCCAACACCCCTCCTCTTCCTGGCAAACTCCTATCCCTAACACCCACTTTGAACGACCCGCTGAGTGAAACCTGCCCTGAACAGTGTTTTGTGTCCCGTAGCCCTTGGGGTTACAGATGGATTACAAATAACTGCTTTTATCTCTGTCTCTCCAATACTAGACTGTGAGCCACCCAGGGCAAAGGCCTATCTCATTTCTCTCCATTTCCCTAGAGCCTAAAATCAGAGCCAGGCACATGGCAGGCACTCAGGGTGTTGAAGGAATGAGATCTTAACTTCACAGGAAGAAACTTGGAATACATCCTAGGTGGTGCCTGTGGTGGCGTTAGTCTGGGCTCTGGGCCTGGACGGCAGGTCAGTCCTCAGGACAAAGCACCGTATGGGGCCAGGTCCGCCGCTCACAAATAATTCCATGATTTGCCCGTGCCGTGCTCAAGATATTCTCCTGCCAGCTGCTCCACCTCCTATCTCATTTGGTCGTAAGAGGTAGGGACTGTCACAGGTGTTCCAGAGTCTGCTTTATGCTAGGGGTCGGGCAAGCTTTTCAGTAAAGGCCCAGAGAGGAAATCATTTAGACTTTGTGGGCTGTAAAGTCACAGTAGTGATGACTCTCTGCCTTTCTAGCGTAAAAGTAGCCACAAATAAATGGGCGTGGCTGTGTCCCAATATAACTTTATTTACAAAAACAGAAGGGCCGGGGGTTGCTCGCGGGCTGCAGTTTGCTGACCCCTGCCTAATACTCACCAAAAGCCAGATTGTCTCCCCCGCAACCACACAATTAGACTGCATGTCCCCGTCCTGCTTGTAGTTGGATGTGACCATGCAACGTGAATGGAGGTGAGGCTGCCACCTCTGGGGGGCCTGGCCCATTGGCACCTCCTGCACTGCCCTCCATACCCTCCTCCCCTATCCACTGGCCAGAAGTGAAGGACTCTGAGGCCCTAGGAGACGACAGAGCCATAGACGGGAGAAAAGCTGCCCGGGAAGGCCAACCAAGGCCACGAAATAAGCCTGTGTTTAGCCACCAACACAGTGGCGGTGCTTATGCCAACGGGGAGGCTGCCCTAACAGGGACACTTCTCTCTACTGTCAAGGAAACATGCAGACAAAGCAGAAGGCATCTGTCGAGTTTGGGCAGCTCAGAATCCTTTTTTCTTTGCCTGCAGCTACCTTATCTGCCCAGACTCCTTTTGGAAGAAACACCATAAATGCGTGTTATTTTAAGCCACTGAGTTTGTGGTAATTGATTATGTGGGGGTAGAAAACTAACAACCACCCTCTCTAGATTTCCAGGACAACCTAGGACTCAATCCCCAACACACATGCGAACAGGAGGAAGCATGGCTTCCTTTAGCTCTAATGTGTGCGAAGAAGTCAGCAGCAGACGGGGAGCCAAAAAGACATGAAGGATATTGTGGCGGTTTGGCATTATTTATGAAATCCAAAAATAGATATTGGATTATGTTTGTAAACTGGTCTGTACCTGGGTGTGATTAAATTATGATTAGGGCTTTGATTAGGCCACGTCAGTAGGACGTTGAGTCTTTGCCCCCTTGGTGGGTGTGGACTCACAGAGAAAAGTACACGGCAGAACAGAGGAGTTAGTTGGAGTTCTGATGCTGAGTATTAATGCTGGAGCCCCAGGAAGTGAACACACAGAGGAGCTTGGTCGTGAGGAAAGAGAGAAGGCTATGGGAAGAGAAACAAGCTAGTTTGCCTGATAGTCTACAGCTGGCCTTGTGGAGAAAAGCAACGCCTAGAGAGCCTCATAGTCTACAGCTGACCTTGTGGAGATAGCAGAGGAGCTGAGCCCAGAGACAAGCAAGCCCCAGGAAGAGAGGAATCCAGGAAGCCTGAACCCTCGCAGCCTTTGGCAGCCATCGTGCTCCAACATGTGGCAACTGACTTTGGTGAAGGAAGTAACTTATGCTTTATGGCCTGGTAACTGTAAGCTTCTACCCCAAATAAATACCCTTTATAAAGACTAACCAATTTCTGGTATTTTGCATCAGCACCCCTTTGGCTAATACAGATATGCTGTGGATATAGTCCCCGCAGGTGGGCTGGACACCCCATCCCTGTTGCTGGGCTCCACTCTAGCTCCTCCTCCCCCAGATCAGAAATGACGACAATAGCAGGCAGGGTACTGAAGTATTACTAAGATTTGTGCATTCAGCCTCACAGTGAACCTACGAGGTTGAACGCAAACAATTATAAAGCATCTACCCTAAGCCAAGAATGCACTAAGCACTTTCCACTGTTAATCCTCACAGGAACTCTATGAAAGCATCAGCACCTCCATTTTATAAACAAGGAAGCTGAGGCTGAGAAGTTAAACAATCTCCCCAAAACAATCCACTTAATAAGTGATAGAGCTGAGGCTTTCAACCCAGAGAACCTGGCTCCAAATCCATCATCTCATAGATGAAGGAAGTGAGCCCCAAGATCACAAGCCCCCATGTGCTGAAGCTGGCAACCTGGGCTGTTTAATTCCCAAGAAAAGGCACTATTATCCCCATTCTATAGAAGAGAAAGGATGCATTTTCCTCATTTGTTATTATTTTCCAAGTTCTACTTCCTGGGCCTGTCTTGAAGTAATAGTGACATTCGGAGATGTTCTCAGTTTTACAGCCTCTAGCATGATTTGCCCACCAGTCCCTTCCCTCTACTTTTATTTGTTCCTCACAATACGGTAAAGTGGATAGGACCATGACCTTTTTCCTTACAACTCCCACTCCCCCCTATTCTACTGGTGGGGAAATTAAAGCCCAGAAAAAACGAAGTGACCTACCCAAAGACCCATGGTCAATCACTTGTGTGGAAACAGGACTTAAAATTCCTGTCAATCTCCATGCCCTTTCCTAGCTGCATATTGTCTAGCATATCCCTCACGATCCTACACTGTGAGCGTTTACAGACGGAAAAGGTGAGATTTGAGAGGTCAGGCAATTTGCCACAAGTTCACACAGCCAGTGGCGGGGTCCGTCCAGAACGCTCTTGGGCTTCAGGGGTGAGGACAGCACCAGCTTCTCAGACCACTGAACCCACAGAGCCTCGCTCGGTCCTTGCTTCACATGGACGTCCCCCTGGCCTGCTCAGTGAGTGCTGGGACTCAGATCATCCAAGTGGCCTGGCCCCAGCCTGCTGTGACAACTTCTATGACTAGCTTCCTAGAGGGCTCAGAAGTGTCTTGTGACAGCTTCATGGTCTCACCTCACAAGGTGGCCTCACCACTGCTCACGCACAAAGCAGCACGCGGGCCTTCCAAAAGCGACCCGTCAATTTGCTCCCTAGTGGCCTTGTCTCCCCAGAGCGTCCTCTCTGAGCTTTATAAAGCAACCAGAAGTCTCCTCTGGAGCACCTCAAAGACCTCAAAGGCCTCATATCCCAGCTTCTCACAGAGAACTATAAAAAGGCCTCCTGGAAGGCTACTTATTTGCCTTACTATCAAAATGACTTCCACAGAGGCCTTATGTCCAGCTTTGTAAATTGGTCTCTTTGAGCAGGCTTGTAAAACAGCCTCCCAGAGGGTTTCAAATGGTCTATAAACCAGTCTCCTTGGGATGCAGACTATGGGTTCTGTAAACTGGCTGCCCAGGGTGATCTTACAAAATTGCCCCCTGTAGGGCTTACATGGGCCTTACCAAGCCAGCCTCCCTAGATGGCCTCAGGAGCTGTTGTGTAAAATGGCCTTGGAGGGGGCCACATGTTGACTACGACAAATCCCCCTGACAACCACAAGAAACAGCTTTCTGGGAAAAGGCCTCATGTTGGCCGCACAGAACAGTCCCCTCTTGCTGTGTGAAATATTCTTTTTTTAAAATATATATATATATTTTTAATTTTTTTAAAAGATACTTAGATTACACAAATGTTACACAAAAAATATAGGAATTCCCATCTGCCCCGCTCCCCACACCTCCCACATAAATGTGAAATTGTCTTGGTAACTTTTTCAACCCTTTGGTTTTATCCAGAGTTCCTCAGTGAATGGCCTTAGGAAAAGGCATTCAGAGGTACTTATGTTGATACTGCATGACAGTCTTCCACGCTGGGAGCTTCACGTTAGCCGTATGAGTTCCAGTTTTCAAAATGGCCTCCCAAAGGCCCTCCTGACCCATCCTAAATGCCAGTCTTCCAGAGGGCCTATGTCGGCAGCCTGAGGCAAGTTCCCGCATCAGGAGGCCTGCCGGCTGCGTCAGGAGGCCTGCCGGCCACGTCAGCCTCCATGGTCTTACAGTCTCGTTCCACAGGCTTCCCAGAACTTCTTTAGTTTCACCTTTTAAATAGTTGTCACATCAAACCACCTTTGAGGGGGGGGAATAGCCACATGCTGCCAGATCAGTCTTCCAAAGTGGCCTCGTGACCAGTTTTAAACACGTCTCCTTATATCTCGAGGCCTTGTCTGAGGGCCAGGTGAGACAGTTTCTCAGGTTCTGGCTCAGTTTTACAAACCAATTTTCCAGTCTCTTTATACCAGCAGCGTGTTCTGTTGTTTTTTATCAGTCAACCCTCTGGGGAGCTGCCTGATGTGGGCTCCAGTCAGCTATGTGAAATGGCCTTCTAGGAGAAAGGGACTTCATCTGGCTTCATGAAACAACCTTCCAGAGGAGCAGGCCTCACGTGGGCTATAAGAAGCAGCCTTTAGACAACAAGCCATGTGAGATGGCCTTCCAGGCAAGGTCAGGTATGGGCCATAGGAAATTGCCTGTCTCCATGCCCTCATCTCCTGCCTTTACCCATCAGCGTTCCAACGTTCCCATGTGGTGGTCTGACAAAAGGGCCTCTTGACAGTTGCATCAAGCAGTTTTCCAGAGAAAGGCATCAGCCTGAGCAGCCCTGGGGCCTGGCTTTACTGAGTGGCTTCCCAGACCTCCTCACTGACTTGTCTTTCACGAAAGTTTGTATTACACAAACAGCTTTCCAGAGGAGGGGGTCAGTTATATGTCATATGAAACAGACTTTCAGAGGCCTCCCAGAGCACCACATAAAACAGCTTATTGTGGGTTATATAAATAGCCTCCTAGTGGTTAGGTGTAGGTGGGTGAATGATAAAATTTATCAGCTAAACCAGAATGCTATCAATATTTACACCTGGACAAGTCATAAACTGGTATTATTCCAGGCAAACTGACACCTATGGTCATGCTAAGTACAGACTATATAAAAAAGTGTGAGTGGCCTTGTATCCTCACTTTATATAAAGTCAATATTCCAGTACTCAACAGGTATCGATCTTAAAAGATCTCTTGTAGCCAGAAATAGATTAGAAGTTATGTATGGCAGGGGAAGGACAGAGGGATTAAGAGGTGACTTAGAGGGTTTTCTTTTTGGAGTTAAGGAAAATGCTCTAATATTGACTGCAGTGATGAATGCACAACTGTGTGATTATACCAAAAGTTACTGATTGTACACTTTAGATGGATTGCATGGTTTGTATGTTTCAATAAAATTGATTAAAAAAAACAAACACTTAACTGCACATTTTAAAATGGTAAATTTTATATTATGTGAATTTTATCCCAATAAAGAGATTTTTAAAAAAATCATGGAAGTCATAAAAGGTTTCTATGCATGCCGTCAGGTGAGGATGTCAGGAATAGAGCCCGCCCGAACGGTCCTGTGTCCTGGCTTCATAAACCGGTCTTCAAGAGTGCCAAACATATTGGCCTCATGCCACTGGACAGCTTCAGGGAAGTCAGGTACAGGCTGCATAAAACAACTTTTCTCAGTGGAATGTCTTGGCTCCAAGCTCGTTCCCTAAAGGCTTGCTTGTGGGTGTATGACACACTCTTCTTGGAAAGGGGGTCAGATAAAGGTTGAGACCTCGCAGAGCGGTTCCTATCTTGGATTTATAAATCAGCTTCCCTGAGTCCCTCACATATGAGCCTTATGAAAAGACTTCTTTCTGGTCATGTTAAGGTAGCCAAGTATAGTATAAAACAGCCCAAGTGAACTCAGGCCCTGACTTCAGAGGTCACCATCCAGACAGAGCTTTTTATTATAGGCCTTATAAACAGCCAAGTGGGTTCCTCCTACCTACACAACAGTTTCCTAGGAAGCCACCAACTGAGTTTTCTTAAATGAGCTTTCAAAATCAGTATCCTGAAAGTACTTTCCAGAGAAATCTTTAAGTTGGCTGGGTAATAACGACATGCCTGAGAATCTCACCATGATTCCCAGAGGGTCTGAGGTCGGCCACATGAAACAGCCCCCCTGAGGGGCCCACAAACGTTCTCAGGTTGACCTCCATTCTGAGAGCATCGTGCTGGTCGGGAGAAGGCCTTCCAGGGGTGGCTTCCACGATCTATCCAGCCTCCATTTGGCTTTCTGAGAATGCCCAGTTAGTCCCTCGATTTTAATTGTGGTGGTATTCCAAAGAAACCGTGCAAAAACAACACCTTTCTAAAGGACTTTATAAAACTTTGGAGAACGTCGGTTAATTTTCCAGAAAGCCTTATTCGATGGCACAAGGGTGCCTCTGGCTCTCTAAGCGGCCCAGAGTTTCGAGTTTGGGCCGTCCCTGGGGCCCCGAACACCCCCTACCTCGGGCTTGTTGGTGGGTCCTTCTGACCACGGTGACTTAATTCGGAAATTGGGGAGGCCACTTAACTTTGCTCGACGCTCAGAGTTAATGCCCAATGACTTACAAAAAACGTTCTTTCGGGCTGGGCCCCCACATATTTCACACCAACCTTCCACCCCGAGGCCTCAGACCCATTCCCTCCCCGGCGCCTTCCCCAGGGCTGCATTTCTCGCGATCAACATTCGGGACCAAAAAGCCCCAGCTTTTCCAGTGGACCCAGCTCCAGGTTATCCGGCCTGGGAGCAGCAGCCGGAAGCAAAAAGACCAAGCACCAGGCCGCGCAAGCGCACTAGAATCACACCAAGGCGACGCCAGGAGCTGCGCAGGCGCAGAATCAAGAGCGGCAGCTCGCTCTCACGCAGGCGCAAAGCGAAATTACTGCCCTCCCCTCCCCAGCCCGGCCCCCTCTGCTTGGGCCGAGCCGGGGCTCCCGGCTTTCATGTTGCTCAGACTGACCTCTCTGCCGCTTGGACGCTTTTGATTCGCCCCCGGACTGGCGAACACGTGTCCCGTCTCGCCCGAACACTCCGGTTCTCCCCCTCCTCAAGTAGCCAAAGGCTTGCACGAGGACTGTCGATCTCTCAACGCTGGTCTCATCGCGACCGAGCGCCTAGAGGAGCGCCGAGTGATCGATGCCGTGGCCCCGCCCCGCGCCCTTGACCAGGCGGGAGCCTGGCGGCCTCTGGGAGGGCTGGGGTATTTCTCTCCATTTCCTCTTCCCTTCCGGTATCGCCGAGAATAACTGCGTATGCTAAGCGGTTTGGCATATACCATTTAATCTAATCCCGACAATTTGGATCGAGTACTCCCCATTTTACAGAGCAGTAAACCGAGGCTTGGTGAAATACTTTTTATTTCTGGAAACCCCGAATTTGAACTCCCATGTGCCAGGACACACAATTCTGCCACCTCTCCCCTGACACTGAGTGGTGCAGGGGTCACTGGAAATTTTGATTTTTGAGCACACCCTGTCTCTTTGGTTTCCAAGAAGGCAGCGGGCCTTTTGCAACATTGAGCAGCGGCAGCAGAGATCTGTTCACACTAGATTAGGAGTCTGAGTAGAAAACGGAAGAGAGTGCATTTAGTGGTGGTTTTAGTTTGCCAAAGTGCTGCGGATGCAAAGTACCAGTGCTGGCTTTTATGATGGGAAATGTATTAGTGTAAAAGCTTACAGTTCCAAGGTTGTGAAATGTCCGAGGCCTTGGACATCTCAGAGATGCTTTCTCACCAAAGTCAGCTGCCACGTGGTGACGCAAGATGGCAGGCAATCTCTGCATAGGTCTCAGCCTTCTCCAGGCTCACTTCTCCGTGCTCAGCTGTAGGCAGCAAGGCATAGGGCTTGTCTTTTTCCAGGCCTCTTCTTTTAGTCTCTCTGGGCTTCTCTGCCTTCCTGCAGCTGTGGGTGAACTTGGAATATTTTCTCTCACATGGCCGGATCAAATATGGCAGAGCACCCTTTTTCCTGTGTGTCTCTATTTTTATCAGACTCAGCAAGAGTTATGCTTCACTGACATAATCCAATCAAATAAGTCTCACACTGGCAGGAATAGATTAGTTCAAAAACATAATCTTTTTCTTTTCAGGATTCATAAAAGAACTTCAAACTGTCACACTCCACCCTCTGAATCCCCAAGAGACATGTTCCTTCCATATGGAAAATACATTCATTACATGACAATATTTCAAAGCCTTAAATCATTTCAGTAGCACTGATAAGTACAAAATCTCATAAAAATCAGTTATAGAAATGCAGTCTGTCTTGGGTCAAAATTCCCCTCTGGCTGTAGACCTGTGAAACTTAGAACACAAGTTATCTGCTTCCAATATACAAAGGAGGGACAGTCACAAGATAAATGTTTGTATTATCATAAGGAGAAATTGGAAGGAAAATAGGTATCACAGGTCCCAAACACTTCCAAAAACCTGCAGGATATACTATATTAGATTTCAAAGTATTACAGTCATTTATAGAATGATGTTTTTTTTCTCCTTGGGGCCTCATGGGAGCCCGTCCCTTCCAAGGGCTTGTCTGGGAGCCATCTTCTCGGCACCACCCTCATCAAGCATCTGGGTGGTGGCCAAGCTCTGAGCCTCACCCTCCAAGAATACTGGGCTGACGGCCACACTTTTCCCAATTTCTGGGGGACAGTCTCAGCCCCCTTAGTACAGTGGGGTGGGGGTGGTGGCAACATTCTCCCTAATCTCTGCCATATAAGCCCAATCCCCTCATAACAGTGGGGTGGCGACCTAACCCTCCCCAACCACCATGGAATATGCTCCACCCTCTCTGTAGTCTGGGGTGGCCAAACTCTCCCTGAACAGTGGGCTGGAAGATCCACCCTCTTCAAATGCTGGGGCAAATTCACCTTTTCCACACATCTTCTGCCCTGAGAAGATGTCCCAAGTCCAGGCCTCGGCTTACATGGTTTTCCTCTTGAAGCCATTTTTCCTTCAATCTCTCCTATCCTTGTCCCTGTCAGTCCAGGCTGACAGTGGTTTGGTTCATACAGACCTTGCAAAGAGCTTGTTGGTTTTGCATGCAGTTCATGGGGGTCCAAGCCACCAGACAGTAAGACTTTCCACAAGTCCTTCCTGGATAGCTGCATTTTCAATCCTGGCTTGCAAGTTCCAAGTTTAGTTAAGTCCTCACATGAGGCATTATCCTCTGGGGGCTTGTTTCTGGAAGCTCGGTGTAGCCATTGGGCAATTTGATGTAATTATGAATTCCAAAAATATAATTGCATCATTCTTGTAAACTGATCTGTTAATCTGGGCATGATTAAGTTATGATTAGGGCATTGACTGGGCCATGTCAGTAGGGTGTTGAGCCCTACCCCTTGGTGGGTGGGGGAAGAAAATATAAAAGGCATCACAAAGAACAGAGTTGCAGCAGTTTTTGAGAAGCAGTTTTGATGTTGGAGTTTTGATGTTGGAGAGAAGGCCCCAGGAGAAGAGAAGTGAGCAGTTTGCCTGATAGTCTACAGCTGACCTTGTGGAGGAACCAGAAGAGCTAAGCCCAGAGGGAAATGCAGCCCTGGGAAGAGAGGAACCCAAGAAGCCTGAACCCTGGCAAACTACGGCAGCTATCTTGCTCCAACACGTGGCAATGGACTTTGGTGAGAGAAGAAACTTAATGCTTTATGGCCTGGTATCTGTGGACTTCTACCCCAAGTAAATACCCTTTATAAAGACCAATCCATTTTTGGTATTTCACATTAGCACCCCTTTGGCTGACTAATACACTCGACATTTCCCAAACCATCAATTTCTGGTTTCTTTGTGCCCAGAAATTCAGCTCTCAGCTTATCTCTTTCCTCTCACATTTTGATATAGGTTGCAAGGAGATGCCAGGCTGCATTTTTCACATTTACCTTGGAAATCTCAGCTAAATGTCCAAGCTTGTCATTTTCAAATTCTGCCTTCCCTCTAACATCAGGAGTCAATTTGCCAAGTTATCTGCCACTTTAAAACACAGACCACCTTTCCTCCAGTTTCCAATAATAGTTTAATCATTTCCTTCTAAGTCCTCATCAGAAAGAACTTTAGGGTCCATATTCCTACCAACAGACTTTTCAAAGCAATTTAGGCCTTTTCTATCAAGCATCTCACAATTCCTCCCAAAATACCACTTACCTGTTAATAAAATTGCTCCAGCATTTTGATAATTACAAGCAGTGGCACCCTACTCTCCTGGTACCAATTTCTGTTTTAGTTTGCCAAAGGACTACCAGTGCACAATACCAGAAATGTGTTGGCTTTTATAATGAGAAATTTATTAGGGTAAAATCTTACAGTTCTGAGGCTGTGAAATTTCCAAATCAAGGCACCATCAGACATGCTTTCTTACCTAAGTTAGCTGCCACGCTGGTGACACAAGTTGGGGAGCTATCTCTGCTGAGGTCTCAGTCTTCCCTTCCAGGTGCACCATCTTTCAGTGCTCAGCTGTGAACAACCAGGTAGAGGGCTTGTGTCTTTCTGGGTCTCCTCTCTCAGTCTCTCTGGGCTTCTCTGCCTTTCTGCAGCTGTGGGTGAACCTGGAATCCTTTCTTTCACATGGCTGGATCAAATATGGCAGAACTCCCTTTCTCCTATGTGTCTCCATTTTTATTAGACCCAGCAAGAGGGCGGAGACTCAACCAGAGGTACGCCTCACTGGTGTAGTCCAATCAAATAGGTCTCACGCTGGAATGGATTAGTTCAAAAGCATAATCTTTTCCTTTTGGGGATTCATAAAAGAACTTCAAACTGTCACAGTGGTCATCAGGCATGTGTCAGTCCTTGTTGTGGCCCTCTTAGATGCCTTCATCCTATTTAATTCTCTCAACAACCCCGTGAGGTAGAGATTACATCTTATTTCAGACATGGAGACTTTGGCTCAGAGAGGTTAAGTGGCTTGTTCAAGGCCAGTTCAACAAACAGTAGATCTGATCCTGTGTCGACACCAAAAGTACTGCGAACTCAGCCCCTACCCGCAAGGATCTCCCAGATAAATCAGTTTTAACAGATATTTACTGAGCATTTACCACCCACAGGCACTTTTGAAGCATTCTGAAAATATTAAACTCATAGATAACTGTTATCATCATTATCTCCCCCAGTTTATGGAGGTGTGTGTGTAAAGCATGGAAAGGCCTGAGAACCAGGTTCATTAGGAGCCTGAGATTTGAAGCCAGGTAGGACCAGCCCCAGAGTCTACCTGCTTATGCTTGACACAGGTTTTCCTCCCTGCTGAGTGGATGGGCAGTTACCATACAGAGGCCACAGACAGGTAGGCACTAGGTCCCTGGGTGCCCAGGGCAGGCCCCACAGAAAGTGGCAAAGGAGATTTGAACCCAGACCCCTTGATCCCACAGGCCCTGTACTGCAAGGACCAGGAATGGGGTTCTGACCATGCATAGTGAGTGTGGAGTGCTACCTGCCAGGCAGAGACCATCACCCATTTGTTTGTGCTTCCAAAACTAGCATGTTGAGATGAATTATAGGCGTAGATGAAATGTTTTCTTAAAAGCAAAAAACCACCACCTTTTACCACGGGGTTTCACTTCCTGTAGTCTCATTGTCAATCTTTCCCCCCACCCCCATCCCCAGCTCACTCCCACAGACTTGAAATTGGCCATGAAGCTGACAGGCCTATTTGAGGGCTGCCAAGGGCACTGAACAAACAAAAGGCATCCTTTATGTCCACATTTGTGATTTTTCTCCATTTGATCAGAAGCCTGTAATTTAGATACATTCAAGTGTGCTGGGAACATTTGTGGCTCAATTATCAAATTTATTTAAAATATGCACATGCAAACAAATAAAACCTCAGACTTGAAAACAATGTTTAGCTTGGCCATGAAAGAACCTTTTAATTTACTCCAGCAGCTTAGAGATGGTGAAAACCTCCCACATCCCGGCACCTCCACCAATTTGCTGCATGACGGGGGGCTGGCCACTATCTGTTCTGTCTTTATTCTACTTCAGTATGTGACCTTCGCTGCCTCAGCAAGAAGCCAGCGTGCCTAATATGCCTTTGTATGGCGACAGAGAAGCAAAAAGCAAGGGGTTTTGTGGCGTGAGGTTCAGGCAAAAAGCCCCTGATAAAGTCAGGCAGACTGGGACATCTATTACCTCTTTGAGCCACAGTGTGTGCCTCCATGAATTGGGTGTGATAATCTATCTCCCAAGAGGCAACCAAACATCTCCTTGTTCCTCTATCATTCCCACAATTCATATATTCCAACTCCCACCCTTTCACCTGCCGGTAATGGCACAAGTTCCCCTACCTGTTTGTTCTGTGACCAAGGATGCCCTAGGGGAGTAGGGACAGTCTTAAAATATAGGTTTGTGGGCACCATCCCATAGATTCAGTAGGTCTGGGGTCAGGCCCAGGATTCTGCGTTTTTCACTAGCTTTTCAGACAATTCAGACTGCAAATGGCAAGCAGAGTTTGAAAAACACAGCCCCGGAGTTTACGGATGTCTGGGGGAGGTGGGGTGGTAGCAGTGGTGGTGGAGGGCACTGGCAGCTGCCTAAAAGCTGACCTGGGTCATCTCTCTTGCTACTGCCACACAGTGGCACTGCCCAGGCCATAGCCTGCCCAAAGCTCCTGCTCAAGACAGGCTCTAACATTAGCTCCCGAATACACTAACTACCACTCCTACTCTTTCCTACCCCCTCCCCGCCGTGCCTTTGAAAGACAAAGGGTCTTTTATTTTATTGCTTATGCTTAATAATAAGACCTGTTACCCTCCACTCATTCTTTCAGCATATGTGTCAAGCACTGTAATAGGTGCAGGAGTAACAAAAGACCAACAAGACAAACATTTTCCTTTCCTCATTTATCGATTCCTTTGTACTGAAAATATTTATTGAGCACATATTCCATTTTAGGCACTGGGCTAAGTGCTTGTATCAGTTATCATTACCACAAGTAATGCTGCATAACAAAACACCCCAAAACTCAACAGTTTAAAATAATGTCTATAGCTCAAATGAGTGGTTTGCTTCTTTGGGTGAGGCTCCGCTGACCTTGGTGAGTCTCACTCATGTGAAGATGGCCTTACACACCTGTCTGGTGGTTAGCTGGTTGTTGGCTAGGGCAATACAGGCAAGTAGACTACTGGTCACTCATCACCCAGTAGGCTAGCCTGGGTTTGTTCACATGGCAGTGTCAGGATCCCAAAGGAGGGAGCAGAAGCTGCAAGCCTCTTGAGGCCTAGACTCACAAGTGGCCTTTATTGGCTAACTCAGGTCACATTCTGTTGATCAAAGCAAGTCACAGGGCTAACCAGACTCAAGGGGTAAGGAAAGAGAATCCATTGCTTGATGGAAGGAGCTCTTAGTCACATTGCAAAAGGCTTGGAGACAGGGAAGGGTGAAAGAATCATAGCAGTGAAGAAGACAGGGACAAAATCATGCCCATATGCTAGTGATGGGGGACAGAAAATTAAAGCACTATGAAGTAGGGGAAGGAGAGCAGTGGTGCCAAATGTGTGTGGGGTGGGGGTTACTGATTTACACACTATGGTCAAGACCTCTCAGATAAGGGGACATATGAGCAGAGACCTGCAGGAAGGAGAACAGGGAGTAAGCCGTGTGGATATCTGCAGGAACAGAGTTCCAGGCAAAGGGAGCAGCAAATGCCAAGGAGTGTCCTTGGCACCTGAAGGAACAGCACAGAGGCCAGCATGGCTGGAGTACAGGGAGTGAAGAGGGGTAGTGGGAGGAGATATGGTCAGAGAAATAACTAGGGTCAAATTGTGCAGGCTTTGTTGGCTGTTATTAGGACTTCGGCTTTTTTTTTTTTTTTTTAAGATTTCTTTCTTTCTTTCTTTCTCCCCCTCCCCCTTGTTGTTTTGCGCTCGCTGTCTGCTCTCTGTGTGTTCTTCTGTGTCTGCTTGTCTTCTCTTTTGGTGGCACCGGGAACCGATCCTAGGACCTTCCAGAGTGGAGAGAAGCGCTCAATCTCTTGTGCCACCTCAGCTCCCTGGTCTGCCACATCTGTTATTGTCTCTCTTCTGTGTCTCTTTTTGTTGCGTCATCTTGCTGCACCAGCACTCCTGCACAGGCCAGCACTCCTGCATGGACCAGCAGTCCGCATGGGCCAGCTCGCCACACAGGCCAGCTTGCTTTTCACCAGGAGTCCCTGGGAATCAAACCCTGGACCTCCTATATGGTAGACAGGAGCCCAATCACTTGAGCCACATCTATTTCCCAGGACTTTGGCTTTTTACTGTGTGCAAAATGGGGAGCCCTTGGAGGGAGTGATGTGATCTGCATTATGTTTTAGGAGCTCACAGTCTAGAGGGAAAGACAGACAAAAAAGTAATAAACACCAATGAATGTGCGAAGTGTCACAGTAGGTGAAGTATAGGGAGGCACAAGCACATGCCATAGGTACAGATCAAAGATGAGGAGGAGTGTGGCCATTTAATAAAATGGCTGCAAACTTTTAGACACTCTTCCCATTGAGGTGCAGCCTGAATTCCTCCTCTTGAGGGAGGAAATATTAAATGAAACAGAGTCACTGTGACTTTTTTAACCAATAGGGTATGGCAGAAGGATGCCTTGGGTCTTCTGAGGCTGGGTCTTAGAAAGTGATGCAGCTTCCCCTTTATTTGCTGGAGCACTCAGGAGCCTGGAGCTGCCATGTGAGAAGCCCAACCATCCTGAGACCCGGAGTCACCCCAGCCCAGGAACCAGGCCCTTGAACAAGCCTTCAGATAATTCCAGCTCCTGTCATGAGTCTACCCAGATGAGGCCTGGATGCTGTGCAACAGAGTCGAGCTGTCTCTGTTGGGCCATTTCCAAATTCCTGACTCATGGAATCCACAAGCATGATATCATGGTTATTTTATGATCCTAAGTTTTGGGGTAGCACAACAATAAATAAATGGAAAGGAAGGAATTCAGATTATTGGATGTGGGGAGGGGATTGTTTGAGGCACAGAAAACAGCTCGTCTGCAGGTGTGGAGGCAGGAGAGATTATGGTGGTGACTTAAAGCAAGTTCTCCCATGTGTGGTCCAAGGTGGTTCAAGGGGTGACTATGAGAGGCATTTTCTTCCATGCTGTGGAAATGTTGAGGTATTTCTGGTGTCCAGTTATCATTAAGACATCATTAAGATGTTAATTCTACCCAAACCAACCTACAGATTTAACACAATCCCAATAAAAATTCCAATGTCCTTCTTTGAATAGTGGGAAAAGCCAATTATCAAATTTATTTGGAAGGGTAAGTGTCCCTGAATAGCCAAAGGTATCTTAAAAAAGAAGGACAAAGTCAGAGGACCCTCACTTCCTGACTGTAAAGCATACTATCTAGCTACAGTGATAAAAACAGCATGGTACTGGCATAAAGATAGGCAGATTGACCAATGGAATCAAATTGAGAGTTTGGAAATAGACCCTCACATCTATGGTCAAGTGATTTTTGATAAGGCTGTCAAGCCCATCCAGGTGAGTCAGAACTGTCTATTCAACAGATGATGCTGGGAGAACTGGATATCTATATCCAAAAGAAAGAAAGAGGACCCTATCTCACACCTTATACAAAAATTAACTCGAACTAGATCAAGGATCTAAATATAAAAGCTACAGCCATAAAACTCCTAGAAGATAATGTAGGGAAACATCTTCAAGATCTTGTGGTTGGTGGTGGTTTCTTGGACATTACACCCAAAGCACAAGCAACAAAAGAAAAAAGTAGATAAGTGGGACTGCATCAAAATTAAACACTTTTGTATTTCAAATGATTTTATTAAGAAGGTGAAAAGACAACCAAGTCAATGGAAAAAAAACTTTGGAAATCATAAATCTGATAAGGGATCTCCATGTTATAGAATGTGATCACACAACTTAACAACTAAATGACAAGCACCCCAATTTTTAAAAATGGGCAAAAGAATTGAATAGATATGTTTTTGAAGTGGAAATACAAATGGCCAAAAGGAACATGAAAAGATGTTCAACACCACTGGCTATTAGGGAAATGTAGTTCAAACTACAATGAGATCATTCCACACCATAAGAATGGCTATTATTAAAAAACAAACAGAAAACTACAAGTGCTGGAGAGGATGTGGAGAAATAGGAACACGCCTTCACTGTTGGGAGTGTAAAATGGTGCGGCCTCTGTGGAAGACGATTTGGCGGTTCCTCAGGAAACGAAATATAGATCTGCCACATGATATGGAAATCCCACTACTAGGAATATATTCAGAAGAACTGGAAGAAAGGATGCAAACAGATATTTGCACACTGATGCTCATACTGGCCTTATTCATACTTACTAATGATGGAAACAACCCAAGTGTCCATCAACCAATGAATGGATGTGGTATATTCTTGCAATGGAATATTATTCAGCTGTAAGAATAAATCAACTGGGGAAGCACATGACAACATGGAAGAAACTTGAGGATATTATGTTGAGTGAAATAAGCCAGACACAAAAGGATGAATATTGTATGGTCTCACTGATATGAACTACATACAATGAGCCGACTTACAGAGCTGGACTATGAAGTGTAGGTTGGTAAGAGAGGGATTGTAGGATGAGAAGGGGGAGACGATGCTGGATGTATGTAGAATGTTTAATAAGGTCAAATGTAAATATGTGGTAATGGTTGGGCTGATGGTAACACATTTTGATGAATGTAACTCTGTTGATTTATGGATGTGATTGTGGCTGGAATGAGTAGTCCAGAGAGATTAATGTTAGCTAGAGAATAATATAGGTAATAAATAACAACAATTTTGCCAGCAGATGAGGATTGTGGTTAATAATATAAATACAGGAATGTTCTTCTACTAAAAGGTGTTAAGAATGTGGTGATACACGGGAAAAAATATAACTAATGCAATTTGTAGACTGTAGTTAACAACGACATTGTAAGGTTTTTGTAACAAAAGCAAAGTTGGTACTATATTAATGCCAAAGGTAAAAAAAAAAAAAGGATATGGGGGTGGATTTTGTGAGATATGAACATGATTAAGCATTTTTTCTCTTCTTCATTTTTTTTCATTAATAAGGAGACATTGACTATGTCATTTAACTAATATGTATTCGTCTGTGTATCTTTCTGAACAGTAGAGGAACAACTGAGCTAGCCGTTGGAATCAGATGAGATAAAAGTGCCTGGACAGAACTTTTTAGGAGTAATGCTTCCACAGCTTGTTGAACTGCCCTTTTCTGTTATTTTATTTATTCTTTTGAATTAGAAATAAAGTTATTAAAATGTGAATAGATGAAGGGTAGACAAGTAAATAATAATACTAGGAGTTGGCAAAATCTGGCAAAAGCTGTGCAGGCAATTTGTGAATGGGAGAAGTTTGGGAAAAATGAAAGCTGCGTGGCTTGGGAGAGAACAAGTGGCAAGAGACGAGGCACAATTCGGGGGGAGAGGGAATCCCTTCAAACTGCCCCCCAACGGGTAAGGACCAGAAGCAGCACCCACAGGTCTCCTCCTGCAGGTCCTGAACTGGGCCGCAGATCCTGGCGCCTCTGCCAGTCCATCTTCCTCCGGGAATTTCAATCCAGACTGTGAGTGGGGGGGAAGGGGGCGGGGAGGAAGCTGGAAGCTCTGGGCTGTCTTGAGAGGGAACAGCCTGGGTTCCTTCCCTCACAGAGTGTTCTGTTCCCTCCGTGTGGACGCTGCCCACGAAGACATCTCGGCCTGGTTGTCTCTTTGCCCTGCTGTCCCCTGGCTGCAGATTTCTGGGAGCTGTGCCAGCCTGGCATGTCAGTCACTTTGAAGATGCAGCAGACGGAAGCATGGAACAACAGGTCCTGTCCTCAACCTGTGTCCCACTGGGAGAGACAGTGATCAGTGGAGAAGGGGTGGGAAGAGACCGGAAGGGCCTTTCACACATCGTGACCCTCAGGACTGCTGTTATGATGGTTTTCAGCAGTAGGAAGAGTTGCCATTTCTGGAGTGCTTACCACGGGTGCTTTATATGCACTGGCTTATTTTATCTTTGCCTCACCCTGGACACATTGGCATGACTAACTCCATGTAAAGATGAGAACACTGAAGCTCAGGCAGTAACTTGTCCAAGATCACACAGGTTGTCTCTGATATGGTCTGATATGTTCTCAGCTACGACTGATTTCAAAGCCCATTCTCTTAAGAATTATTGCTCTGACATTCTGTCATGTTCATATCCTAAGGCTCTAGTCCTAGCTTGTGGAAGAAACTTAGGGAAGCCACTTTATTTACTTAGATCCTCATGTCCCCTAGGAATCAGACCAAATCTGAGGGACTCACATCTTCAGAGGGTACCACAGAAGAGAGGAGTCAGAGTGATTACTGACGCCCATTTAGACAATGCTACAAATATTTTTCTAAGCCCCTACTATGTGCCAGGCACTGTTATACATCAATGGGTTGGGGGGAGCTACAAAGATGGAAAAGGCCCATTTTTATGCCCTCGGGGGATCTTACCATTAATGAGGAGCATAAAAGGGACACAAATCCTAGTAGATGTCATAAACCCTAGTAGACATAAACCCTAGTAGATCTTTCCTGTGTTAGATGACTATCTTTGATGATAAATTATAGAAATATAACTCCTAGCAAGAAAATAGAAATTTATTGACTCACATGTCAGAATATCTCAGAGATTGGTGTGGCTTCAGGCAAGGCTGGACCTAGGTGCTCAGATGATATTGTCAGTTGTTGGCCACTCTCATCGTCTATTGATGCAGGAAGACCCTCTTCCTATGGTGCTCTCTAGTTTAGCAACCCCAGGGGAAAATATAAAATATATTTTAGCATAACCCGAGAGGACTCCCGTTGGCTTGAGTTGTGCCCGTATTCCTGAACCATCGCTGTAGTGAGGTGGGCATGATACTGCAACTGACCAAAACTGGTTTAAATGTCCACCCCCAAATTAAGAGTGGAGGCCAGGTATTCTGCCCACAAAATTAGGATGCTGTTACTGGGAGAAGTGCAACATGCTGACAGGCAAAAACCACATGCATCCATAACATGCCTCAGAGCCAGAAAGGGCCTTGGAGTGCGTCTTATCCAACACCCCCATTTTAGAGATAGGAAAACAGAGAATCTTTTAAATACCATTTCTGCCACATACAAGACTCTGGGAATCTCTTCACTTTTCCATGCCTCTGTTTCCTCATCTCTAATAGAGGTATAATAATGACCTCCTTGGTTCATTGGAAAGATTGATTGACATAAGTGTTGTAAGACATTTAGCAGTGTAACATATTAGATAACCAATAAGTGCTTATTCTCTTATTCCTCTTTTCACATTCCCAGGATCCCCCAGAGCCATTCACTCTGTTTCCAAAATACTGTGTCCATCCTCTACTGCAGTGTTGTTATAATTAGTTCCTACTCTTATGGAGCTTGCTTTCTTCCACACATATGTGAGTTCTTCAAGGTCAGAGACCACATCCTGTGAATATTTGTATTTCCATTACCCAGAACCCGGCAGAGGTCAATATAGATGTGTAGAATAAACACATAAATAAATTGCTGAAGTTCATTATGCAAACTAGGCACTTCACTGATCTAATGTTGTGTAACAAACTACTCCAAAATGTAGTGACTTAAAACAGCAACATTTGAAAGGATTGTGGGAAGATTGCAGAGTAGAAATCTCCGGGAATCAGTGCAGATTCCTGTACTGTACCAGAACAACTAATAAACAGGCAGGAACCATCTGAATCAACTATTCAAAACTTTGAGTTTAGTAGACCACTGTGCAACATCCAGGAAAAAGTGGAGGAAGAGGCTGGTAAATTACAGTAAACACCAATGACGTGCACTCTCTGTGCAGCGGCTACCTGGCTCCCTCCCAAGCCTTGCAGCAGGCTAGAAGTGAGTCAGCTCTGACTCCTGGTGCAGCTTGCTGGCACCAAGGTGGGATTTTAAAAAGTATTCATTTTACTTTATTTTTTAATTGTTTTTTTATTTTTATCATTTTATTATATTTTTTAAGGTGGCATTTAGGCCTCTAGGAAGATTGTGGGAAGATGATGGAGTAGGGAGCTCCAGGACTCAGTCCTTCCAACAGAACAACTATCAAATAGACAGGAACTGCCTGAAACAACTACTTTGAAACTCCAGCAGCCAATAGAACACGGTACAACATCCAGGGAAGAAGAGGAAGAAGAGGCTCGTATATACCAGTATAGACCAGTAAATCGCTCCCTCTCCTCTTGGTGGTAACTGGTGCCCATACCCCACTCTCGCCGCAGGTCACCCTGGGGTCCAGCCCCTGCCTAGCTGGCTCGTGACAGGAAGGGACATAAAAATCTTCTTCCCCAAGACTAGGGGTGGGCACAGCAAATCACTGATCATGGACTTTTTTTCATTAAAAAAATTATCGAAGTGTATCATTCATACATGAACATACCGAACAAGAAGTGTATAGTAAAAGTTGTGAACTTACAAAACAAACATGCATAACATCATACAGGGGCCCCACACATCACCCCACCACCAATACCTTGCATTTTGTGAAACATTTGTAAAAACTTATGAACAACTGACCATGGCTTTTGTGTAGTGACCTCGGATTGCTGGGGGCCTGGCTCTGAGGCAGCCCTTGCTCCTCTCCTGGCAAAGCGGGCAAAGGAGGAGACTAAGAGATGCTATATGGGGGTCGGATGTGGCTCAACTGGTTGGGCGTCCGTCTCCCATATGGAGGGACCCGGGTTCGATCCCTGGGACCTCCTGGTTAAAAAAAAAAAAAAAAAAAAAAAAAAAGAGATGCTATATTTCCTCAGGGCTGCAGGGGACAATTACTTGAAGGGCTGCATTTGCTGGGCAGGTCAGGGAAAGCTCAGCTTCGGGGAGCCATGGAAGAAGCTCTTGGTGCCCTTCCTGAGCCCCTCCCCAGACACTCTGGAGCTGCTCTGCACTGCCTTCGTGAGTCTCTGGCCCTGTGTTTTAGTCAGCCAAAGGGGTGCCAATGCAAAGTACCAGAAATGGGATGGTATTTATAAAGGGGATTTATTTGGGGTAAAAGCTTATAGTTCCAAGGCCACGAAAAGTCCAAACTGAGGCACCATCAGAGGTGCTTTCTCACCAAAGTCAGATACTGTTTATCTTGGTGTGTTGCCACATGGTGAAGCAAGATGGCTGCCAATCTCGGTGGAGGTCTCTGCCTTCCCTGCCAGAATCTACTGGCTCTTGAGGCTCAGCTGTGGGAAACCAGGCACAGGGCTTGTCTCTTTCTGAGCCTTAACTCTTGAAGACTCTCAGGGCTTCTGTTTTCCTGCAGTCCTCTCTCACACTGCAGAATCAAATATGCCAGCTTTCTTTTCCTTTGTCTGTTTGTCTGTGTTTCCATTTATATCATACCCAGGAAGGGAGCAGAGACTCAACCTGAGTCATGCCTCACTGACACAGTCCAATCAAAAGCCCTAAAACAATCTCCTCAACTGAATTCAGTGCAATCAAAGGTATCACACCCGGAGGAATAGATTAGTTTAACAAACATAATCTTTCTCTTTTTGGGATCCATAAAATAATCTCAAACTACCATACTCCACCCTCTGAATCCCAGAAAGACTTGTCTTTCCATATGCAGAATACATTCATTACATCACAATATTCCAAAAACCTTAAATCATTTCAGTAGCAATGCTAAGTACAAAATCACATCAAAATTAATTATAGGACTACAATTTGTCTTGGGCCAAAAGTCCCCTCTGACTGTAGACCTGTGAAACTTAGAAAACAAGTTATCTGCTTCTGATATAAAAAGGAGAGACATACATAGGATAAACATTTGCATTACCATAAGGAGAATTTGGGTGGGAAACATGTGTCACAGGTTCCCAACAATTCTGACAACTTGCAGGGCATACTCCATTAGCTTTCAAAGTCTGAGAGGCATCCTTAAAACAATAGTTTCTTCTTCTCCTTGGGTCCTCAGGGAGGCCCACCTTTTCTACAGGCTTGTCCAATGATCATTTTCTTGGTTCCGCCCTCATCAAGCATCTGGGTGGTGACCAAGTTCTAGACCTCACCCTCCAAGAACACTGGGGTTATGGAAACACTTTCTCCAATCTCTGGGGGACAGTCAATCCCCTTAATACAATGAGGTGGTGGCAACATTCTCCTTAATCTCTGGCATACAGGCCTAACCCCTCAGAACAGTGGGGTGGCAACCTGACTCTCCCTAACCTTTGGGGACTAGGCCCAACTGCCTCAGAGCAGTAGGATAGTGATCTGACTCTCCAACCTATGGGGAACAGGCCCACCTTTCCTCAGAGAGATGGAGTGGTGACCTAACCTTCCCCAACCACCTGGGAATGCTCTTCACCCTTTCTGTAGCCCAAGGTGGCCAAACTCTCCCTGAACAAAGGACTGAAAGAGCCATGCTCTTCAAATACTTGGGCACTCAGCCTCTCCATACACATGGGTGGGGTCTCTCTCCTGGCCCAAGAAGATGCCAGCTACTCCCTGTTTTGGCTGGGAAAGACTGACTTGGGAAATTCCTTTTTGGTGTGCCCTTCCTCCCAGAATTTGCCCTCAAAGTGAAAGCAGCTTGAGACAATGAAAGGAAGTATAAGAAACTATATAGATGGGTGGTTTGGGACAAAGGTTTGTCTGCTTTCAGTAGCTGAGAGAGGGTGGTCTGTCTCCTGGGAAATAAAGGAGCATTCTAAGTCCTGCAAGCAAGGCAACTACAAGACAACTAACAAGAACAAGCCAAGACAAGACAGATCCAGAAAAGACATGGAATACCCTGCACACTGCATTTGCTTTGGGCAAACCTTCCTGACACAAGGGCTAAAGCTCAGGAAAATCTCTGTCTCATCACCAGCTAATTACAAAATCAAGAAACAGACATCTCAGAGAATAAATCTCAGAGTTAACATTTTAAAATATTAAAATGCACAGTGTGCAACAAAAGAGTACAAGACAAAGAAACAGAAAATGATGGCCCATCCAAAGGAAGAGGATAAAAATCAAGAAAACACCAACAAAGAAGACCAGAAAGTGGATAAACCAAGCAAAGACTTAAAAAGGTGATTTTAACAGTATCAAGGAGATGAAGGAAAATACAGCAAAAGTACTAAAGGGTATTAGGAAAACAATGAATGAGCAATATGAGAATTTTAGTAACGAGAAAGAAATTTTAAAAAAGAACCAAATAAAACTCCTGGGTTGAAGACCAAAATAAATGAAATGAAAAATGCCCAGGAGGATTTCAAGAGCAGATTGGAACTGGCAGAAGAAAGAATCAGTGAACACAAAGACAAGACAATTGAAATGAATCAGGGTGAGGGGCAGAATGAAAAAAAGAATTATAAAAAGTGAAAATAGACTAAGAAACCTCCAGGACATCAGCCAGTATACCAGTATATGCGTTATGGAGTCCTAGAAGGAGAAGAAGGAGAAAAAGGGGCAGAGGGAATATTCAAAGAAAAAATAACAGAGAACTTCCCAAACTTAGTAAAAGATGTGAATATGTACATCTAAGAAGGCCAGAAAACACCAAAAAGTGTGAACATGAAGAAAAATACAACCCATCATATATTAATCACACTATCAAATGCCAAAGACAAGGAGAGAGTACTGAAAGCTGCAAGAGAATAACAACATGTTATGTACAAGGGAGTCAGAATTCGATTAAATGCTCATCAGACACCATGGAGGCAAGAAGACAGTGGGTTGAAATACTTAAAGGGTTGAAAGAAAATAACTGCCAACCAAGAATTTTATATCCAGTGAAACTTTCTTTTAAAAATGAGGGAGAGGTAGAAACATTCCCAGATAAACAAAAGCTGAGGGAGTTCATTACAAATAGACCTGTCCTACAAGCAATGCCAAAGAGAGTTCTTCAGACTGAAAGGAAAGGACACTAGACAGTGGTTCAAAGTGGCATAAAGAAATAAAGACTTCTGATAAAGGTAACCATTTGGGTAATTATAAATGCCAGTATTATTGTAGTATATTTTTTGGTACATAACTCCACTTTTTACTTTCTACATGTGCTAAAATGCAAATGCATAAAAAGTAATGATAAATCTATGGTTTGGACATACAATGACAAAGATGTAAGTGGTAGTACAAAAAAAGGTGGGGGATGGAGGGGTTTAAGAAAGTATATGTGTGTGCTATTGATGTTAAAGTTGACATCAAACCAAATATGCTTGTTACATATTTAGGATGTTAAATTTTAACCCAATAGTAACCACAAGGAAAATATATGAAAATTATATCCAGACAGAAAAGAGAAGGGACTCAATATGGTAAAGAAAATAGACTTTACACAGTTACAAGGGAAAGGAAAGGTCATTATATATTGGTAAAGAGGTCAATTCAACAAGAAGACATAACAGTTATAAATATATATGCACCTAACAGCAGAGTCCCCCAAATATATGAAGCAAATATTAAAAGATTTGAAGAGAAATCAATAGTTCTACATTAATAGTAGGAGATTTAAATACATCACTTTCAATAAGGGGTAGAACATCTAGACAGAAGATCAATAAGGAAATAGAAGAATTGACCAATACTCTAAACCATCAACAACAGAAAACACATTCTTCTCAAGTGCACATAGCTCATTCTCCAGGATAGACCATATCTTAGGTCACAAAACAAGTCTCAAAAGATTACAAAATATTGAAATCACACAATATATTTTCTCTGACCACAATGGAATGTAGCTAGAGATGAATAACAGAGGGAGAAATGGAAATTTTATAATTATATGGAAATTAAAAACCAATGGGTCAAAGAAGAAAGCACAAGCAAATTAGAAAATATCTTGAGGTGAATGAAAATGAAAATACAACATACCAAAACTTATGGGATGCAGCAAAGGCACTGCTGAGAGGGAAATTTACAGCTCTGATGCTTACATTAAAAAAAGAATACTTACCTGGCAGGGGAGATACCATGATCACGAAGGTGGTTTTCCCAGGGCGAGGCTTATCCATTGCACTCCAGATGTGCTGACCCCTGCGATTTCCCCAAATGTGGGAAACTCGACTGCATAATTTGTGGTAGTGGGGGACTAAGAAAAAAAAAAAAAAAAAAAGAAGAAGAAATATCTCCAATTTGAGAGCTAACCTCAGTCCTGGAGGATCTAGAAAAAGAAGATCAAACTAAACCCACAGGAGCAGAAGGAAGGCAGTCTCAAAGATTATAGTGGGTATAAATGAAATAGAAAATTAAAAAGCAATAGTAAGGGGAAGTGGATGTAGCTCAAGTGGTTGGGCTCCCGTCTACCATATGGGACGCCCTGGTTTGGTTCCCAGGGCCTCCTGATGAGGGCAGGCTGGCCCACGCCCGTGGAAAGCTGACGGCCTTTGCCCATGGAGAGCTGGCGCAGCAAGATGATGCAATGAAAGGGGAGACAAGCTGACACAGAGGAAATGCACAGCAGAGAGAGAGCACAAGTGGCAAGGGGGTTTGGGGCGGAATAAAAAAAAAAATCTTTAAAAAAATAGTAAGGATCAACAAAACCAAAAGTTGGTTCTTTGAAAAGATCAATAAAATTAACAAACCTTTAGCTAGGCTGACAAAATAAAGAGAGGACACAAATAACTATAATCAGAAATGAAAAGGGAAACATTACTACTGATCCCACAGATATTCAAAGGAGGATAAGAGGATAATATGAGCAACTTTATACCAACAAATTAGATAACCTAGATGCAATGTACAAATTCCTGAAACTCACAAATTACCTACACTGACTCAAGAAGAAATAGAGGATCTCAACAAACCAATAATGAGTAATGAGATTCAATCTGTCATCAAAAATCTCTCAACAGATGGAAGTAGATTAGTGGATATGAATGGCATAGGGAGGATAGAGGAATTGAGAGGTGACTGCTAAGGGGTGGAGGGTTTTTTTTTTTTTTTGGAGTAATGAGAATGCTGTAATATTGATGTGGTGATAAATGCACAAGTTTGTGATCATACCATAGCCACTTAATGTACATTCTGGACGGATCATATGGTAGGTGAATATGTCTTAATAAAATTGCTTTAAAAATCAAAAATCAAAAACATAAAGGCTAAGAAAACAAAACAAAACAAAACAAAAACAAAAACAAAAAAAACTCTCAACAAAGAAAAGCCCGAGACAAGATGGAATCACTGGTGAATTCTACCAGACATTCCAAGAAGAATCAACACCATTGCTGCTCAAACCCTTCCAAAAACTGAAGAGAAGGGAACACTCCCTAATTCATTCTATGAGGCCAGCATCACCCTATACCAAAGCCAGATAAAGATACTACAAGAAAATAAAATTATAGACCAACATCTCTCATGAATACAGATGCAAAAGTTCTCAACAATATACCAGTAAAGCAAATCCAGCAGCACATTAAAAAAAATTATATGCCCCAATGAAGTGGGATTTATCTCAGGTATACAAGGGTGGTTCACCATAAGAAACTCAATTAATGCAGTACACCACATTAACAAATGAAGGGAAAAAGCTTTCAGGTGATTCCAGCTGCCCCAGCTGATGCCAAGTGAAGTGTAGAGATGAGCTGTCCCCACCAAGCCCTGCTGAAATTGAAGATCTACACTCTAAATAAATTTTGTTTTTTTATGTTTTGCCTCTTTGTATTTCTTCCTTTTTACTAGAGAAGTTGTAGTACATTTGTTACAATTGATGAGAGAACATCTTAATAATTATTAACTATATTCCATGGTTTACTTTCGGGTTCACTCTTTGTATTATACAGAGTATAGATTTTGTTTATTATTTCATATCAGTGAAATACAGTATTTGCCCTTTTGTCTCCAGCTTATTTCACTCAATATAGTGTCTTAAAAGTTCATCCATGTTGTCACATGTATCAGAACTTCATTTCTTTTTACAGTTGAATAATATTCCATTGCATGTATAGACCACATTTTCATTCATTCATTCATTTCATTTCATTCATCAGTTGATGCACAATGGTTTTTTTTTTCCCCATCTTTTGGCAATTATAAACACAGTAATGCCACTATGAACATCGGTGTGCAAATATCTGTTTGAGTCCCTGATTTCAATTCTTTTGGATATTACCAAAAGTGAGATTGCTGGGTCATATGGTAATCCTACATTTGACTTTCTGAGGAACTGTCAAACTGTCTTCCAAGTGGCCACACCATTTTACATTCCCCCCCACCAATAAATGAATGTTCCTAGTTCTCCACAACCTCTCCAACACTTGTAATTTACATTTTTAATAGTAGCCATTCTAGTGAGTATGAAAGTTATCTCAGTGTGGTTTTGATTTACATTTCCCTAATGGCTTAAGATGTCAAGCATATTTTCATTTGCTTTTTGGACATTCCTCTTTGGAGAAATGTCTATTCAAGTCTTTTGCCCATTTTTAATGAGTCTTTCTGACTCATGGTTATTTATTTTATACTTTGAATTTAATTCAATATGCCTTTATTTTGTTTGTTGAATTGTTCTAGCTTCAGTAATTGGGAGGTCTTTCATTTAGATTAAGTGCTCATCAGAAACCATAGAGTCAGGAAGGCAGTGGGTTGAAAGTGGTTCCCTTTAATATAACCCCATTATTGTGTGTGTGTGTGTGTGAGAGAGAGAGTGTGTATTTGAACATTTCCTTAAGTTTATAGTGCTATAAGGTATTCTGGGCTCATTGGGTATATTTCCTGCTCCTGTCCTAGGACCAGCCATTTTACAAAGGAGTCCTGATTCCTCTTATTGGAGAATGGTATTAGGAACCAAGATGTGGGTGCAGGGTGTGCTCACGGCTACTGAGGTATGTTGCCTTTTTAAAACATAGTCTTGGAAGCCACGGAGTTCAGTTCTGCCATAATCACAGGCCCGCTCAGATTCAAGGAGACAGAACATAGACTTCCCTCTCTCTTGGTGGAAGTCTGTCATTGTCCCACTGTAAGAATATGTGCCGTGGGATATATTGGTGTGATCATCTTTGGAAAATACTATCTGCCACACTAATGACGTTGTTGCACATCCAGGGATTCTTATTTTACATAAAACATCTTTCATCCCTGTCTACCTTCTTGTTTGCTACAGAGAAACTCTCTCCATACTTTGGCTTTTTAAAAGATGGTTTTAACTGATACAGGACTCACATTATTAATATTGAGTTGCAATGTGAGAAAATATTTCCTTTTCAATTCTCTCTTAATCATTTTGTTGGAGTCAAGGAGAAAGCCTCAGTTTCCAGCTAGTATATCTTTAACTCATTTCTAACACTTGCTAATTTTTCTTTTTTATGTTCTAGCTCAGAGCATTCTTATAGCTTACCATTCTAGGTAGAATTTAATACTGCTTTATTTTTGTTATATTTAATTTTTGCAGTTACATTCTACCCAGAGACCTTTCCTGCTGACCTATATGCATGTGCACCCCACATTTCCCAATTCCTTTTGCAGTGAGGCAGGGCCTTGTGACCAATCTTGGGCCATGAGCTCTGGGTGGAAGATTTAAAAACCAGTGAGTGACCTTTGCTCTCTCATCTCCTGTTTGATGACCAGGGAGGCCCCATGTTTTAAGATGGCATGACCTGCCTCTGCCTGAGTCCAGTAGTGACTGAATGAAGCGAGTCTTCTGCTAACCCACCCCGAACTCGAGTGAGACATTAACATTTGCTGTGTTAAAACTTTGAGTTTTTGGAGTCAATTGTTATTGCTGCATTGACTAGCCTTTCCTGACTAATATACCTTCTAATTAGAGCAAGTGATTCTTGATTTTCATTCACATAATGATGCAAAACATAGAGAAAAAAAAAAAAAGAAAGAAAAAAGGACTGAGTTGATTCTAAGAAAAATATTAGGTGAATAATTTTCTAGGTGATACTCAGACATGGGGCAAATTTCTGAGGGTAGGAGTCCAATGATGAAAATTTGGGAAAACACAGCCATTGTGTTCTCATCTTACTCTCAGCATGGGAACTCTGCCCTTTATTGAAATTGGCCAGAAAATAAATCTTCCTTAATTCCCATTTGTTCACCACTCGTCCTGTGGCTTAAACAACAATCACCAAAATCTCTTCATTAAAGCTGATTAGTCAGAGATTACATTAAAAGATCTGTATTTTCTATTTGATTTTACAGCCAACTAGCTTGTCTTTGTCTAGTGTTCCCTAGACACTTATCAAGCGTATAAGCTCTGGTGGGAGAGAGCTTTTCAAGTCTTTCTGTTCATGGGGTATACTATTTAAAGGCAGAAACAAGTGATAACTGACTCAAAATAAGAGACCACCCAAACTCTACAGCCAAGAGGGAAAGGATGGAGTGCCATTCCTACCCAATGCACCAAAAAGCCAGGCATGTGCCAATTAGTGAGTAACTGGGTCTTGGCATGGTGATTTACATGTTGGAAACTGCTAAAATATTCATGTGCTTGACTGTCTCTTCCACTTAGATGTAATAAATGCAGATTTGGGTGGCCACATGTTTTATTTTGATGTAATGGTTTTAACCTTTAAGTAGTGTGTGTGTGTGTTCTCTAGGGTTGGTCTGATTTGAAGTAAGCTGGTGCCTTGGTTTGCCAAAGGGCTGCCAATGCAAAGCATCAGAGATGTGTTGGCTCTTTATAATGAGAAATTTACTAGGGTAAAGGCTTACAGTTCTGAGGCCATGAAATGTCAAAATCAAGGCATCAGCAGAGATGCTTTCTCACTAAAGTCAGCTACCGGTGATCCCAGGGTCCTGCCACATGGCAAAGCAAGATGGCAGCCAATCTCTGCTGAGGTTGTTGCCTTCTCCTCTAAACTCATCATCTTCTGGAGGCCAGCTATGGGAGACTAGGCATAGGGTGACCAGGCACAGGGCTTGTCTCTTTCCAGGCCTCCTTTCTGAGTCGCGGTTGCTCGGCTTTCTTCCCGAGTTCAGCTGTGGACTATCAGGCACATGGCTTGTCTCTTCAGCCTTGAGCTGCTCCATGGGCTCAGCCTCTCAGGGACTCTTTCTGTGCCTCTGTGCTTTGCTGATTCCAGACTCCGGGTCCTCTCTTAGCCTCTTGGGGCATCTCTGCCTTTCTGAAGCTGCAGGCAAAACTGGAGTCATCTCTCTTGCATGGCTGGGTCAAAATGGTGGCTTCCTTTCTCTTTTTTTGTCTCTTCCTCTGTGTCTCTGTTTATATAAGGCCCAGAAAGAGGGCAGAAACCCAACCTGTGTCACGCCTCACTGACGTAGTCCAATCAAAAGAGCCCCGTACCCACAGGAATGGATTAGTTCAAAAACATAATCTTTTTCTTTTTGGGATTCATAAAAGAACTCCAAACTGTCACAACTGGTATTTTAAAATGCAATGCGATTGGCTGATTATTAGAGACTCCTTCTTGGACATGAAAAAAACAAAGTGTTAGCTCTCTAGTTTGAGTTCTACAATCTTTTTCCCTCAGTCCATCCCTCCATTCCTACTGATATTTATTGAGTTCTTACCCTTAATGAACAAGACACAGAACCTTCGCTCATTCAGTGTCTAGTGGGGCAGGAAAAAAACATGGAAGGGCACTGGCATTTACTGAGACCCTACCAGACTTGGTTCCTTCCCTCAAAAAGTCTACAATCTAGTGAAGATGCAAATTATAAGCTGACAGTTCCAATATAGTGGGTGATAGAGTGTGTAAATTGCCTACGCAATATCCATCCTCCCATTCTTTCTTTCAAAGGATTTTGTTGTGGTGGAAATTTCCCGTGAAAAAACTATACTTCCCAGTCTCCCTGGCAAATTAGGATGGCCATGTGACTACATTTTTATGTTTTATTTTACCAATAAACATATGCATGTTGAGATTGTGGAAAAGTGCCTTAAAATGAGGTTGATTTAACTAGCATGTGATTTTTTTTTTCTTTTCTTTTTCTTCTTAATTACACCTATACCATGAATATGATGGCTGGTGCTCAAAGGGCTGTCTTGCAACCATGAGACAACTTTGAGGATGGAAGCCATGTATTTAGATGTAGGAAAAGAAAGATGAAAGGAATTTGGCCATTGGTGACATCCTGGAGGGATTTTTAAATTAAAAAAATTTTTTTTTCTAATTAAAAAAATTCTATTAAAATATTTTAAAAATTATTTTATTATTTTTATATTTTTCTTTTTTTTTGCTTCTTAAGGTTTCTTTTTAATTTAACTTAATTTATTGTTGGGGGGAGGATGATTTTAATTTCTGTTACTGTCGTCTTCAATTTGTTTTTTTTTTTTCCCCAAATTTCCATCCCTCTATTGATATTCTATTGATATTTTCTTTGTGTTCAGCTATCATTTTCCTGTTTTTCTTCAGTTCTTTGTCATTTTCCTTTAGCTCTTTGAGCATATATAGGATCATTTTTCAAAAGTCTTTGTCCAGAATGTCCCAGGTCTGATTCTCCTCATGGATGAGGAGGTTTCTAATAGTTTAATCTCCTCTTTTGCCTGGGCCTCTGCTTCCTGTTTCTTTGTATATTTTGTAATGTTTTGTTGAAACTTGACATTTTAGATATTTCAATGTGTTATCCCTGTAATTTATACACTGCTCATTAAACTTGCATCCACCTACTGTCATGTCAGAGCTTTCCTTGAATGCCAGGACCTAACAAAAAAATAAAAGAAGAAAAAAAAAAAAAAGAAAACACGCTTCCCAGGCTTTGCAGGTTGATGTGCAAGTGCTGTCCTTCAGAGTTTATCCATACAATGAGTTTAGAGACTAGCTCCAGGCCAAAGCACAGGTGCCACCCTGATCCTTTCTGCACATGCCTCCTTTCTTGAGCATAGGAATTTCCCCACTTATGGGTATATGTGACTGTCCTCTTTTCCCTAGGAAACAGTTTCCTCCTGGTCCCAAGTACTACACTGTATGTCAATAGCCAGCAATCTTGCCCCAGGCATCCATTTGACAGCTCTCCCAGAGTGATCTGTAGGAAAGCTCTGAGCTGCCTTAAACATGCAGGCCAAGTTCTGGTACAGTAGTCCTTTAGGTCACCATCACACAGACTGGAGCAGATATATATCTTCCCAGTAGGTTCCTAGTATGAAGGAGGGTTACTCTACTCCTTCTGGACCTGGGACCAGGGATTCATTCTGGGAGCATAGGCTGGCTCCACAAAGAGCTGGAAAGAAGTCAGGAAGGAGCCATCTAGAGCACCATGAGATCCTACTGCTTTTAAGTAGACTTTTTCTTGGTTCAGTGCTCATCCTGTTAACGCAGTCCTTTAAATGTCTCCTGGAGCTTTGGGATAGATGTTTCTGCCAGTTCTTGCTGGTTGTTCAAAGTTTCTATGGGGGGATGGAGTGCTGAAGTGTCTTGCTCCACCATCTTGATCAGGGCAGGGACTCAGATGAGATTCTTTTGGTTGCAAGTGAGAACAGGCCCACATCCATGGTGCCTTAAAAAGGTGGGGAAATTCTTGGTTCATCTACCTGAAAAGTCCAAGGAAGTTGGTCTGACTTTAGGCACAATTTGACCTAGAGTAGTGGCACCCAGAGAGGGCAGTATCACCTCTCGGGGTCAAATGGAAATTTGTGAGGGCAATTTTGGTTATTACATTGATGGGTGGACTCTACTGGTTTTGCTGGTAGGAGCCAAGTATAAAGATGTTCTGCAAAGCACAATGAAGAGCCATCATTACCTTCTTGCCTTACTGATTTTTATTACGTGTTTCTCTTTTTGTTAATTTTTAAAATTTTAAATTAGAGAAGTAGTAGGTTTACAGAAAAATCATGCATAAAATACAAAGTTGCCATATACCGCCCTATTATTAATACCTTGCATTAGTGTGGTACGTTTGTCACAATTCATGAAAGAACCTTTTTACACCTGTGGTATGAACTATAGTCCCTCATTTACAACATGTTCACTGTTTGTGTTTTTTTTTTTTTAAATTTTAGTTTAGTAACACATATACAACCAAAAACATCCTCTTTTAACCACACTCAAACGTATAATTCAGTGGCTGTTAATTATATTCACAATATTGTGCTACCATCACGATATCAATAGATGACAAAACTTTATGATTAACCCAGATAGATACTCTGTACAATTTAAGCATTAATTCCCCATTTTCTAACCCCACCCCATCACCTGGTAACCCATATTCTAGATTTTGACTCCATATGAGTTTGCTTTTTCTAATAATTTCATATAAGTGAAGTCATATAATATTTGTCCTTTTGTGTCTGGTTTATTTCAACTCAACATGATGTCTTCGAGATCCATCCATGTTGTGCATGTATCAGGACAGATGAATAATATTCCATTGTATGTACATACCGCATTTTGTTTATCCCTTCATCCATTGAGGGACACTTGGGTTGCTTCTATCATTTGGCAATTGTGAATAATGCCTCTATGAACATTGGTGTGCAAATATCTGTTCGAGTCCCTGCTTTTAATTATTTCAGGTATATACTTAGAAGTGGGATTGCCAGGTCATATGGTAAGTCTATACTTAACTTTCTGAGGAACCAACAAACTGTCTTCCACAGTGGCTGCACCATCTTACATTCCCACCAACAATGAATGAGTGTCCCAATTTTTCTGCAACCTCTCCGAGACTTGAAATTTTCTATTTTTTAAATAGTAGCCATTCTAATGGGTGTGAAATAGTATCTCACTGAGACTTTCTTTAGAGAATTGTTTACGCAAGTCTTTTGCCCATTTTTAAAATAGGTTGTTTATCTTTTTGTTGAGTTATAGGATTTCTTTATATATTCTGGATATTAAATCCTTATTGGATATGTGGTTTCCAAATATTTTCTCCCATTGTATAGGGTGTCATTTTACATTCATGAAAAAGCCATTGGATGCACAAAAGTTTTTTATGTTTTCTTTTGTTGCTTTGGGTATAAAGTCTAAGAAACCATTGTCTGAAAAAAGGTGCTGAAGATGCTTCCCTATGTTTTCTTTTAGAAGTTTTCTATTTCTGGCCCTTATATTTAGGTCTTTGATCCATTTTGAGTTAATTTTTGTATTTGGTGTGAGGTAGCGGTCTACCTTCATTTTTCTGCATAAAGACATCCAGTTTTCCCAGCACCATTTGTTAGAGAGACTATTTTTTCCCCATTGAGTGGACTTGGCAGCCTTGTCAAAATTCAGTTGGCCATAAGCAAACGGTTGATTTCTGAATTCTCAATTCTATCTCATTGGTCTATATGTTTATCCTTGTCCCAGTATCATACTGCTTTGATTCCTCTGACTTTGTAATAAATTTTAAGATGGGAAACTGTGAGCCTTCCTTTATTTTTCAAGATGGCTTTGGCTATTTAGGGTTCCTTATCCTTTCATATAAGTTTGGTGATTGGCTTTTCCTTTTCTGCAAAGCAGGCTGTTAGAGTTTGATTGGGATTGCATTGACTCTGTAAATCCCTTAATGTAGAAATGACATCTTAAGAATATTTAGTTTTCTAATCCATGAACACGGAATGTCATTCCATTTATTTAGGTCTTTTGTTTCCTTTAGTGATGTTTTCTGTTTTCAAGCTCTTTACATCCTTGGCTAGATTTATTCCTAGATATTTCATTCTTTTAATTTTAGTTCTTTTCATTCTAGACTTTATTATGCATTTCTTGAGGGCAGGGTTAGAGTCTTTCTTATCTCTGTAATTGTGCCTCACATAATAAGAGGCATTTTAGTCTGTTTGTTAGGAGCTTAAGCTTTGGAATGAGGCTGTGTTCTCTGAGCCTCAGTTTTCTCATCTGTAAAATGGGTATAATAATATCTACCTCATGAGAATTTTTATGAGGAATAAAGGAGTTACTGTATGTTAGGCATTTAGCACAGTTTGGGGCACACATTAAATGTCCAATACCTGATAGCTGTTATTATTACCAGATGTGTCTTTCAGCAGGTTACTTAACATTTCTGAGCCTCATTTTCTCAATCTGAAAAATGGGCTCATGCCACTCCTTTCACCAGATTGCTGTGATGTGAGATAATTAGATTTTAATATTATTATACACTCATTGAACAAATGAATGAATGAGTGAGTGAATGAATTCTGAGACTCACTGTGTATTCGGGTAGGATCCTACTGGCAGTAACAAATTACCCCCAAATTTCAGTGCCTTGACACAATAGGTTTATTTCTCTCTCATTGTAGCCCAGTGTGGATAGCAGAGGTTCTGCTGCGTGCAGGTACTCAGGGACCCACACTCCTTCTATCCAAGATTCCAGCCTCACAGTCTTCTTCTTTCAGCTAATGATGGGAAAGGTCATGTGGGAGGTTTTATGGGCAGGCATGGCACCCGTCACTTCTCTTCCTGGTCCACTGGCCCGTCAATACATACCTGGCTGCAAGGGACACTGGGAAATGTGGTCTAGCTGTGCGCCCAGGACAAGAAGAAGAGCAAGCAGTGCTTCATCCTGGATTGAAGTTTCTAGAAATCACAAAGTGGGCAGAAGCTTTGCCAACTGCTATGGAGACTCACGAAATGAGTCTGACTTGACATCGTAAGCAGGTTGATGAGGCAGGGAAGGTTGGAGAAAGGAAAGAAGCAAGAGTTGAACAGAGATGGAGCCTTGCCTCTCTTTGTGGCTCTTGGGACCTGGATGACAGAGCTGCAAAAGTGGGTATCTACTCCCTCTCCCCTCCCTCTGTCCTTGTCCATTTGCTCCTTTGGATTCCATTAGCGAGCGCCATCATTGTTTTTCTGATTTCATTAAAATGCCACCAAGACACATGCTCTGCAGTATGCCACTTCAATCCTAAGTGGGGAATTTTTGCTAGATAGATCGATTTTTAAAATGACAGCATCTGTTTGCTTGTACACATTTATTTATAATTCTTCCCTTGGCAATTAGAGCCGGGGAATTGGTGAGCGGTAACCAGCTGTTTGAATTAGCGGGGAAGGGAGGCAGTGATTTGATCTGTGAAGGAGTACAAAGTCCTGGCCAGAAACAGTAAAAATGGAACAGATGCCCTCAGATACACAATCCTGGGGAGGGACTTGTAAATCACATACCCTGCCAGTCCCAGGGAGACGCCAGGCAAGCTGGGCAAGGCGGTGAAGCCAGTGAGCACGGGCAGCCGTGGCTGGCACTCCCTGGGATTTAAGGCGGTTGACGGGTGACGGGGAGGGCAGCTGAGTAGCTGACGGGAGTGAACCTCAGCAGAGCTGTACCAGATAATAAGTCCCTATTTCACTCAAGGCTCACAAAACCAACCCTGTTATTCCTGCACCTCACTTCCTGCTGCCTGGCCTGGTCTGCTCCAGGCCCCCAGCTCCTTGCTGCTCCTTCAACGCACCAGACACCCCCGGGTTAGGGCCTCTGAGGCTCTGGCTTTCCCCTGCCAGAAGTTCTCACCCTCTGATGACTCCCTCACCTCTTTCAAATCTGTGCTCAAATATCACTTCTCTTTAACACTGCAATCTCCCCTGCCAGCGCTAACGTTTCCCTCCTCTCTTCCCTTGTTTTATTTTTCTCCCAAGCCCTTATCACTTTTCTAACATACCATAGACTTAAGAAAATGTTTATTTTCTGTCTGCTCCATAGAATGTGGGCTTCATGAGCTTCAAGAACAACTATCTTGTTCACTGCTGAATTCCTAGTGCCTTGAACTGTGCTTGGTATATAGTAGGTGCTCAGTAAGTATTTGCTGAATCCACAAATAGATTTTTCATTCTGGGAAACACCTTATCCACTCTTCCTCTCCCTCTCTGCAAGTCAGGAGTCCCAGAAATCGCAGGCTACTTGAGTGGCTCCCCGGGGCACCAACCCTGGAATCTTGATCTCTGTAGCCCTTCAAGCCCTAGCCCAGTGCACAGAATAGGTGGTCAATAAATACTTGTTGACTAGAGATGACCAAATGACCCAGGTTAACACTTAGCAATGCTCAAGGCAAATAACAAAGAGTGTCCCGAGATTCCTCCTTTATTTTCTATGTGAGACACCAGCAAGCACAACCAGGAGGAACCACCAATTATGTCTTGCATCCCATCATGGGTCTCCAGTTCCTCCATCAGCACCATAGCCTGAGCCATCATAATCTTCCACCTGGATAATGAGGACAGCTCCTAACCGTGTTCAAGCTGCCACTCTAAAGCGCCCCCCCCGCCGCCTTTATTCTCCACACAACAAAGGGATCCCCAAACTATCAATCAGCAACCCCAGTGTCCATCAACAGATGAATGGAAAACAAAATGTGGTATATACACACAATGGAATACTATTCAGCTGTAAAAAGGAATGAAGTTCTCACGCATGCTGCAACATGGATGAACTTTGAAGACCGTAATGCTGAGTGAAAGAAGCCAGATGCAAAAAGATAGATATTGTATAAGCTCGCTAATATGAAATACCTAGAAAAAGCAAATTTCATAACTCCAGATAGGAGATTGCAGGTTACCAGGGGCTGGGGGTCAGGAGAGGAAGAGGGAATTATTGCTTAATAGGTTCAGAGTTTCCATTTGAGATGATGAAAAAGTTGGGGTAATGGATATTGGTGATGGTAGCACTTTGAATTATATACTTGAAAGTGGTTAAAATGGGAAAATTTGAATTATACATATGTTACTGCAATAAAAGTTTTTTTAAAAAAGCAACTAACAATCAGATCATGCCATTCCCCTGCTAACCACCTGTTTTGATTTGCCAAAGGGCTGCTGAGGCAAATTACCAGAAATGGGTTGTCTTGTATAAAGGGATTTATTTGGGGTAAAAGCTTACAGTTCCAAGGCCTTGAAAAGCCCACACCGAGGCACCATAAGAGATGCTTTCTCACCAAAGTCAGCTACTGTTGATCCTGTTGTCCCGGCACACGGCAAAGCAAGATGGCTTCTGATCTCTGCTGGGATCTCCGCCTTTCTGCAGCTATAGGCAAACCTGGCATGGGGCTTGTCTCTTACAGGGCCCTCTGTCTTTCTCTCTGGACCACAGATCATTGAGCTTCTCGGTGGTTTCCCTCTTTGCAGCTCAGCTGCGGGCAAAACCTCTCTCATGGAAGCATCAAACATGGTGGCTCCCTTTTTCAGCATCTGAGTGAGTCTCTCTCGGTGTTTCTGTTTATATCAGACCCAGCAAGGGGACAGAAACTCAACGTGAGTCATGCCCCACTAATGTAGTCCAATCAAAAGCCCTAAATCGATCTTATCAAGTAATCTCAACTGAATTTAATGCATCAAAGTGTTTCATACCCAGAGGAATAGATTAGTTTACAAACATAATCTTTCTCTTTTTTGGAATTCATAAAATAATTCCATACTGCCACACCACCACATAGCCCTTACAGTCTGTGGGCAGTTTGATATTACTGATGGATTCCAAAAAGAAATAGAAATTATGTTTATAAACTGGTCTGTTTCTCTGGGTGTGATACCCTTTGATTGTATTAGATTCAGCGGAGACGTCTGATTAAATTATGTTAAGATTAGAGTTTTGATTCAGCCACGATCATTAGAGTGTGACTCAACATTGAGTCCCAGCCCCCTTGGGCTGATAAAACAGACTCTCACGTGGAAGTAGACACACAGAAGCAGATACCCAGGAAAAGAGAGTGCTCCATAGACACAGCCTCTGGAAGAGAGATGAGCCTGATAGTCTACAACTGCTGACCTTATGGAGCAAACAGAGCAGCTGTGCCCAGAAAGAAACAAGCCCCGGGAGAGCGAGGAGCTTTATGCCAGACTACAGCTGGGACTGGAAGAAGCTGGGACTGTAGAGCCTGGAGAGGAAGGAGGAAGGCTGAACCCTCCCAGACATTGCCTACCATCTTACGTCAACATGGCAACAGACTTTGGGTGAGAAAGTACCTTTTATGGTACCTTGAACTGGACTCTTCAAGGCCTGTAAGCTTCTACTCCCAATAAATACCCTTTATAAAAGCCAACAGAGTTCTGGTACTTTGCATCAGCACCCCTTTGGCTGACTAATACACAGCCAAAATCCAAACTCCCCATCATGTCCACTAAGACTCTTCTGCCCTGGCCCTGCCCATGTGTCTACTTCATCTGCCTGCCCTCTCCCCATGCTCTCTGCATTCATACCACACTGCTTCCCTTGGACACACCCAGAATCCTTTGCACTTGTGGCTCCCTCTGCCTTTTCATCTTCCCCCTAGTTCCTTTATCCTTCAGGTTTTAGCTCAAATGGCACCTCCTCAGAGAGGCCTTCCTGACCCCCCTTCTAAACCGGATCCCAGACCTCCTTCCACCCCACCTGCCCCCAGCCTCCAGAAAGGAGTGAGATGGGGAGAATGGCCTGAATCCTAATTAGGTCACAGAGACCTAACTTCAGGGGCTCAGCCACTTTCCCGCCTCCTCCCATCCGCTTATGTACACGAAGCAGCATGATATTTTGATGTATTACTTTATCTTTTTTGTTGTACCTACTTCCTCTTCTCCCTTCTCCTTCTCATCAAAGTAGGCAGCTGCTGCCTCAGGGGAGGGATACAGCAGAAGGGGAGGAAGAAACAGCTCATAAGTCTTTCTGCCTTTTCTTTCCATTTAGGAGAACTTAGAGGGTTCTGGGAAGAACCAAGAGGCTGCAGGAAATTCATGACACAGACAAAGTGTCTTGGAGAAAGAGGCGGAGGACAGGACTCCCCTCTCCAGACTGGATAGAGATTCTTCTTGGCTGCGGGAGAGGAAGGGGGAGAGAGGTATGGAGGCGTACTGAGCAGTGGGTCCTGGGCTCCCCTTTCTGTCATCTCTATGCAGAGGCAGCAAGACCCCCGGGGAAGAGGCTGCCTCTAAGGCCAGAGACCACAACTCAGCCCTGTTTGGACTCAGTCCTGCCCACAGTTATGCTTGGCTTGGCTCAGGCAGGGTTTTCATTGTGTGTGCTTCTTTAAATGAGTTGTCAAGCTTTAAAAGGTTGAGTCATTCACATTTCTCTTGAAAATTCAGTTCTCTTGAAAAAGAGGCAACAGGGACTGGTGCTGAGCAGAGGCTGCCCCTTGTAGCCTGGTGTGAACTCCCTGCTTGGCCACATTTCCACCTCTTCCTTTGTTTCTTTGATTAGCCTAGTCCCCTTCGGGCATATGAGTTTTCAAATCCTGTTGGACGGTGTGAGAGCCAGCTTCAGCGAAGTTTCTGAGGTGCTAGGCAGGTTCTGAAAGCCACAGAGAGCTGCTGCTTCTGAAGGGGCCATGTGGACAGGAAGGTTGGCAATCGTCATGGTAACTCATGTGGGCAGATGACCTACACACTGCTGAAACTGACTGCAGCATCAACAGCCCAGGAGCCGAGGCGTAATCCCAGAAAGGAGGGGTAAAGTCAAGAAAGACTGAAGTTTACTTTTATGCCAACACTGCAAAATGGAGGGTAAGAGCCAGAGACGCAGCGGGTTATAGACATTCTTAAACAGTGATACATTTCTTGAGCAACCCAAGTTTGTGGATGAGGTGCAAGACTGCTAAATGTTACCGATTCTTCACGGTCTAGCTTATCTCCCAAAGATGGTTCCCTAACTTGAGCAGGCTTTAGAATCACTTAGAGGACTGCTAGCCCCAGAGGTCCCTCTGCTGGCCTGGGTGGAGCCTGAAAATTTGCGTTTCTAACAAGTTCCCAGGTGATGTTAATGATGCTGGTCTGAGAACATGAGTTTAGAGAATATCTTTTTTTTTTTTTTTTTTTTTTTTAAAGATTTTATCTTAATTTGTCCTCACCATCTTATTAGTTAGGGATGATTAGCTCCATTTTTTTAATTTTTATTTTTGTTTAGGTTTTTATTAAAAAATTTCCAGAGTTTCTACTCTCTACCCACCAAGCAACAACTCCCCTTTCCTATTTTTTTTTTTTTAAATTAGAACAGTTGTAGGTTTACAAAAACATCATGCAGAAAATACTGTTCCCATATATCCCCCCTCTCACCGCAGTTTTTCCTATTATTGACATTTTCCCCTTTATCTTCTTGTAAGAAGAGAAAAACAGGCCAGGGAGGCTAATTTGATGGGGTTCACATAGCCTTGAGGTGCAGAGCTGGGGTCTGCTCCCAGGTGTGTCTGCCTGTGCTCCAAATCACTGCCCACATTGCTTACCTGTTCTGTGGTGCCAAGCCCCACCCCAAGCTCCTTGACCTTGCAGAGGTGATATGTCTGAGCAGGGAGGAGGTGAGTAGGGTGCGTGGTGAGAGTGTCTGCTTGATTCCTCTCTCTAGTGGAGTTAATAGTAATAATTTGCACTTTATAGCACTCACTATGTACGATGAACTGTTCTTAGTGCTTTACAATATATTAACTCATTTAGTATTGGCATTTAGTATGAACACATAGCAACGCATTAGGTATTAACTCATTTAGTCCTCACAGCCTTTTTTTGATTCCCTCTGAAGTATGTCCCAGGATCATCATCATTCCCATTTTACAGAAAAGGAAGCTTGATCTACTCCATCCCACCAGCAGGCTGGGGAAGAAGGAGACAAACTGGAGGTTTTACTAGGTATCACTTCTGCTCATTTCCATTGGTCAGAACTCAGTCACATGATCACACCCAGTTGCAAGGGAGGCTGGGAGATGTAGTCTATGTACGTACCCTGGGGAAACAGGCTAACCTGGCTCTGCCTGGACTCTCGACAGCAGGGGTTCTTTTTTTTTTTAAAGATTTTATTTATTTATTCATTTATCCCCCCATTGCTGCTTGTGCTCGCTGGGTCATCTAACCACGCCGTGCGGGCGGGCTTGCCTTCACCAGGAGGCCCGGGGAGCCCCACTGATTGAGCCACAGCCGCTTCCCAGCAGGGGTTCTTAACAAGGGGTCCGTAAGCTTGAACTGAAGTTCAAAAAAACCTTATTCTTGTGGGGACGTGATGGTGCGGGTGTGATACATTTATTAATTGATACACAGTATAGTGTGGACTTAGTAAGGGGTCTGTGGTTTTCGCCTGACTGGCAAAGGGGTCCGGGGAACAAAAAAGGTTAAGAACCCCTGCTCTACAGGCATTTATGTTATTTAAAGCTCAGAAGCCGGTTGCAGCTGAACTGGCTTGCAACCCCAGGGCACCTGGTTCTTAAACACAATATGACGGCCATGAAAGGAAAAAGGAAAAGCAAGATGTGGAAACCCAAAACAGGGGTGTGAATATTGTCATCCGGGCCCCCAGGATCCAGGAATGGGCAGCACCCTGCGCCTGCAGCCTGACAATGGGGCTCTGAGACCCCTGGCGCCACGTCTAGCTGTGTCACTTCGGGAAGTCACAGCTCTCTGAGCCTTGGTTTATTATAACACAAAGATCACCATATCTATTTTGCTGGGTTATTTGTGGGGGCAAAATAAGACAGTAGACCCTGGTCTGAGCAGGCTTCTTAAATCTGAATTAAGATCAGTGTCGGGGTTCTCATCCCTGACTGCACTTGGGGAGCTTTTTAAAAAATACCAATTCCAGGACGCCACCCGAAGAGGTCCTGAATCATTTGCCTGGGCTGAGTTGGCACCTGGGGATTTTATAAAGCCCTCCCTAGGTCCTTCTAATATGCAGGCAGGCTTGAGAACCACTGTCCATTGCTGACTTGCAACTAGAACAGACCAATCACTAGCTCCTCCTTATTTAAGGAGTGAACGGATCCGGGGTGTCTGATTTGGGGAGGCATTTTGGGTTGGGGTGGGGCTGGGATTGACTGGCAGACCCTTCCGGGGTCACCTCTCACCTCCTCCCCTTTTAACTGTCGGGGCCAGCATGGGCAGGGCTCAGGTGCTGAAGCAGAAAGGCCTGATGCATTTCCACCGCCTCTCAACAGGGAGCGGGTGTGAGGAAGGCCGGCTCCCCATCAGCCTGTTCCCGGCCCTGGATTTTTACCTTGCCATCTGCTCTGCGGAGACTGGCAGCTGCCAAAGTTTACAAATAGCCCCGGCCTGTACTTTCATGTAGAACAGCAAAGCATCATAATTTCTGAGCTGTTACCAGGCGGAACAACTTTCTGCCAGCTAAGGTGACATGCGGCAGTTGGCATTTGAGCAGGTCGCTTTGCAGGACCGGCAAGAGACAGTAACTGCCACCTCACAGCTATTACGTTCAGGGAGAGAGGCAAAGCTACAAGCTTTGGTTCTCCATTTGGCATTTCCCTTCGGGAGGGGTCTGCAGCAGCAGGATGGGGCAGGGGCATATTTATTTTATTTAATGGGACATCGACTGTGCCAGCCATGGTTATAGATGCCTTACAAATTTTAACTCAACGCTGTGAGGTTGGTAGTGTTATTATCCTCATTTTATAGAGGAGGAAATGGAGGCTCAGAGGGGGCTAAGTGCACTGCTCAAGGTACCAGGGCTGGGGATTCAGCTGCGGGTGCTCTGTGCTGGCAGCCCCTGTCCTGTGCCTGGGTTCACCAGACAGCTTGGTTTGCCCTGGACTGAGGGTGTTCCCAGGATGCAGGGCTCTCTGTGCTAAACCAGGGACAAAGCCGGGCACACTGAGACTGTTGGCCACCCTAGCTGTGCTGCTTCTCGAAGTTTTGCTGGAAATGTGTCCACCTGGCAGCCTCCTAGTCAACATTCCTTCAACCAATATGGCTTTTCCACCCTGGTGAATACAATATGCTGGGGGCCGTGCAAAAGGGTGAAAAAGACAGACATGACCCCCTGTGTTCCTGGAACTTACATGGCCCTGGGGGGAGAAAGACAATAAGCAATTAGACAAATAAATAAACTGGGGGCTTTCAGATGGCGACAGTGCTTTGAAGGGAATGAAGTGAGGGGACAGATCTCTTGAGACAGGGGAGTTAGGGAGGGCCTCCCTGAGGAGTTGACATTTGAGCAGAGACCTGAAGTAACAAGACATGTGGAATAGCAAGTGCAAAGGCCCTGAGGTGGGCACAAGCTGGGCACGTGGAAGGAAGAGCCAACACGTAAGGAGGAAGGGGGTAGGAGAGGGAGACGAACCTGAAAGGTGATAGTGACATGGAATCTGGATTATATTTTAAGAACAACAAGCCATTGCAGGATTTTAAGCAGGGGAGTAACTGGATTTGAGTGGCATTTTATCATAATGGCTCTGGCTGCTGAGTGGGGAAGGGAGGGTGTGGGGTAGGAAGGGAAACAGGGAGCCCCATCAGCAGGACATTGCTGTAGTCCAGGCAGAGGCCATGATGACACGGGCTGGCTTTGGGGCCGTGGAGTTGGAGTGAAGTGGGTGGATTTGGAATGTATTTTGATCATAGAGGCAAGAGGATTTGCTGTGACTAAGATGAGGGTGTGGGGATGGGGGGTGGAGGGCAGTGAGGACAGGTTGCCCTCTGGCACACAAATGGACACCCACATACCACATACCCAATATTTCGAAGTTATAAATTAAACTCACAACACTACTAAATGAACATGTTCTGTCTCACCTTGGGAAATATCTCCCCTTAGTGCCCTGGGGGATCGTGTTTGTGTGGGGATTTCTCTGACTCTTTGGGGTTCTGTGGTTGAATGTGGCAATCAGAGGAGAAGTGGGGCTCTGTCCTCTACTGTTGCCTGAAACTGGGGGCCGTACGAGGTGAGAGAGAGGGAGAAATCAGGGGTGACCTCGGGTTTTGGGCTTGAACAAGTTTAGCTCAAACTTGTCCTCTTTTGTGAAGCCTTTTTTTGGTTCCCCTGCCCTCTTCTGCTGAGTTACTTGCCCCTTCCTCTTTCCTCCTTCAGGACCCTGCTTGTGGAGGTTTAATGCAGACCGATAGAGCCCGTGACTTCTGTGCACGCACCAAAATCCCTTCCTTTTTCTTCCGAGCACGTAGCCTACGTTCCCAGCCTTCCTTGCTGTTAAACGTGGCCACGTGCCCATATTCTGGCCACTTCCAAATCTGGCCTATTGAACCTCCCACGTGAGATCCTTCTCTCTCTTCTCTTGTCTTCTAGCTGGATGTGAAGATCCAGCAGAAGGATCTGATATCATAAACAGGGCTTGGCAAACAATGGCTCCTAAACTAGATCCTACCTGCTGCCTGTTTTTTAAATAAAGTTTTATTGGAACACGGCCCAAGCCTATTTGTTTATGTATGGCTTATGGCTGCTTTCATGCTGCAATGGCAGAATTCAGTAGCTGTGACGGAGACTGTATGACCTGCAAAATAAAAAAATTATATATATTTACTATCTGGTCCTTTACAGGAAAAGTTCACTGGCCCTTGCCCTAGATGATGGCAGAGCCACCAGTGTGGGAGGAGCCTGGCTCCTTGAGTAATGGCATAGAAGGCTGCATGCCTGCCGGGAATCTCCATGTTGGACTCTTCACGAGCAGGAGATAAACGTTATCGTGTAAACTTCTAATATGTTATAGTTTATTACAGCAGCTAGTGTTACTTATCCTACCTACTACAATCCTAACATACCAAGCAAACACCAGTGATGACTTCCTCCCACGTTCTATATTTGTATACACTCTCCAAGTGCTGCTGTAGTTGGAATGGCTCTGAGAAATAAGTTGGGGTCTCTCTAGGATTTCTCTCACTTTCAAACCTTTGCACCAGTTGTCCCCTCTGCCAGCAACATTCTTTCCACATTTCTTCACCTGTCTCCTACTAATCTCTCAGGCCTCAGGGCAGCCAACTTTCCCTTATTCCCCTTCCCCTAAGACTAGGCTGAGAGCCTCTGTTCTGTTCCCTAAATAACCTCAGAGTGGCAGTATGATAGGATGGTTAAGAGTTGGACTCAAGTGGACTGCGTGGTTTCAAGTCCTGGCCTGCCACTTAGAAGCATGAGATTTTGGACAAGTGGCTTAACCTCCCTATGCCTCAATTTCCTTATCTGTAAAATAGGAATAATAATATTACCTATCTCATAGTATTATTGTAGGACTTAAGTGAATTAAAGTGCCTAGAAAGATATCTGCTACATGGTAAGGAGGGAACAGACATTAGAGGATATTATTGTCACTATTATTATTCTTGCTGTTCTCATGATAGCACGTATCACAAACTCTCCACCAGTGTAACACTTTTCCAGCAGACTGTGAGGATTTGATGCATAGTAGACTCTCAAGAGATTTTGTTTGGATGAATGAAAGAAATGGTGATTCAATAACTCAGAGAATTTCTGAGAAGGGACACAGTCAGACTTGGAGATTACGCACTTAAAATTCCACCACCAGACTGCTCAGGTGGAGGCCCTACCTCTGTCATCCACAGTCCGAGGCGATTTGACCTGCCTTGCTGATATCAGCCTGTCATGTGGGGCTCCCGCTGTAACTACTGCAGCCCTTCTCTGAAAGCTGGGTGGTTCTCCTGTCCTGTTGGATGTGCTCCCACAGACAGCACTGGAAAGCATGCAGAATTTGGGAAAGGGGGGTGTCAATTCCCCACCCCACAGAATCCTGGGGACTGGAACCTTGGTTGCAAACCCCTGCACTGTTTAACAGCAGTTGTAGATGATGAGGATGATGACTGGCATTATTGAGTCCCCTCAGGGCACTGGGCCATGTGTTTTACAGCATTGTCCCTCATCATCCTCACACAATCTTAAGAGGTGGGTGGTCTTCAGAGCTACATTTCACGTAGAGAGGCTAAATAATTTATCCAAGGTCACACAGCAAGATTCAGGATTCAAATCCAAGCTGATGCCAGAACCCAGATTCTTAACTGCCATACCATACTGCTATGTTTGCTCCCCTGGGAACCTATTTTGTGACTGAGACATTTGTGGGTAGGAATGGCATTTGTGCATTCATGAAACCTGGTCTGGGCCAATCTTCCCCCTAGGAAAGGTAGACGTCAAGGTTGTATATTCCAGAGGCTTACATGAAGCAGTGATATGGGGAGGGCTCACTGGCCTGGGGTACAATGAGCTTTTTGACTTCCAGTGACCAAAGGAAAAGAAATGGAACTAATCTATCAAGGCTGATGATACCACTGCTCCAGGACTCATCCTACCTCACCTCCCTTCTCCATCCTTTATTTTTCTTCTCTTACCACGGTCACCTTTTCCATTCTATTATAGCCATCCCTGTTCACCACAGTTCACCACCATCACCACCAGTCCATTATCTTTGGTGATGACCACTGCCCTTGACACTACCACCATCGTCATGCCACTTCCAAACCTGCCACATCCCCACCATCATTATTCCCACCATGACCACTGGCATCACCAAACCACCGCCACCATCTCCACCATTGTTCTCCCATAACCACTGCCATTGCCAAACCACCACTGTCATCACCAAACCACCAATGCCGTCATTTCTGCTATCATTATGACGGCATCACCACTCTTACTACCATCTCCCTCATCACTACCACCGTCACTGCTGCCATCACTGCCATTATTTTGACCAACACCCTCTCTCTCTATTCTATGAGTGTACTCACTGTCACCATTTACACCGCCCTTTTTATCAACCTCATTCATATTGCTACCACTCTACTCTCCTTGTAATCACTATTGTCATCTCTACCATCACCGTCTCTACCACCACTGCTTTCCTCGCTGCCACCATTCAGTACAAGTCACAAATGTTTTATGAGTCTCTCCTGAATTGTAGGCTTGGGTTAGATGCTGAAGATTTAACATGCTCAAGAAAGGGACTGTCATTCGTGCCCACCATCCTTACCGTCACCAGTTATTAGTGGAACCCCATTAAGGTCACGTTAATCATTAGTCCCTGCCTATACTTTGAACAGAAGAGCAGCTTGTGAAATTTGTGAATTCATCCAATACCAAAACATGCCTCAGAACCTCAATCCTGCTCCTCCCCCCCCACCCCTATTACACCCCTAATCCAATCTCCAAATTCCTGGTTGGCTTTGCCTTGGAGTCATCAGAAAGAACCTTTCTCCCTGTTTCCCACCCCTTTCCAGGCCTCTTCCTGCCCATTTGTGACCTTTTGGTTAGTGAGCTTGAATACTTCCCAGCCCACTATGGTAACGTAATTATTAGCATATGTTAGGTGGGTTTTATGACTCATAATTAAACGTCATTTGGCTGGAAGCAGAAGATGGGGAAAATCTGCTTCCTTTCACCAAGGTTGTGTGGGGCCTCTGGAAGGCTGTTGCGTTTTGGGGCCTGGGTGGGGATTCTGAGGAAAGCACTCTTTCCTCCCAGCCAGGCCAGAGAGACAAGAGGTTTCCAGCCTGGGGGCCTCACTCTGGCCCCCAGTGACTGGTCAGAAGGAGGCAGATTTCAATCCATTTCAAGAGCCAGTGGTTGGTGGGTGGATATGCTTGATGGCCATGCAGTCTTGTGGTGGGCACCCTGGTGCCTGGCAAGGTAGCAGCTACTCCCTCCCAGTGGGCTCAGATCTGCTTGTGATCCCATGTGCATTGCCTCTGGGTGAGCCCATAAATACTTCTGATGGAAAAATCAAACTCTTGAGGCCCAAGGTTCTTGTAAATGCAGGTAAATGAGTCACCCTTGTAAATCAGACGAGTAGGCATAAGGAACCCTAGGTTCCATGATTGTATAATCAGTACCTGCTATGTACCAGGCATGGCATGGAGATGCCTCACCCCCCCCACCCCCAACCAGGATTCCAGTGCATCTTGCCAGGTTTCTTTAGCTACAGTAGAATCCTAGGCTTTAAATATACACAGAATTCAAAGTGAGAAGAACAAGAAAGTTTTGGATCAGTTTTGCAGAAGCAGAGTGAAATACAACATTTCATAGCATCTAGATTTTTCAGAGGGAGAAAATTCCATGCCCTTAACCTACAGGGAGCTCAAACCATGCTGACATGGGGATGGCATATCCATATGCAGAATCACACATGTGCAATGAGAAGCATCTACCCTTCTCCCCATCCGAAGCCCTGCCTGCTGGGAATGGGAGGGTCTGGAGAAGTTTCCTCATAGTAACTGCCCAGCTTTACCTTCTGCTTTGTCCTCTGCCCCAAGCCCCAGCCTCCCCTATTCCTTCTTTGAATCTCCAAAGATAACAGAAACGTTCTTTGCCTCTGAGCTCTTAAGTAGGCTGACCTTTTTGCCTTTTTCCTCACCCTAATCCAACTGGAACATTCCTTCTTTCTTCAAGCTTTCTCTCTGTGGCAGACACTCTAAGTTGCCTCCCCAATATCCATTTCCCCCTCTGCTATCTGAACTCTAATATATGTTCTTGGGGGAGGTGTGTGTGTGTGTGTGTCTGTGGTCAACAGGGTATGCAGCCAACTATTTTCCCAGCCTCCCCAGGGAGGAGTGTCACATGACAAAGACCTGGCCAATGAGGTGTAAGCGTTGCTTTCCTCTCCCAGTGCCCATCCCAGTTAAACGAGCTTCCCAAAGGGAGAGACTCTTCATAGAGATGAGGTGGTATTTGGTCAGAATCTGGGATTCTCAACCACCCTACTGCTCAACCAGCAGATGGGATGGGTTATTAAGCTTTGGACTCAAACAAGATCAATAATAATACTGGTTTCTCAGATTGTTGGGAGGACAAGACCAGAGGGTAAACACCATGAAAGCAGGAAATGTGTCTACCTTGCTCTCTCTGTTCACATTAGAGTATGGGCACGTAGTAGGTGCTTAACAGATATGTATTGGGTAAATGGTTGCACAGGTTTTAGTACAGTGACTGGTTCAAGAAATCTTAACTGAAAAAATCTAATTGGACACTAGGGCAATATCCAGGCCACGGGTTCCTATGGGAGGCGAAGAAAGGGTCAAGAGATGGGTGCCCCCCACCCATCTCTCCCCATTAAAGCAGATCTGCTTTTATCAGATTTATGCAAGGGATTCATTCCTGAAACTGTGTATTATTCAAAACTAAATCTACCAGAGGGATAAATGTAAAGCAAGATATGTGTTATTTCAAAATCTGAGCATACGGGTAGTATTTATTAATATTTTTAAGTCACCTGATTTCCAAGTCTTATGATGCAACTTTGCATAAAATATGACTGCACTATTTTGGGTTTCTGGGCAAGATTTGGTGGGCAGAAAGTTTTCTGAGGGTTAAAAAGTTCACCCCCAAGTACTGTCCTCCCAAATTTGTGGTGGCGACGGTAACCACAGGCGAGGTTGGTCTTAATCATTTGCTATTTAAAGTAAAGTACTGATGTCAAGGAATGATTTGCTTTAAATAAATTACATATGATTCAAAGTTATTGCTGGGGAGCAGTATGAGTTATTGAAAAATTAATTGGTGTCTTTTTCCCCCTTTTTTTCTCATTGCTTTAGGCTTATCAGAAACCTTTCCTCCCATTTCCCCCAGGAACTTGCTCCAAATGCAGAGGTTTTCAAACCCCAGCGTGTGTAAGATTTACCTGGAGCTGGCTGAAAATAGACTTCTGGGTCTTGTCCCCCAGATTCTGAGGTGGGCCTAGGACTCTGCATTTTAAACAGGCACTCCAGGAGATTCTGAGGTGAGTGTTAAAATGGTGGGTGCTTGAGGTTCCATGGAGGGGAATTTAGCTAGCTTGTCTGGAGGGCGGAAGTGAAGGGGGCTGGTGCTCGGAGGCTAAGGGGGCATTTCGGCCTCCCTGGCACTGGGTGAGGAGGTGTTGCAGGTCCTGATGGTGGAGGCAATGTGGGTGGGCTCCCTTGCAAAAGGGCCCTGGCAGATGGCAGGTCCTGGGTGGGGGTGGCTCTGCGAGGGCTGGGGAAGCTGCAGCCCCGGGAGCCTGCACAGACCTGCATCCGTGGAGAGGGCCCTTGAGGAAACGGAGGCACAGGGAGGTTTAGTAACTTGCCCAAGTTCACACGGCCAGTGAATGGCAGAGCCTGGATTTGAACTTAGTCTTGACACAGAGTTCACATTCTTGGCTACAAACAGTAACTCTGAGGATGGTGACAACACGAACTGAAGACTAATCCTTTCTAATTATTTTGGACCAAACCCTGGGATGCTTGTTGTACTTGCAGGTGGGAGAGGCCTTTTGAAATTGACTGCTACTGAGCTTATTACTTACATTAACTAATGGGGGGTTTAATTTGATTTAAAATGTAAAGAAAGGGGCTATTTCTTGCACCTGACACGTTAGGGAGCAATTCATACTTGTGGTCCCCAAAAGAATGTTGGCCACTTGCTTGCATTTTGAAATGCTTTCTTTCTTAATTTAATTTTTTTGAATAGACATTACATTTCATATACCTAGTTCAACAATAAAACAATATAAAGCTATTTACAAAAAAGCATCACTCTCTTTTCCTTGTCCATCTTGTTCTCCTCCTCCCTATAGATGGCCAAATTTATTACTTTTTTGCATCTTCTTCCAGTAGTTCTTTATGTAAACACAAGCAATTATATACATATGTATGCTTGAATTTGTCTTTCTTTTTTATTAACAAAAGGTAGCAAACTATACATGCTCTTCTACATCTTGCTTTTTTGGCTTAGTATATTCTGGAGATCTTTCTGTATCAGTCCAGAGAGAGCTTCCTCATTATTATCATGAATATTTTTGATGGCTGCATACTAGGGTATGCTGGAGCCAGTTCATATTGGCTCTGAAGAGTTGATTGTTAAAAGTTGAAAACCACAGATTCTGTCTTTTTATTTTATTTTATAAATGTTGTTTCAATGGATAACTGATATCTGCCCTGAGCTGGGGAGAAAGAGGATATTGGGACAGCCCTTAGGATGGAGATTGCACAGAAGCCCCTACCCTTCCCACTCAAAGTGTGGCTTTGGGTCAGCTATATCAGCACTACCCAGGAGTTTGCTAGAAATAGAGAATCTTAGGCCCCACCCCAGCCTGACTGAGCCTACATTTGAGCAAGATCCCCAGGCAATTCGTGTGTGAGAAGAAAACTGAGAAGCAGGTGTTTCCCTCGAGAAGCTTCTGTGCCAGAGCCTGGAGTGGGGCGAGGCCGATGTGGAAGTCTTAGCCATCCTGGCTTTCAGGAGTAGGAGCGCACTTGTGACTTTTTGTTTGAGGTCTTAACACTCTAGGGTGAGGAAAGGCAACCTCAAGGGACAACAGGAAAAAGAGAGCGTTAGCCTCAGTGCTTAAGTAGAATTGATCAGCATTGCCTCCCCCAGGCCTTCCCAGGGCGGGACTTCCTAAAAAGCAGTAGGGGACTCCAGGCCACCTCTTCCCCTGCCAGCTCTAGAACAAGGAATTTTAAGAGGGAGACTTGAAAGAGAAGGGGAGAGGGAGTGTGTGTCTGTGTATGTGTACGCGCGTGCACCTGGGGGGTGTGGGGATGCGCTTGGAAAATGACCCTTTTAACCCTTTGCTTGTGGCACCGTCAGAAAAGCCGTCCTCTAAGGCACCAGACCTCAGCGGGAGGAGGGAGAAACAAGGAGAGCACTGAGAGCCCCCTAGTGGCGGACATGGGTGGTGCCTGGAACAGGGCGCCCAGGCAGGGTGGTACCCTAGGGAGTGAGTAATTGGTAGCATAAGACTATGAATGCAGTTAACAGTACTGAATTTTATATTTGAATGTGGTTAAAAGGGGGAAATTTTGGGTTTTATACATGGTTCTAGAATAAAAATAAAAAAACAAAGGACTGTACAACACAGTGAATACTAATATAAACCATAGACTATAGTGAATAGTACGACTATAATAATATTCTTTTATCAGTTGTAACAAAGGCACTGCACTAATGCAAGGTGTTAATAATAGCAGGGGCATGCCCCCTCTCAATCAGAAACAGAGTGGGCATCACCATCCCCAAATCCTCAAGATTGGGGAATGAACAATGGACTAAGATAGACTTCATTATTCTATTATTATTCTATTATAATATATTCTATTATTATTCTATTATAGACTTATTATTCTAGCAATGGAAGAACTTGTACCATTGATATAAAGGCAGTGACTACCAGAGGTTTTGAGGGGAGGAAGACAGAAGAATAGGTGTAACATGGAGGCATTTTTGGGGACATTGGAATCGTCCTGCATGACATTGCAATGATGGATATAGGCCATTAAACATTTTGCCAAAACCTATAAAATTATGTGGGGCAAAGTGTAAACTATAATGTAAACTATAGTCTAGGGTTAGTAGCGATGCTTCAATGTGTGTCTATCAAGTGTAAGAAATGTACCACACTAATGAAACATGTTGTTAATGTGGGAAAGTGTGGGAGGGGGAGGGGGTGAGCTGTATGGGAATCCTCTGTATTTTTGATGTATCATTTATGCAATCTACAGCTTCTTTAAAAATAAAAAAGTTTAAAAAAATAATAGCGGGGGAGGGTGTATGGGACTTCTGTATTTTCTGCATGACTTTTCTGTAAACCTGCAACTTCTCTAATAAAAACATAATAATAGGGAAGCGGCTGTGGCTCAATCAGTAGGGCTCCCGTTTACCATATGGGAGGCCACGGGTTCGGTTCCCGGGGCCTCCTGGTGAAGGCAGGCCCGACCGCACGGCATGGTTAGCTGACCCAGCAAGCACAAGCAGCAAGGGGGGGATAAATGAATAAATAAATAAAATCTTTTAAAAAAAAACAATAATAATTATAGTGTTGCAGGTGGGCTACAGATTTGGAGAGAAGAGACCATACACACACACAGGCGTGCATGCACGCGTGTACTCACACAGGCACGCACCCTGTGTAAGTGACCCGTTTCCCTGCAGAGGCTCCAGAAACAGACCCTGTGGATGCTGGCGCAGCCTTGCCCTGGCTCCCCCCTTGGTGACCACCTTCCCATGACCCTCTCCATGCAGTTATGGTCCTTCCAGAGCTGAGAGAGCAGCAGAGTTCTTGCTGTGTGTGCCACAGATCTGACAGCTGGGAAGAACTAACTGAACAATCTGGGCACTTCCGTTAAAAGGAAGTTTACAACGTTAGGCCTAAGGGTGTTGGAACCATACTCGATGACTGTGAAGCCATACCCAGGGGGAGAAACAGAGCCCATGCCCAGGTTCTCTAGAACGTGTTGATGCCTCCACCTGCCCAGAGAGCCGGTGAGCCCTTCTCTCTGCAGTAATAATAGTAAACATTTACTGAGAGTTTACTATGTGCCAGGGACTGCCTTTACTTGATCTGATTTAATTCTTACAACACTTCCATCTGGTATGTATTCGGCACTCAGTAAATATTTGCTGAATAAATGAATTAGCCCTTTGATGTGGCTCTTATTATTATTTCCCCTTTCCTCTCTGGTTTGCTCCTCCCACACTCCGTGCTCACTCTGCTCCAGCCACACCGGCCTCCTTGCTGCTCCTGGAACCTCCCAGGCACGAGCCTTTGCCTTTCTGCTCCCTTTGCTTGGGTGCCCATCACCCACACATCCACATGGTTATGAAACACCACTTAAAAATGCCCTTGATGGGAAGCGGCTGTGGCTCAATCAGTAGGGCTCCCGTTTACCATATGGGAGGCCACGGGTTCGGTTCCCGGGGCCTCCTGGTGAAGGCAAGCCCGCCCGCACGGCGTGGTTAGCTGACCCAGCGAGCATAAGCAGCAAGGGGGGGATAAATGAATAAATAAATAAAATCTCTAAAAAAAAAAAAAATGCCCTTGAAACCACCACTTACTAACTCACTTTTCAGAGTAGTCCCTCCTTTCCTGATTTGTAGAAGTTTCTACTTCCCTTTTTTTCAAATGCCCACCACTTCATGTTTATTCATAGGAGGCTTGCTGCCTTGTGAGATTAGTTAGTTTCTTCCCCCACTTGAAGCACCTGCTAAAGCTCACTCTATGGTTCTAGTCACTAAGCATGCTGGGCCTCTGTTTTAAGGCCAAGCATAACTTGCAAGTGAGCATGCTCTGGTCAACCCTGCCTTTCCCCAATAGGACTAGCCCACATCACCCTTAACCGTGCCACTCAGCTGCATTTCCCAAACTGAATTGGCCCATGCAATCTCACCCCATCCTTAGCTATTCTCTTAAGCCCACCTTCCCCAGATGGTCTAAAACCCCAGTGCCCATTTTATTCCAGAAGACTGATCTTATGCTTACCTCCAGTCTCCTTGCTGGTCGACTATGCAATAGACCCTTTTTTCAAAATTCTGGGACCCAGTATTGGCTTCTGTGTCCATTCAGCAAACAGGCCCTTTTGGTGGTATCAGCCACGCAAGCATCTCCTTTTCTGTGAGGCCTTCCCCAAATGTCTTGTTTAAAACGACAGCAGCCCTCACTCGTCATCCCCATTCCACAGCACTAATTAGCTTCTCCCATTCTATACACGTTCTTTCTTTCTTTTGTTCATTGTCCATCTTTCCCACTAGAATATGTGCTCCTTGAGGATGGAATTTTGTCCAGCTGGTTCACTGCTGTATCCCCAGCATCTGGCACAGGGCCTGGCTTGGTTGATGCTCAGTAAATATTTGTTGATTGTATGAGTGATTGAAAAAACAAATGAGTTTCCTTTTTATGGGGGGTGGGGGGTGGAATAGAGGCTCTGAGAAATTAGCTGATACTAACCCAAGGTCATAGGGCAAGTAAATGGCAGAGGTAGGATTCAAATCCAGGCTGATAGCAAAGCTTGGAATGTAGGGCTTGAGCCTGGGGGAAGGGCTGGGTGGGTCTTTTTAGGTGGATCACAAAGTAAATTGAAGCAAAGGGTTTCAGTACCTGAATTTTGCAACTTGCGTGCAAAGATGTTGTTAGGGATTAAATTGTGTAGTCCCCCTACCCCCAAAAAGATCCATTCAAATCCTAACCCCTAGTCCGGGGCATGTGACCTATTTGGAAATAGGGTCTTTGAAGATCTCTGAAAATGTTATTAATTAAGATGAGGCCAAACTGGATTAGGGTGAGTCCTAATCCAATATGGCCAGTGGGTGTTCTTATCTGAAGAGGAAATTGAACCGAGACAGAGAGAGACAGAGAAGTGGCAACCCACCAGACAGTAGAAGAGGCACGGAACAGATTCTTCCCTACAGGTTTAAGAAAACACATGGTCCTGCTGACACCTTGTTCACAGGCTTCCAGCCTCTGGAACTGTGGGACAATGCATTTCTGTTGTTTTAAGCCACCCAGTTTGGGGTACTTAATTATGGCAGCCGGAGGAAACAGACAGAAAGGCAAGGAAGCTCCTGCCAACCTGCTGGGGGATGGCTCCAAGTAGCTGCAGGTCATGGGAAGATGCTCTGGGATGGAGGCCAACCTAGGGCACCATCTTCCAGGTATTTTGCTGCAAGGGATGGGACCCCTTTTTTGAGCCTGTTTGTGGGGGCGTCTGCACCTGGAAGCCCCCTGTCTCGTAATCCCTCTCCAAATGGACTGCCAGGGCTGGAAGTGAGCTCTGGGAGTGAGCTCAGGGCTTTGTCTACACTAGGGCAATTATGTGGATAATGGTGTCCCTGTACCCATTAGCGGACCTCATCAGGAAGAGGATTAACTTCTGCTTTTCTGGCTATATTTTAAAGGCATTTTAATAAGTTTTTTTTTTTTGGTTGTTGTTGAGTCTATGCACTCTCCAGAAATTAAATTTAGACTGTGATTTTATTACCCTTTTTATTTAATTTATCCTAACGGTTGTGTTCAAGCTGTGAACCAGCTGTTGACTTTGAAAAAACATTGTTCAATTTGAAAGGAGCATTTTAAAACTTAATGTAATGGCTGTAAGTAATCACTCCAGCAATTACACTCTCCGGCATTGTGCGTCACAAGAGACATGTTGGGGATTTGGAAGAATGCTCCGGGTGGGTGGAGGATGGCTTGGGCAAGAGGCAGGCTGTGCAGATCTTGGGGTGGGAGAGGTTGGGGCAGATGGGCCTGCTGACAACACAGGCCTGGTTCTCCCAGGGCTGTGGGGAAAGAGAGCTTGCTAGAGAGCCAGGTTCAGCTAAGCATACAGACCTGCCCACCGCCCAGCTCCTGCTGTTCTCTTTCTAGCCACTTAAGATTGTCTGAGGAATTCATTCTGCTCCTTGGACAGAGGAATATAAGAGGTTCTGAGGTTGGAGTCCAGGGACTCAACTTGGATATAACCTTTTTGTTAGTCCCGGTGGTAGACTGAGTTGTGTATCTGGAGAAAGGACCTGATCTTAATCTTAATCCACATTCCTGAGTGTGTGAAACCATTTCTATCTTGAATACGTTAAGGTGAGTCAGGGTGTAGGCTCTTTTGTAACTAGGATCTTCTAAAATCCCATTTAGATACAACCTGACTGAATCAGGGCAGGCCTTAATCTGTATTACTAGAGGCCTTCGAAAGAAAAGAAATTGGAGGGAAGCAGCTGTGGCTCAATCAGTAGGGCTCCCGTTTACCATATGGGGGGCCCCGGGGCCTCCTGGTGAAGGCAAGCCTGCCCGCATGGCGTGGTTAGCTGACCCAGCGAGCACAAGCAGCAAGGGGGGGATAAATGAATAAATAAATAAAATCTTAAAAAAAAAAAAAAAAAAAGAAAAGAAATTGGAAACCAGAAGTCAGAGAAGGCCAGAAAGGTAGAAACCAGAAGTCAATGGAAAAATGGAAGAGCAGATACAAGGAGAGAGAGAGAGAGAGAGAGATCTCTAAGATACAAGAGGCAGAGATGCAAGCCGAAGTTTGTGGCCGACCAGCTCCAGAAGGTCATGGACTTTGGGGAGAAAGCATTGCCTTGCCGATGCCTGGATTTTGGACTTCTGGCTTTCCAAATCGTGGACCAATAAATTCCTGTTGTTAAGCCAGCCCATTGTGTTGTATTTGTTTTAGCAACTTGGCAAAGTAAACAGTCCCTTGCTGCTGTTGTATTCCTTCATCTAGTCATTTGCTCAGTCACTGTGGCAGATTGTAATAAATATGGTCACAAATTCTTTCAATTCCTGCTTACAGGTCCCCTTGCTGTGTGTTTTACCCATTAATAAGTGAAGTTTAGTTCTCTTGAACTTGGACTTGGTTATGTGATTGGCTTTGCGTGAGCTTTAGCAAACATGATGCATGCAGTAACTTGAAAAGCACTTGCCCATTGAGGCTGGTCCTCTCTTGCTGCCCCTAGACTGCCATGTGACAAAGCTGGGCTAGTCTGCTGGATGGTTAGAGACTGCGTGGAGCTGGCCTAGCCGATGCCCCCTCGAGCAAGCCTCCTAAAGCTGGCAGACATGCCTGTGTGCCATCTTAGCCTGGCTGGCCCCAGGTGAGCAAGCCCAGCAAACTATTGAATCGTGAGCGAAATAAAATGATTGCTGTTTGAAGCCATTATGTCCTGGGGTGATGTGTTATACAGTAAAAGTAAACTGAAACAATCGCCCAGCAAGTATTTAGTGGATGCCTTACCTATGCCAGGCCTTGCACTTGGCCCTGGGGATGTATAGCCCAGTGGTGGGCATGTGATCTAGGCTTGGGCAATCAGAGCCCTCCATGCCCTGACTGCAGCTTCCTGCTCGCTGGCTTGCCTCTTGCTTGAAGTGGGCCATCCTGCTCACTTGCCCTGGCCTCCTCTGCAGACCTGCAGGGTCTCTGGGTCCTGGGCCCAGCTGCGAGTCTTTCTTTTAGCAGCGCCCTGAGAACGGCAAGAAAGCCTACTGGTTAAGGGCATCAGAGGGGTCAAATCCTAATTTCACTGACTCATTCCCTCCCTCCCTCCCTCCCTCCCTCCCTCCTTCCTTTCTTCTGTTGATTGAAAATGCTCTTGAGCGAATCAAACAAGTCATCTTCCCATAGCTGGGGATGAGGGCACAGCTCTCCATCCCTCTCCTCTCACCTCTCTGCCCTTCTCAGTATCTGCACCCATTCTCTCGGGTCTTCCTCTGCACTTGTGTGTCCCAGCTGGGAAGGGCAGCACTTTGGTGGTCCTGGAGTGTTAACTGCTTGGTTGCTGTGGCTGCTGAATCCCAGGTCTCCAGAGTGGAGTCAAATGCCCTTTTTAAAAAAGACTTATTTATTTATCCCCCCCCCCCCCCGCCCAATTGTCTGCACTCACTGTCTGCTCTCTGTGTGTTCTTCTGTGTCTGCTTGTCTTCTCTTTAGGCGGCACTGGGAACTGATCCTGGGATGTTCTGGAGTTGAGAGAGGCACTCAACCTCTTGCGCCACCTCAGCTCCCTGACCTGCTGTGTCTCTTATTGTCTTTCCTCTGTGTCTTTTTGTTACATCATCTTGCCGCGCCAGCTCTCGGTGCAGACCAGCACTCTGCATGGGCCAGCTCTCTTCATGGACCAGCTTGCTTTTCACCAGGAGGCCCTGGGAATCAAACCCTGGACCTCCTCTATGGTAGACGGGAGCTCAATCGCTTGAGCCACATCCGCTTCCCACGGAAGAGCAACTTTTGACACAGAATGAAAATGCATGGACTGTGATTACAAAGTAACAGCCTGGAGAGGAGGGGGCGAGTAGGTGCTTGAATCAGAATCTGTGAGGGGGAGCCTTGGCATCGTGTTCTTAAAAGGTTTTTAATTGCCGTGGTGCAGCCAGGCTTGAGGACTCCTGTTCTAAACCATTTTGGGTGGTTCAAGGACATGGCATTGAATTATGAAACAGGAAAAACACGCATGTCTCATGAGGTAGTTGTTAGGATCCAATGTGAAGCACTTCCTATGGGCCTTTCGTAGCTTATTAAAGGTCCACCAGGAGACCCGTAAAATAAATTATGGTTCATCCATAGCTGTTTAAAATTATGAGACAGATTTATGCATGTTGTTATGGCTGAGTCTGCTATAAATATTAAGTGAAAACGCAAGATGGCGAAAGCCTGATACAATGCTTGATACAGTTGGTGTCCTCAAGGCATGGCTGAAACTCCGCTTCCTTTTCTGTAAAACCTGAGTCATGACATGGCCTCACAGGGCTGGAAAAAGATGGGGGACATAGTCATGCATGCTTGTATGTCCGCGACTCTCTGTAGAAGGGACACCCCTTAAATTGTTACCCATTGTCGCCTCTGGGGATTGGAAATGGGACTGGAGGAATGAGTTAAGTGGGAAAATTACCTTTTGACTATACACCTTCTGATACTACTTCAATTTATTACTGCATTTATCCCTTTCTTATACTTTTTTTTTTCAATAGCAAAAAAAAAAAAAAAAAAAAAAGAAAGAAAAAAGGCTCTCGGGTGATTTGGATGTGCCACCAAGTTTTGAAAGCATGACCATCATCCAAGACAGCAGCCCTGTCAAGTACAACTTTGACATTGAATTTGTGAATATCCAGGTCATCTAAAAGCCAATTATGAGATAATGGGGCTGGGCTCCCGTAAGAGGTCTCCAGAATCTTATAGGAAGGACTTGGGGAAATAGCAGAGGCCGAGCCTTTTTAAAGAAATTCATCGCACACCAGAGCTAACAAAAGGAGGCTGACTGTGCAAATCTAGAAGCGTTCAGGCTCACTGTGTCTGGAGGTATAAATACACTGGAGATTTGAAATCTTTCTGCCATCATTCCACTCTGCTTCTTCCAAGTGGTTGACTATTAGTTAAGTCAGTAGGTATGACCAGGCCCCTGCAGTTGTTCCTTGTCAACTTCCACCTCTGCAGATCCCTGCAGCCCTCTGGATGCCATCAAAAGTTGGGGTGGGGGGTGTCCTTGATGTTATGGATTGAATTGTGTCTCCCAAAAGGACATGTTCAAATCCTAACTCCCAGTCCTGTGACTATGAACTCATTTGTAAATAGGACCTTTGAAGATGTTTCAGTTGACGTGAGACCAAACTGGATTAGGGTGGACCCTAATCTAGTATGATAGGTGTCTTTAAAAGGAGAGAAAATTTGGACAGAGACACAGACAACTGATGGACACACACACACACACACAGACAGCCATGTGATGGAGGCGGAGATCGAGTTATGCCATGGATGGCCGGCAAGCTGCATCCAGCACCATACAGACTTTGATTTCAGACTTTAACCCTCCAAAATTGTGAGACAATACATTTTCTGTTGCTTAGGCCACCTAGCCTGTGGTTCTTTGTTACAGCAGTCCTAGAAAACCAAGACAGTTGGTGTCTGGAGGTGAGGATCCTGGCTCTTGGCTGAAATCCCAAGTGTGACTTTACTCCCGACCACGGGCAATTACAGAGACTTCACCTGGCAAGCCTTATGGGGAAAAGCTGCCCTCCCCACACAGATCACCATTCAGTGTAAAGAGTTAAAGAATGTTCATACAGTTGGAACACTTGGTAATGGAATTGTTGTGTGTGGTGGTAGAGGGTTTCTGTTTGTGAAATGTGTGTATTAAAGAAAATAAAATTTCAGAAACCAACCAATGAACAAAAACCAGATTCCCTTTGGTGTGCAATCCAGGTCTATTAGTCAGCCAAAGGGGTGCTGATGCCAAATACCAGAAATCTGTTGGCTTTTATAAAGGGTATTTATTTGGAGTAGAAGCTTACAGTTACCAGGCTATAAAGCGTAAGTTACTTCTCTCACCAAAGTCTTGCCACGTGTTGGAGGAAGATGACTGCCGTTGTCTGCAAGGGTTCAGGCTTCCTCTTCTTCTTGAGGATCTGTGGTCCCAGCTTCTTCCAATAGCAGCTGCAGTCTGGGATAAGTCTTGCCTCTCTCCCGGGGCTCGTTTTTCTCTGGGCTTAGCTGCTCGTCTCTCTTCCCAGGGCCTCTGCCGTGTCTAATGGAGCTTTCTCTTTTTCCTCATGTATCTACTTCCTCTGTATCTATTTATTTCTCAGGGCTCCAGCATTAAAACGCCTACTAATTCCTCTACCATGTCGTTTTCTCTGTGAGTCCCCATCCCTGCTACTAACATGGCCCAATCAAAGCCCTAATCACAACTCAGTCAAGTAGAAGTGAAACCTCTGAATCCAGTATAATCTAATATGCCCAGAGGAACAGACCAGTTCACAAACATAATCCAATACCTATTTTTGGAATTTAGAAACAATATCAAACTGCTACACCAGAGTCTTGCTGACCTCATGAAAACTCTGTAACAATTAAGGGTGGCATATGGAAAGCCTTGGAGAGGAGTCAATGTAAACTTGAGCTAGTCTTGGTTCCTTCCTGGACTCAGTGGTCAGGTGGACTAAAATGTGGCTGAATTTCTCCCAGTTCCTTCAAGCTCCTTCAGGCTCCTTTATGGCTTGTGGATGTTAATAAATTCTCAAATTAGGGAAACGGGTCCAAACCTATCCTCTTAGTTGTGTTAGACTTGACCTAGAAGGATGCGTCTAGAAGAGCTCAGGGCAGAACCACACTTGAGAGGAGTCCTATAGTCTTATCTTTTCCAAGGTTTCTGGAGTAGGAGAGAAGTTGAGTAGCTTCTCCCCAATTTTCTTTTCTGGCAGCAGGAGAGAAAGGGAAGCCTCAGTCTCACTCAGCAGGAAACACCTCATTTGCATGCATTGGAAACAATTTTTGTAAATTTAATTAATCACAGTTTAAATGCTAATAACCCTTGAAATATTTTTATGGGTGAATCATGGATATTCCCTGCAGTGGGGGGAATCCTTTGGTTCCAGCATTCACTTAAAATTTATTTCCCATTGAGTGATATGAGAGTGATTTCCCATTAGGGAATGAGAGTGATACCTACACTCATGATAGAGGAGAAAGGTGTTGATATGCATTTCATGGATGAGGCCTGGAGTAGGTAGTGTCTTCCCCAGTAGGTGCTTGCTGTGACCAATTCTACTTCTGGGACTCCTGGATAAAACATCATGATTATAATTCTACTATATTCATCAGCATCATCACTACCACCACCACCACCACCAATGCACTATTGCATCATTATCATCACTACCAGTGCCATTATTACCATCACTACCACCACCATTTATCACTACTTAGACCAGTTTTCTCACCACCACAACATCACCACTGCTACTATCACCTCTGCTGTTACCACTTTCAATCACCTCCATCACCACTACCACCACCATCAACACTTTCATCACCTCCATCACCACCTCCATCTCCATCACCACCACCATCACCTTCCTCATCACCTCCATCACCATCTCCATCATCACCACCATAACCTTTCTCATCTCCTTTATCACCATCACCATCACCATCACCACTTTCATCACCTCTATCACTACCACCATCATCACCACCACCACCTCTGCCATTGCCACTTTTATCACTTCCAGCACCACCACCATCACTGATCATCACTACAGCCTTCAACTCCACTATAACTATCACCACCATTACTGTCACAACCACATGCCATCTCCATCTTCATTACCTTTCTATACCTCGGAGCTACCAGTCCCTTCCATCCAGAAGCCTAGCATCATCCTTGGATTCTCCTTCTCCCTCTTTCCCTCTTCACATACCCTTACCCTCATGCATCTAATCAGTCATTAAATCCTACCGGTTCTACCTCCTATGTATCTCTTCAAGTTATGCCCTTGTTTTATGTATTTCTTCAGTCAGTTTAGTTCCTCATAATTCCTCACTTGATCTATTGCAAAACTGGTCTCTCTATTTCAATCCAATGTAGTGCCCGAATCTCTTTCTCATAAGGATGGTTGACCATGTCACTCCTCTGATTAAAATTTCTTCTCACTATCTCAATGCCATCAGTGATCCTCCAACTTGAGTAATATATAAACTGCTTTTATGGAAAAAAAATTATGGACCCTCCTGTGTTGACTTAAAATTTTAAGTTATTTACTTATGTACAAACAAAACTAGGTATAACTCATTTTGCAAATACTATGTTTCATTGAATCTAAAATGCCATTAATTGTATGATGCATTATCATTTCATGTAGCATTAAGAGAGAAAGAGTGCTGCCAATTGTAATTGTAAGAGGCTATAGATATTAAGATGCATCCCAATTTCAGAGATGTCAAAATGTGAAAGAATTGTTTTAGAATCAATGACAAAAGGAAGTTTATAAACCAGTATAAGACCAAAACAAATTAGAAACTAAATATGAACCAAAGTGATAAAACTCAAATTAATGTTACTTATTTAATATGATAGATGATCTTGTTTTGCTGAAACTAAACTGCTGCTTACCCCAAACCAATTGCTGGTTCTTTTGAGTTTAACTCCCAAATTCCTGTGTGGTGTGGAGATTCAGCTCTCTTACCCTTGATCTCCCTGAGAACCTCTAGAATGCCTTGGCATTATTTGATCTTTATCTGGCACAAATGCATCTTTTACATATTAAAGCTACCTCTTTTCTCTTCCTCTTGTCCTGAGAGACAATTAAAGCATAAATACTAGACCCCAAAATGATCACAAACAAAAACATTCAATGGTCATCGACATTCCATCCTGCCATACCCCACCTCAACTCACCTCACCCTACCCCACCCCATCTCACCTCACCTCACCTCATCTCACCTCATCTCATCTCATGCTACCCCACTCCACCTCACCTCACCTCATCTCACTTCACCTCACCTCACCTCATGCTACCCCACTCCACCTCACCTCACCTCACTTCACCTCACCTCACCTTATCTCCTTCACCTCATCTCACTTCACCTCACCTCACCTCACCTCATCTCACTTCACCTCACCTTACCTCACCCTACCCCACCCTACCTCATGTCAACTCACCTCACCTCATCTCACTTCACCTCATCTCACTTCACTTCACCTCACCTCACATCATCTCACTTTACCTCACCTCACCTCATAACTTCTGTGGTTATGATAGAGCCAATTTCTGGATATCCATTGAGGTGGGATGATCTAACTCCCATCAGTGCTCAGCTTGGCCAAGAGTTACACACATTTAGGCCCAAGTTTATATCCCTATGGTCAGCTCTGTCAGTTCACTTACATACACAGTCACTTCTTGGATCCAGGAGCACTGGTTTGGGGTCATTTCCAAAGTCTGACTACCTCACAGACTCAGAACCATTAACTCCCTCCTCCCCTGTGACTCCATTATTACATAATACAGCAATTAGTTGACTCATTTGAACCCAAAAGCTCTTATTACATTCATCTTGAAGGAACTCTAGGGTCACTTGCTTTGTTCCTACACTTATGAAGCAGATTACCCTCATTGATTCCAAAATGGGGTTTGTTCTCTGTAATGCTATGCTGTAATTTCGCAGCTCCTTTTAATAAAGTTGAGGGAGGAATCTACAAGTTTAAGATTCTACACGGCAGTGCTGTTGTACTCCCAACAATGGATTGTAGAGCATATTGCTACACTCACAGGTCTACGCCTCTAGTCTGCATAAATGTGCAAAGAGTATAGGAATTGGAAACATACAGAGATTGTTTACATCTATGGTGGAAATCAGTTGTGTTTGCCCACCCTGTATTTCGTTGCTCTCTCAACCGTCAACAGAATCTTTTTTTTTTTTTTAACATTTTTTTAAACTTTATTTTGTACATTTAATAATTGAAAATATAAACAATTAAAAACTAAAAAGTAAACACACATGAATAAATATATACATTTCTCAATTAAATGTAATGGATACATATAATTTTTTTTTTGAATCAAACAATATATTACACAATATATTTGGTTCATAGTAACGCATTCATACAGTATTTGTCCTTTTGTGTCTGGCTTGCTTCACTCAACATAATGTCCTCCAGGTTCATCCATGTTGCCATATGCTTTATGACTTCATTTCTTCTTACAGCTGCATAATATTCCATCATGTGAATAGACCACAGTTTGTTTATCCATTCATCTGTTGATGGACACCTGGGTTGTTTCCAACTTCTGGCAATGGTGAATAATGTTGCTATGAACATCAGTGTGCAGATGTCTGTTCGTGTCACTGCTCTCAGTTCTTCTGGGTATATACCCAGTAGTGGTATTGCAGGGTCATGTGGCAAGTCTATTTTCAACTTTTTTAGGAACTGCCAAGCAGTCCTCCATAGTGGTTGTATCATCCTGCATTCCCACCAACAGTGAAGAAGTGTTCCTATCTCTCCACATCCTCTCCAACACTTTAGTTCTCTGTCTTTTTAATAGTGGCCATTCTGATAGGTGTGAAATGATATCTCATTGTAGTTTTGATTTGCATTTCCCTAATCATGAGTGATGATGAGATTTCTTCATGTGTTTTTTTGCCATTTGTATTTCTTCTTCGGAGAAATATCTATTCAAGTCTTTGGCCCATTTTTTAATTGGGTCATTTGTCTTTTTATTGTTGAGTTGTAACATATCTTTATATATCCTGGATAAACCCTTATCAGATATGTGATTTTCAAATATTTTTTCCCATTGAGTTGGCTGCCTTTTCACCCTTCTGACAAAGTCCTGTGAGGTGCAAAAGTGTTTAATTTTGAGGAGGTCCCATTTATCTACTTTTTCTTTTGTTGCATGTGCTTTGGGTGTAAGGTCCAAGAAACCACCACCTACTACAAGGTCTTGAAGATGTTTCCCTACATTTTCTTCTAGTAGTTTTATGGTCCTGGCTTTTATATTTAGATCTTTGATCCATTTTGAGTTGATTCTTGTATAGGGGGTGAGATAGGGGTCCTCTTTCATTCTTTTGGTTATAGATATCCAGTTCTCCCAACACCATTTGTTGAAGAGACTGTTTTTTCCCATTAGCGTGGGCTTGGTAGGTTTGCCAAAAACCAGTTGACTGTATAGGTGAGGGTATATTTCTGGATTCTCAATTCTATTCCACTGATCAATGTGTCTATCTTTATGCCAGTACCATGCTGTTTTGACCACGTGTAGCTTTGTAATGTGTTTTAAGGTCAGGCAGTGAAATTCCTCCCACATTGCTCTTCTTTTTTAGAATGCTTTTGGCTATTCAGGTGCACTTACCCTTCCAGATGAATTTGGTAATTGCCTTCTCTAATTCCGTCAACAGAATCTTGATTTTCTCTTGGGGAACCAACCTTCCTCCACTCTCAGTCCATGAAGTTTGGGGGAAACTGACCCTATCCCTGCTCTCAAGGAGTGTGAATCTGATCCAGGCCTGGCCAATAAGAAGACTGAACCTCCATTGCTGCAGTGATTGGTTCTAGTATCAGCACAAAAGACAAGTAGGGTCAATGAAAGCCCATCCTAAGATTTTTTTTTTTTTCTGGAACCATGGGAAAAGAAGCTCTTCCTTGCTGTTGAGGATGCTAAGCTGGTAGGATGTAAGGTTAAAGCTGTTGGAATTCTATCTTAGCCACCAGGTGGAGAAACCCTGAGAATGAAGTCAACTCTATGGAAGCCAGAGCCAAAAGGGACATATTTCTGAGGACATTGAGCCCCTAGATCCAACTATACCTGATGCTAACACTACTGATGGTCTTTCATGAGCCAGAACATGCCTGTTTTCTATTTTAGTTGGTTTGAGTTCAGTTGGATTTTAATCACTTGTCATAATATAGTATACTAATTCAGCCTCTGAGAACCAGTATGAGAGAATTCTACCTAGAGAAAGACAATTTGAGAAAGACAGAGAGGCAAACAAGAAGACAAATGATCTCTGATAATTGAGAACTTATTTCTGCCCCAGCCTCCTTGCTGGTTGTTTTGCTTGTGTCTGATGCAGCCAGGGGCATAGTGCCAGTAGCAGGCAGGCTGCAAATATCACACAACGTCTGGGGAAAACAGCATTGTTCCCAATTTATGTTTTCACTTCCCCCCTTGTCTCCTGCATTTTTGCTTTTATTTAAGGCTGTGTTCAATGTTGTAATTACTTTTTAAAATCGGTAACTTCTATATCTGGGGCATGTGGCTTCCCGCTGGTGCTGGGCATTGCACTGTAAACAAACCCTGGCCTTTTGGCTGAGAGGCTCCTGCTGAAATATCTCCCGGAATAAATAAAAGGCAAATTAGATATTGAGAAATAACTTTAAATTACATTTGAATTCTTGGGGAATTACATCTTACATCTGCATTAAGGACAAATGAGTTGGCCATGAATAATATGTCTGGAGTGAGCTCCTGGGGAGCACAGCAGCATTGGGCAGTGGCTGGGAGGAGGGAGAAGAGGAAGAGGTCTTTCCAAGGGGAACAAGGGGTAAGACAAAGGGGTCTTCTTTTTTTTTTTTTTTTTTTTTTTAAAGATTTTATTTATTTATTCATTTATCCCCCCCTTGCTGCTTGTGCTCGCTGGGTCAGCTAACCACGCCGTGTGGGCGGGCTTGCCTTCACCAGGAGGCCCCGGGAACCGAACCTGGGGCCTCCCATATGGTAAACGGGAGCCCTACTGATTGAGCCACAGCCGCTTCCCCAAAGGGGTCTTCTTAAGTGACTGGGGCCATGAACGAGTGTGTGCGTGCGTGCGCATGTGTGTGTAAATCCTGAGAAATCCTGGTTATGCCTGCTGGATTTGCCGGGGGGTGGGGGGTGGGTACGGCCTCCCTGAAAGGAAAGGCACTAGGTTAATTAACTAGATTGTTTCCAATAAACAGAAGAGGGTGTTGACATTTGTTATGTACCTGGCATGTCCTGGGTCCCTGACAAACATGGAGCCAGTTTAGTAAAACAGTGTAATCCACCAGCTTTGGCGACCTGAGTACAAATGCTGGTTTTGTCACTCCACCACTTCTGATGAGCAAGCAGACAGGTAATGTCAAGGGACCTAGGTTTCCAGACTTTGTTATTAAAGAACCTTAGAACTGGGGCTTTGGCATCAGCCTGGCTTGGGTACAAATCCCTATTCTGCCACCCGCTAGTCATGTGCCTCTGAGCAAGTCACTTAGTTCTCCAACCCTCAGTTAATTCATCTGTAAAATGGGACCATAAGAATAGTTACTTATCTTTCAAAGTTGCTGTGAGGATTAAAGTTAATAATGAATGTTACCTGCTTTGCACAGCTTAGCTCATAGAATGGTAATTGATATTATTCAATCTTGTTATCTGCACACTAATTTTGTTTAGCAGGATGTTAAAACTGAAGATTCAATTAGGCACCAAGATAGGATAGATGTGGAACTTAAAGTGAGGTGCCAATTCTCTGTATGCAGAGTTCCAAAAGAAATAGTTGCAAATCTGGACCACAACTCTCAATACCCTCTTTTCCTACTTGAGAAATAAAAAGAATTGAGAATGAAGAAGAAACAAAGGATTTGTAGAAGATTTCTTTAGAAAAAGCTGTGCTGAGAGCCTTAACCTCTCCCTTGCTCAGGGAGATGCACTCTTCATCTCAAAACCAGAGATGGTGAGAGGAGTGAAACTTTAAATGTGTGGGATCTATTAATCAGGATAAGGACAGGCTTTGCTGCAGTAACAAATAAACCCAGAAGTCTCAGTGCCTTTATTCTTAAACTAAGGTTTATTTCCTACTCAAGTTGCAGTTTGATGCAGTTCAGGCTGACCTCCATCTTGTAATTGTACTGTCTGGAAAACATTGATTTCAAGGGAGAAGATATAGATGGTGGAAGCATCTGGCTCTTGATGCCCTCAATCCAGAAGGGATGCATGGCAGTTCCATTCACGTCATTGGCCAGAGCTTGTCACATGGCCCCAGCCCAACTGCAAGGGAGTCTGGGAAACATAGGAGCATTAACAAGCTTTAAATGTGTTTCTTGCATGCACTTGGGAGACATGGGACACCAGAGATTCACTTCACCATTGCTAAAGTAGTCAACGGCACCAGGATAGCTCAATTGGGTCCCAGAGTTGATCAGGACAAGGGATGTGTGGATGTTTCCCATGTACTATGCATAGGAGCATGTCACTCATCATTCTGTAAAAACTGTTGGGGTATCCCAGGACTCTCACCTTGCCATCCTGCAGCCTCTTGAAAATGGGACCAGTGCAAAGAAGAGATAAAATTGTGAAATGTCTAAGATGGCTGCTTTCTTGGAAGCTTGGAGACCTAGAACTACCTTCCCTTAACCTTGTCATCGACTCCTAGGACCTGAGGACAGAAAACCAGGTGAGTGAACTGAACACAGATGGGCATCTGGTGATGTGCCCTGTGAGATCCTGCACCCTTCTGCCCCAAGCTGGACCATAAGGAGTCCTCGTAGCCGGCAGGACTCCTAGGAGTTGAGGAATGCCTTGCTGTAAGGAGAAGTAATGGCAGACTCTCCACTCTCCTTACTCTGTAGATCCAGAGTCCCGAACTCCCATCATTCATTCATGTTTCATCTTCATGATTTTCACCATTTCTCAGTGACTCCTGTATTTTTCTTTATGTATTATTTGTATCAGTTAGCATAGGCTAGGTTATGCTGCAGTAACAAAGGATTCCCCAATCTCAGTGCCTCACAAGAACAAAGGATTGTTTCTTAACTATGTGATGTCACCATCGTGGGTCAGCTGTGGCTCTGCTGCACAGTCATCTTCACTCCAGGACCCAGGCTGATGGGCCAGCCTCTATCTGGAACACTGACAAAAGAGGAAGGAAAGGATATGATGACCTACATGCTGGTTTTTAAAATGTCTGCTCACATTTCATTGGCCAGAGCAAGTCATGTGGCCGTGTCCAATGTCAATGCGGCAGAAATATATGCTCCTCCCCCCAGGAAAGCCAGCAAATGTTTTTGAACAATAATATTACCTACCTTACTACTTTTTTTTTTTTTTTAAACAAAATTGACTTACTTTTAAATTTAAATCAATTTGAGTAAATGGAAAGCCTGTATTCACTTGCCATGAACAGAAAAAATCATGAAAGTAAATGCATAACTTTTAAAATAGAAAAAAACCCGCTTGTTCACATATGACTTAAAATTATGTTGTATTGGGAAGCGGCTGTGGCTCAATCAGTAGGGCTCCCGTTTACCATATGGGAGGCCCCGGGTTCGGTTCCCAGGGCCTCCTGGTGAAGGCAAGCCCGCCCGCATGGCGTGGTTAGCTGACCCAGCGAGCACAAGCAGCAAGGGGGGGATAAATGAATAAATAAATAAAATCTTAAAAAAAAAAAAATTATGTTGTATGCCATCAGTGGACACTCTGGGAAACTGTGACTAAGAACTTCAGAGCTGGAAGCCTTTAGAACCAGGCAGCTGTGGGTAAGAATCCGGTTTCTCCCCTTTTTGCCTGTGTGATGTCAGGGAAGTCACTTAACATTTCTGAGCTGTTTCCTCATCTATAAAATAGAACTGACCTCCTGTGCCTCACATTTTTTTGAGGCTTTCTATGTGTCCTAAACACTTCACAAATATTAATTCATGTAATCCTCAGAAAGAGCCTATGAGGTGGTCCTATTTCTATTCCTAATTTACAGATGAAGAAGCTGACACATGGAGAGATTAAGTATCTGGCTCAAGGCCCTGCAGCTAAGGAGGATCAGGGGCGCTAATCTCCAAGCTCTTATTAGAGCATAACCATTCTGCCATCCTGCCCCTTGCTGGTTCTGTAAATGGGGTCCGTTGGGTTCAGTTCAACCCTCTTATTTTTCTGATTTGGAAACCAAGAACCTGAGCGGGAAGATGACCTGCCCCAGGCCCTACAGTCCGGCGGGGGGGGTCTATTCCCTGGCACCCACTGCCTCTCCCATGGGATCAGGTCAACCCCAGGATCACGGAGGAAGGAGGAAGGCCCAGGAAGTGCTTCCTGGTCAGTTGGTGGAGAGGATGCTGAAAAGCTGCTATTGACCCTGAACCAAGAAGCACAGAGAGACAACCACCATCTAGAATATGGAAGCTTCAGGAGGAAGACCAGGGCTGGGGCACTTGACCAGTGTGGTCAGAGCTGTGGTTGCCAAGAGTCAGGATGCATGCGGAAAACACATGCTTTATTGGAAGGCTACTGGCTGGCTCCAAGCATTGGAGGATCTGTTGACTAACCACTGCCTGCTTGGAGGTCTGGGAGGCAGGTTCTGGCCAACACTCTTCTCGCACCTTCAACATCAGGATGACTTAGTGGTAACCATTTTCCATTCTTCTGTCACTTCATTCAAGATTCACATTTTTGGGAGAGAGAATCTTATTGGATCATTTTAGGTCACATGCTTATCTCTGAACCAATCACTGTGGCCAGGGGGACGGAGCACTCTAATTGGCCAGGTCTAGGTCATGTGTTTACTCCTGGCCCATAGATGGCACCAAGCCTAGGAGTCTCAGGGACTGAGAATGGAGGAGAGGTGGTGTCACTTAGCTTCTTCACTGCAGGCCAAGCCAGCGTGGCAGGACCACCACCAGCCCCCACATTGGTGTGAGTTAGAGAAAGGCTTGGTACGCAGAGCCCGAGTAGATCTCAGCCCCACTTTCTTCCCATCAGATGACCCTGTCTGGGTCACGCTGGATCCCTTGCCTTAATGGTGCCCACTATTTGGTAGACTGTTTGTCTTTTATTTTTATTTTTGTTATTTATTTATTAAAGAAGTTGTGGGTTTACAGAACAATCATGCATAAATACAGGATTCCCATCTACCACCCCACCACTGCACCTTGCATTCGTGTGGAACATTTGTTCATTTGGTAGACTCTTGATTCATATTTAGTGTCTTAATGAACGAACACGCTGAGCTCTGCTAACCCCTCTGTCTTCATCTCTTACCACTCTCTGGCTCCCCATTTCTCTAGGGCTGTGGTTCTCAATTTGTCGCACAGTAAATTGAGAAAAAATTGGGGACCTTCTGAAAATCCCGATGCTCAGGCCATCCTTCAGGGCACTTAAATTAGCAGTGGAGTGGGGCCCAGACATCAGCTATTTTTCTTGGAATTTTACAATTCAATGCCATTTATTACAGTCAGAGTTGTGCATTCATTACCACAATCAATTTTAGAACATTTTCATTACTCCAGGAAGATACCACGCACCCCTTAGCTGTCACCCCCTCAACTCCTCTACTTCCCCCACCTTCTACCCCCAGCCACTGGCAACCAGTGACCTATTTTCTGTCTCGATTTGCCTACTCTGACATTTCAGATAAATGGATTCATACAATATGCGATCCTTTGTGACTTTCACTTAGCCTGATGTTTTCAAGGTTCATCCATGTGGAGCATGTATCAGTACTTCATTTCTATTTATTAGTGAATAATATTCCATTGTATGGTGATACCACATTTTATTATCCATTTATCAGTTGATGGACATTTGAGTTGTTTCCACTTTTTGGCTACTATGAATAACTCTGCTATGAACGTTGGTGTACACATTTTTATGTAGACATATATTTTTATTTCTCATGGGTATACACCTAGGAGTGGAATTGCTGGATCATATGATAACTCTATGTTTAGCCATTTAAGGAGCTGCCAAACTTTTCCAAAGTGACTGCACCATTTTACCTCCCTACCAGTAGTGTATGAGGGCTCTGATTTATCCTCATCCTTTCCAATACTTATTATCCTATTGATTCTAGCCAATGTCGTGGATGTGAAGTGGTATCTCATTATGGTTTTAATTTGCATTTTCTTGTTGACTAAGGATGTTGAGCATCTTTTCATGTGCTTGTAGACCATTTGTATATCTTCTTGGGAGAAACTTCTATTCAAATCATTTTGCCCGTTTTTTAAATTGGGTCATTTGTCTTTTAATTTTTCAATTGTTACGGTTATTTATATATTTAGACAAAAGTCCCTTATCAGATAAATGATTTGCAAATATTTTCTCCCATTTTGTGGGTTGGCAGTGTCCTTTGAAGCACAATGTTTTTTCCTTCTCTTTTATTGTATTAACATATATATAACATAAAACCTGTCATTTGATGAAGTCCATTTTATCTTTTTCTTTTGTTGCTTGTGATTTTGGTATCCTAAGAAAGCATTGTCAAGTTCAAGGTCACAAAGTTTTTTTTATTATAAGAATTTTATAGTTTTAGCTATTACATTTAGGTCTTTGATTCATTTTGAGTTAATTTTTGTATATGGTGTGAGGTAGGGTCCAATGTTCCTCCTCTGTTGCAAGTGGATATTCAGTTGTCCTGAATTGAATTGGCCCTTGTTGAAAATCGATTGACCATAGACATGAGGGCTTATTTCTGGACTCTATTCTATTCTATGATCTATTTATCTATCCTGATGCTGGTACCACACTGTCTTGATTACTGTAGCTTTGTAGTAAGTTTTGAAATTGGCAAGTGTGTGTCTTCTAACTTTGTTCTTCATCTTCAAAATTGTTTTGGCTGTTCTGGGTCCCCTGAATTTCCATATGGATTTTAGAGTCAGCTTGTCAATTTCTGCTATGAAGTCAGTTGGATTTTGATAGGATTACATTGAATCTGCAGGTGAGTTTGGGGACTATTGCCACCCTAATAATGTTAAGTCTTCTGAACCATGATCATGGAATGTCTTTTCATTAATTTAGGTCTTTAATTTCTTTCAACAATGTTTTGCAGTTTTCAGAGTATATGTTTTACACTTCTCTTTAAAAAAAACATTTTTTTTTTATTGCACTCCTCTTTTTACATCTGCATTTGTTTTTTTTTAAAGTTCCCTGAGGGATTACAATGTGCATCAAAACTTTCATAGTGATATCAGTAGTTATGCCTTAAGTGCTTTTGGGTCAGACCCTGTCCTATTTCATTTATCCTAACAATAATCCTATGGCCCTCAGGACCCTGGGCTTTTTATAGGGGAGGAAACTGGGGCTCAGAAAAGTTAATCAATTCACTTGTCATCATGCAGCAAGCATGTGGCAGAGTCAAGATCTCAATTCTGGCCTATAGCTTCACAGTCTAGCCTCTTAACCTCTGCTTTAAATTATCTACCTTTGCATGGACACTCTTCTTTAAAATACATTAAAACCATTGCACATGGCAGTTCCCTTTGCCTGGAATGCTGTCCCCACCTCCCAGTCTTTTAAAATTTGGTATGCTGAATGATGCCCCCCACTCCCGCCCCAACGATGGCCATGTCCTAATTACTAGATCTGTAAATATGCTACTGTACATGATAAAAGGGACTTTGCAGATGTGATTTTGTTAAGGATATGGAGAGGGGAAATTATCCTGGATTATCTGGGTGGGCCCAAGGTCATCACCATGTCTTTATAAGACAGGTCAGACAGATAGGAGGTGATGTGATGGCATAACAGGTGAGAGAGAAGTGGAGGGTGTTGCACTGCTGCTTTGAGGATGGAGAGAGGGGCCATGAGCCAAGAAATGTGAGTGGCCTCTAGAAGCTGGAAAAGGCAAGGGAATGGATTTTCCAAAGGAACTAGCTCTGCCAACCCCTTGATTTCAGCTCTGTAAGACTCATTTCAGACTCTAGACCCCCATAACTGTAAGAGAATAAATTTGTGTTGCTTTAAACCACTAAGTTTGTGATAATTTGGTACAGCAGTAATAGAAACCTAATACGATCCCACTTATCATTCAATACTCAGTTCAAATGTCACCTCCTTTGAGTGGTTTTCCCTCACTCCCTTCTTCCCACCCTCAGAAAGAATGAAGTTGTTACTCCCTGTCCTGGCTCTCTCCTGCAGCACATATGCTATTATTTTATGATTAGCAGTGCAGCTGTTTAAAACATAACCATCCAGGGGTGGGATCATGTTCCCTCTGCTTGAATCAGGTAGCTTTGCGGCTTTGGTGGAAATGACAACATTTCCAGGTTGAGTCATGAAAGGCCAGCCAGCTTTTGCTGTGCTCTCTAGAACACTTATGCTTGGAGCCCCAAGCCATCATGTAAAAAGTCCAACAGCTCCATGGCCGCCCTGATGGAGAGACCCCATGCCAGTGCTTGGGTGGTCAGCCCCTGCTGAGTCTGTCCTTCAGCCACCCCAGTCCAGGCATCAGTGGGAGTGATGAAGCCATCTTGGAAGTGGATTCTCCTGTCCTCCAGTGGTTTGAGTCATCCAGGATGAGGTCTCAGACATCACAGAGCAGAGAAGATCCATCCTGACTTTGCTTTTTCCAAAACCTTGACCCACAGAAGCCATATGCATAATGGTTGTTGTTAAACACCTTTGAGTTTTGGGGGGGTAGTATGTTATGCAGCAGTAGATAACCAGAACAGTTGGTTTGTGCATCTGGCTCCCCCTTTAGATTGTGAACTCTTTGAGGTTAGAGACAGGGTCAAATTCACCTTTCTATCTCCAGTGGCCAGCACAGGGCCTGGCTCAGAGTGGGTGCTCCTAAGTGTTTGTTGAGTAAACTATGTATGGTCCAAATTGCCCTGAATTGGGGCTCTGCTGAAAACCTGCCTCACCAACATGACAGCCACGTGACAAATTGGGCTGCAATCATACATGCACACCCCTGAGGCCACAGCAACTTCAATTATAGGGACTTATCCTTTAGGTACCCATATGTATGTCAAGTAAAAGTAAAGACAACATTTTTTATTGCAGTGTTGTTTTTAAGAACAAAAGCCTGGAAACAATCTAGATGTCCTTCAGTGGAGCAGTGGTTATGGTAGCATGTTCAGCTATAAAAAGTACATAACAGTTTTGAATGATTTCCAAGATATAATCTCTAAGTGAAAAAGGCAATTGCATAATTGTGGGAACAATATCAGTGCCACTGTGGCAGAGATCTCCTCTTCTTCTGGGGACAATAGGGGGGATTATGCTTCCCCACTGCATTTTCAGTTAGATAGGGTCCCATGACCATTTCTGGCCATGGGTGGTAAGTGGGAGGCTTGCGTGTCACTTCCAGGTTGAAGCACTGTATTGATGGGCAGGAGTTACCAGTGAACTCTTCCCTAGCCTGTTGATGAAGGGGGTCTTGGGTTCCAGGTGGTGTGGCTGTAAAACGGTGGTGCCCTCATCAGCCTGGGTCACTAAGTCAACGCATGGAGGATAGTTACATTTGGAAGTCCCTTAAACCCATAGCAAACTTTGTGTGAGCAAGAAATACATTTTTGTAGAGTTAAGACATTAAGATTTGCTTGTTTTTGCAGCTAGCATATCCTATCCTGACTGATACAGTTGCTGCTTGTGTAAAGGGGATGGGGAGGGGAGGGAAATAAATCTCTGTATTTGTTTGTATGTGCCTAAAATATCTTTGGAAGGATACATAAAAATTATTAACATTCATTACCTCCAGGAAGGAGAACTGTTTGGGGAATAGAGTTGAGAGTGAGATTTTTCACTGTCTGTTCTTTAATACATTTTGAATTGTGAAGCATGTAGTACCTCTTCTAAAGTAAATATTAACAATATATGCACCACAGGGTTTGACATGGCACAGAATTTCTCAAAATTCCATTATTCACATTCCATCTCCAACATTTTTGCCAAATCTTCTTTTTTTTAAACTAGACTCAATTTTAAAAATAAATATGTTTATTTAAAAGGAAACTTCACTTTGCCATCCTTTTCCATATACAGGAGGTAATCATGAAAATGAATGTAAAGGAAACAAATTGTGTTTTGTGAGTTTAGTATGATATATATATATTTTTTTCTTGGAGGCTTTGACTCTGGGGCCAGCTCTTTATTTGTTGATAAAGTGGTGTTAGAGTGTAAGAGAGGTGTTAAAGACATATTCTCGGGGAAGCGGCTGTGGCTCAATCAGTGGGGCTCCCATTTACCATATGGTGAGGCTCCTGGTGAGGGCAAGCCCGCCTGCACGGCGTGGTTGGCTGACCCAGCGAGCACAAGCAGCAAGGGGGGGGGATAAATGAATAAAATAAATAAAATCTTTAAAAACCTAAAAAAAAAAAAAAAAAAGACATATTCTCACCAAACTGAGGCTTTCCCATAATTAGAAGGGTTTTGAGATAATTGAACAGGGTATGATTATCTCATTAAGCAATTCAGTGTTATTTAATGCTCTATCCATTTCAACAAAAAATTTATCTTGTGTACCATCGAAAATTATCTTGTGTTCCATTATAAGTCTGTGTCTGTGATAGAGAAAATTAGTGCCTTCCAAATATCCATGAGCTCCCATATATTTCTCAGCTTGGGTTGGGATCATGGGACTAGTTCTGGCCAATGGCCTATGAGTGGAGAAGGCGTGCATCTCTTTGGGGCTGAGGCAGTGAAGAGCTGAGTGCTGCCTCCATCTCCCTCTTAGTTGGAGGCCACATGTTCCAGATGTCATAGCCACAGGCCATCCAGAGAAATTAACTTACTGTGTTAAGCCCCTGAGATTTCAGGTTTATTTGTTACTGCACTGTAGCTTGGGCTATACTGACTATTGGAGATATATGGTCAACTTGGGAAAATACTGTCTTTGAAGAAATCTTTCAATATTGGACCCCCAGAATCATATCATCTGCTTAGTTGGGCCTCTTATTTTCTCCTTTTCCTTCTCTTTCTCCTCTTCTTCCTTCCTTTCTTATCCCCCCTCCTCACCTTCTCTCTTTCCTATGCATTAGACTACACTGTCTGATTCCTTATGACGCTAAGCTCTGCTTACAGTGTCATAGCCTATTAAGTGTTAAAGGGACCTTTATGTTATTTTAGTCAGGTCAACACTCCTGAGAGTTTCTACTTGCATACCCACAAGGACAGGAAGCTCACTTCCTCTCAAAGTGGTCCCTTCTATCACTAAGAAGCTCCATTAGGAAGAAGGTTTTTTTGTGATTAATCAGGTAGCACTTCCATTCCTGGCCACTACCTCTCGTCCTCATCCAGCATCCCATGGAATTGCTACCCCTGACCTAGGACAGCCCTTCAGAGGCCCAGGACCACCTGTGTCTTCTCTTCTCCAGTCAGGTTCTTCCAAGTTGCAAGAAAGACATATGTCCTATGGGGAATCATGCCTCATGGCAATGCACAACGTGGTAGGAATGAGTCTCAGCCCATAAATGTGCAAGAAATGCTGCTCTCTTTATTTGTCCCCAGTTCATCATAACTTTTAATTTGAGCCCTGTTGTTCTGGGTGATGGAAAAAATCCCAATCAATTTATTTATTTATTTATTAATTTTTTTAAAGATTTTATTTATTTATTCATTTATCCCCCCCTTGCTGCTTGTGCTCGCTGGGTCAGCTAACCACACCGTGCGGGCGGGCCTGCCCCCACCAGGAGGCCCCGGGAACCGAACCCGGGGCTCCCCACATGGTAAACGGGAGCCCCACTGATGGAGCCACAGCCACCTCCCCCCAATCAATTTAGAGTTCCTTCTTTTCCTTGGAGTTGCCCTTAAACTCAAGGTATCATCCAATTAGAGTCTCAAGAAGTCCTTGCAGGTCAGGCTGTGCATGCTGTTGAGGCATTGTTTATTGCTCCCACCCGAGTTTGGGGATGCCTCTTGCTACACCTCCCGGGTGCATTGGGATCAGCTGAGTGCCCCAATTCTAAGTTTGCTGAGGAACCTCTAGAAAGTCAGTGAACCTCTCTAAGGCTTTCTAAGGCTTCACCACCCCACATTGTTCTTGGACACCTGGGACTCATTCTGCTACTCTATGCCGTTATCAGAGTACGGAGAACTCTATAAGCCTTTCTCAGCTGTGTCAGCCTAGACCTCCCACCCAGCCATATATGGTGGCACAGGCTCATATACCTCCCCAATCTGGGGTTTAGCCTGGATGGGGCAGACCCAGCACCCCTTCCTTGGGGACTCATCAACATCCACATTCTTTTTGCTTCCCTTCCAGTTCTTTTTCTCCCCCAATCCTGGTGAGGGGTATGGGGGGGAGGAAGTGCTGGAAGTCTTACATACCTGATCTCATTACCCTTACAATGACTGTACACATCTGATCTCATTAGCCTTACGATGGCCCCTGCGCTAGGTATCATTTAGGTTTCCTAGATGGTGAAACCGAGGCCCAGATAAGTGAAGTAGAGCCTGGATTTAAACACAGATGTATCTGACTCTTGAGCTTAGGCCATTTCATTGATATCCAGCTGCTTATTAGGAAATACACCTGGGAATGTTACTGAACTGCAAAAATTCTGGGGTCCCAAGAGGACATGGGGAGAGGTTAGAGACAAAAAAGCCTTGATAGTGTCCTAGAAAAGATCCCCAAGCTCTCCCTCTGCCTTCGAGGGCTCCGGAGTGTATGTCCTCAGTTTCTCCTTTTGAGTATTAATTCCACAAATATTTGCTGAGCTCCTCATATGCTCTAGGGGCTGTACTGGGTGCTGGGTGCTATAGCATTAAACAGAAAGTCTAGGATCACTGCTTTTGTGGAAGTAACATTTTTATTGGTGGAAATAGACAAGAAAGAAGCCAATAGATAAATAAGAAGGTAAATTTCAGACTGGTATAAGTTCAGAGAAGGAAATGGATTAAATGTGTGATAGTTCGGGAAACCCTCCCCGAAGAGTGACATTTGGGCTGAGACCCAAAGGAGGCAGCACTAGCCATGTAAAGGTCTGAGAACAGTGTCCAAGTCTAGATGGAACAGCATGTGCAGGGGCCTGAGGAGGCAGCCAGCTTAGTGTGTCTAAGGGACAGAACAGAGCCAGGTGTGGCTAGAGTGGTGTGAATGAGTGAGGAGTTGTGGGAGTTGAGGATGGAGAGCTGGTCAGGGGCTACTCAGGAAGATCTTTGTATCAGTCACTTCCTGGTAGGAAACAGACAACACCCTTAGGGGGGGTAACTGATGAAAGTTTGATGAAAGGGCTATTTAGCAAGGTGTGGGTGGGCTTGAGAAAACTAATGGGGGGATGGTGAAGTGCCTTGGGGCTAGCAACAGTCGGGCACTGTTAGTGACCCTAGCTCTGATGGGCCTGGGAGAAGCACCTTGAGGAGCCCAGGAACAGTTGTTTCTGTAGAAGAGGACTTTCATCAAAAGGACCCAACCACTGTCAACCCAGTGTCAAGCGAAGAGGAAGTGGGGGAAATAACACCCTCACCTCTCCATCCACCTTCTGATCTGCTGGTGCCTCCTATTCTCTCGGATTGCTTTCTGGAGAACGAACTGGGATGGGGGGAGCAGGGATTGCAGTTGGGAGGTTGTTGAAGCTGTCCAGGTAGGTGTCCATGGTAGCTTGGATCCGAAAGGGTAGCAGTGAGAAAGGAGAGAAGAGAATGGGCTCGGGATCATACTTGGAACTGACAGGACTTCCTGGTGGATTGGACATAGGGTGCGGTAAAGTAGCGTGAGGAAGAAGAATAAGGGATGATGCAATCTCAGCCCCACTTGATTCTCAGGAACAGAAAGACATTTTCTGCCAGCCGTGGACTTGCCTCCCTTTGCCTACCCTGTCCTCTTCACAGGGAAAGGGGATTTGGATGAGAGCTTCAGGACAACCTCATGTGGTGGTTCTTCTTTCAGGTGAAGAATTCAGGCATCAGAGAGGTTAGATTGCCTGCCTGAGGTCACACAGCAAAAGGAGGCAGATAAGGATTTGGATCTGGGTCTGTGCGATTCAAGAACATCTTTGCAGAAGGACTTGGCGTGGGGTCTATTGCCTTTCACTTCAGCCACAAGCTGGCGCCACACAGTGAAATGAGAGTGGATACAAACTCATCACCAAGGATCTTTGTGGCATATGAGAACGTGGGCAGGTAAGAAGTCCCCAGCAGATGTTCTCAGGCATCTCTGGACTCCCTTACTCATCAAGGATCAGATCAGCTCTGCTCTGCACCCCTCCCCCAAGATGCTGCTCGGTAGCTGGCCCCGGGGATGGGAGCTCAGGGATGGGAGGACAGCTCTGTCTTTTCAGCCATCACACCTGGTGGGGCAGACAGACACAGGCTTAGGTACATAGATCAGAGTGGGATAGGGGCTGTTGTAAAGGTGAGTTAAAATAATAGCATTTTAGCACATCACCTTGTTTTTTATTTATTTCTTGGCACTTGTATCGTGCTCATTCATTTGTTGAATGTCTTTGTCACTAAGGACCATGAGTAAGGGCCCTTTATTCCTGGTGACGACTTCGTCCTCACTGTCTAGCATCATGCCCGGCATTTAGTAGGCACTCAATAAATATTTTTTGGAATGAATGAATGAATGAGCAATTGAAATGTGACCCCACTTGTCAGTGCTATGCCTCTTACATGGAAGAGGGGGATAAGAGACAGATGGAGAGGGAGAGTGCCAGCCCAGCCTCTGAACCTCCTCACACCTTGCACAAGGAACCCTGACACACCACCAGGGACACCAGCAGTGGCTGAAGCCTCAGGCCCCTTTGGAGCCTGGCTCCCAGCACTCCCCCACCAGCTCTGGCGGCTGTTTGAGGTCTGCCCCTGGAGTTTGTGGGAGGATTTCAGGTATTTGGGTGGGTTGGGCAGCATCCTGTAGACAAACGGGCTTGAATAAGCCTCTGGGGACCTTGTAATATGGGAAGGACCTTAGCACTCACGGGCTCTGTGCCCTTAACAAGTCTGGGTCTTAGTTCTCAATCTGCAAAGTAGAGATAAATATCACCAACCTCAAAGTGGGGACAAATGAGATCACATGAAAAGTGCCTGGCAAAGAGGACACCCTCCATCAGTGTTAGCCACTGGCCCTTTCAAGGTCCAGGACCTAGTCCCCGGGCTATTCCACGGACTTCGGGCAAGCCTTGGTCCTCAGTTTCTCCGTGGGCCACTCCCTGAGGAGCCTCTGCACCTTACACCTCTCAGGGGTTAGCACTGGCCGCTGGGCTGCAGCAAAGCACTTCCCTCAATGTTTCAAACGCGGTGACGCTTACAAAAATGGAAAAACCTTTCTGGATTGTTGCCTGCGGCAGACACAGTTTAAATTCACTTAAACTATTTCTTCCCCTCGCTCGCCCTCCCACCTCGTTATCCTTTTCCAAGGAGGAGCGAAGAGGAAATCTTTTCAGGAAAAAGCTGCGGGAGGCAGGCGGTTTTCCGCCCTCACCTTCCAGCGGATGCCAGACCTGGAGATGCTAAAGTTTGCAGCCCGCCGCCGGAGCGAGGGAGGTGGCGGTCCGCGCAGGTTGCTGGGGACCCCGGAGGCGGCGCGCCCGCAGGCCCTGCGCAGGGAGGGCCTGGTCTAGGCGCCGCCCGGGCTGCAGTGCCGCGCTCCGTCGCGAGGGGGCAGCAAGGTCCTGCGGATGCTCCGACTCCCGCTCGGCGTCGCGTATGCGGACCACGTCCTGGCGGAGGCGGTGGGGTGGCAAAGCCGGCGGCAGCGCGGGAGACCGACCTCTCTGCACACTCCGCGACCAGAACTCCGTAGAGAGCAGTGGCTCACGCCCCTTCCTTCTTTCTTCCCTCTTTCCCACAATTCATTAATTCACTCATTCTTTTTCCTTCATTCCTTCAAATCCCCCTGGCCGCCTCACACACTACTTTTTTCCCCCTCCCCTCCTCTCCCCTCCCTCCCTTCCTTCCTTCCTTGCTTCCTTCCTTCCCCTGTTCACCCACCACTCATGCATTCCATCCACCTCTGCCTCCTTCCTTTAACTCCTCTCTTTTCCTCCCATCTACCCACCTATCCACTTTCAAACCTCCTTCTTTCCTTCCTTCTACTCAACCTCTGCCCTTTCCTTCTTGCATTAATTCTTCCTTCCATCCACCCATCCACCTTTTCATCCATCCATCTACTCATCCATTCTTTTTTCCTCCATGTCCTGCTTCTTCCTTCCATCCTTTCTTCACACGGTAGGTAAGTGTGTGCCTACTGGACTGACTGACTTCTAACTCTACCGTGAGCCACAGGTCTCTGTGCAGGTTGTTAAACTTTTCTGCGTTGTTCTTTGCACATCCGTGAAATAAGGACACTAGAACCTCACCGGGCTCAGAGAGGAGGAAATGCAACAATCCACGAGCAATCTCACACCCAGGGCATGGAGGGACGTGTCTGTCCACCTGACCCCCTGGTTTTCCTCTCTGGCTGCACATTTGTATCACCTGGGGGACTTTTTAAACAACATTGACAGCGCCAGCCTCTCCAGAAACATTCTGGTGGGTCCCGGACACTGGTATTTTTTGAAAGCCCTGTAGGCGATTCTAATGAGCAGCAGGGTAGAGCACTACAGGGAAGATTGTTTTTGATTGATGCTGACTAATGCCAGGTTCTGTGCTAGGGGAGCCCCTGGAGATTTGGGGAGTGGGGACTTAACTCTGCCCTTGGCCTACTCTGCTTGTCTTCCTTCTTCTCCCTCCCAGACAAGTCTAGAGTCCAGTTTCTCTGCAATGATCATCTTTTGTTCAATGCCTCAAGCACATTCACAACCCTGGGCCTTTGCACATGCAGGTTCCCCTGCCTGGAAAACCCTTTCTTACTCCTTAGCACTGGGGCCAAATATCCCCTTCTCTGGGCAGCCTTTCCTGGCCACAGTTCCCAGGTAATCAGCATCCTCTTCTCTGCACCTCAACAGCCTCTTTTGCAGTTGTCTGTTTTCGGCTCTGCCTCCTCCTGTGCCAGGGAGCTTCCCGAGGGCAGAACCTGGTTCTGATTCTTCTCTGAGTGTCCCAAGCTTGGCCTGGAGGAGGCACTGATGCAGGTTTACTCATGGAGATTTCTATTGTTAGGAATTACTTTTAATCAAACTTGCTGACATGGTCACCTGCAAATCTGACGTTTTCCTCCTTCTGGGTAGGACTGCTTCCTGGATGTGGCATCCCTGCCCCTGAGAGGGGAAGTAGGTAGGTCTTAGGGTCCAGGAACATTTATCTAGAGAGAAAATGTCCTACCCCCAGCTTGTCACAGAGCCAACATTTGGCCAGAGGTTGCAGATGGGTGTCACCCTCAGACACGTTTTGGTCTGGCATGAACGGTGTTAAATTTTTCTTTAAGAATTCATCATCAACATTAAAGAACTGAAAAATTTCATACACAAATGGGGCTTTTCACCTTAGTTTGAAAACCTAGATGCTCTGGCAACATGGGCTCCTAGGATGTGGCTCCAGTTAGGCATAGAATCCCCGGGCCCAGTTTACTCCCTGACCTGGGTGCAGTTGACCTGGGGAGCTCTGCTGAGACTCATTTTACAGATGAGGATGCTGAAGCCCAGAGAGGGCCATGGACTTGTCAGGGGTTACACAGCCAGTCTTTGGAGGAGCTGGGATCAGACTTCAGAGCTGTCAGACACCAGAGACACAGAGCAAGAATCTCTTCTGGGGTCTATAAACCAGAAGAAGCAGGTGCAGGAGCTGGAGCTGTTTTGCCCCAGAGAAGAGGTGCCTTGAGGGGTAGGGGTGGGGGTGGGGCGACAAGAGTAGCTGTTTCCAGGTGAGAAGGAGCAGGGTGTTCTATGTGACTTTGGGTGGCAACAGCCAGCATTCACTGAGCATTTACTATCTGCCAAGCAAATGCAAAGTATGTTACATGCATCAGCCTTCCCAACAGCCCAGTGAAACAGCTGCATTAACAACCCTCCGTTTGATTCAGAGAGGGTTAGCAAGTGGCCTAAAGTCACAATGCTAGACGTTCCTAGTGGTATGGAATATTTTGGTCTTTTCTCCTTCCCGAGTACACAGGAAATTACATTTCCCAGCCCCTTGCAGTTAGGCAGGGCCGTGTGTCTAGTTCTGACCAATGAAATGTGGGTGGAGGTGATGCATGTCATGTCTGGGCTGAAGAAGTGAGAATCCCTGTGTAATTTGTAATCACTGAGTCGCTCTCTTCTCCTGTCCTGGTGGTGGTGGAAGGAGCCTTTGCTGAGGTAGTTGCTGCAAGGAGGACAGTTTCCGCTTGAAGTCAGACAATCTTTCACTGTGTTAAGCCACTGAGGTTTTGGAATTGTTTGTTACTGCAGCACATCCCAGTCTGTCTCGATTAATACATTGCACACAGTAGGAAGTGGTGTGGTAGGGATTTGAACCCAGACCTTTCTGTCCACAGACTCTTACCTATTACCTTGGAAGCAGAACCAGGCAGATGGGTACAGATTCCATTGATTCGAAGACCCAATTTTTGGTCACGTTTTTACATTTCTTAAATCAGATTGTGTCTAATAATCGATGCCATTTCACAATTGTCATCCTACAATTGCTGTTGGCTTGGCGGTTGGTTGTGGGTCACAGTTGTCATTGACTGATACATTTTGGCAAGATTAAAAAAAAAAAAGTGCAGCACCAAAACTTGAAGAATGGTGTCTGCTTGAAAGAAAATCTCAGAGACAATGGTGGATCACCCTTTTAAGAAATATTGCATCACCTATGTCCTTGATGTCTGAGAAGATGGCATTTTGTGAAAAACACAAACATCAATGGGTCTGAGTTGAAAAGGATTCACAAAAGTCGAACTCTGAATGTGAAGACATTTTAGGATAACTTAACCAATTTATTTTGCTGGTATTTTCCACTTTATGTATGCACAATAGTGATATATGATAAAAATCTATGTCTGGATAAGTCTAAAAGGGCTCTTTCAATACATATAAAATAAAAATTCTAAGCGAAAATAAAGCATCATGTCTTGGTTTAATTGGCAGTGTTTTTTCTTTCTTAGTGGTACATAAAGATGCATCCTACAATCGATGGCATCTTAGATTTGCTGAAATATGGTCTCTGTGCATCCCAGGAGGCAGCTCTTGTCACCGTTAGCTGCCTTGGGGGGCCTGGACCCTCTCCAGAGCCTGCTGGTGTGGAGGAGGTGGCACCATCCTGGGAGCTCCATTTTTCAGAGGCCCGTTCTGTGCCAAGGAACCTGGGTTTGACTTCCTTCTCTGCACATTCTCTTTCCATCAGCTCCTGGTTTATGGCTGCTCAGTGGAGCTGACAGAGTTCAGGACAAATGCAGGCTCCACAGAGGGAATGAGGAATCCTCGGTATGTAATAAAGAGAAAGAGAGAGCTCCCCAGGCTCCTTCCAGGGAAATCAAGAGAAATTTCTGGAATGAAGATGAAGAGAGCTGGCGTCTTTTTCTGTCTGTTTTCCTTAGTGTTAGGGGTCCGATTACAGCTGTGACTCAGACTGCTGTTCTGTCTGTGGGGACAGGCTTGGGGGGTATGTGAAAAAGGAGGCACAGGAACTACCAAGCAGCAGTCCTTCCTCTTCTTCATCCCTGCTCAAGTGAAATCCCCAACCTCATCCCCATCCCTGACTGCATCAGTCAGGGCAGGTCATGTCATGCTGCAGTAACAAACAACCCCTGCATCTTATTCTCAGTGGCTTATAACCACCAAGGTTCCATTCTCAGTCATGCTTCGTGGCCCCCATAGGTCTGAGGGTGTTCTGCACCATTATATCTCACCCAGAGACCCTGGTGGACATAGCCTCCATCATCTGGGGCATTGCAAGTTGCCCACTCAGAAGTGACACGTTACTTCTGCTCATATATCATGGCAAAAGCAAGTCACACTGCCACATTAACTGGAAAGGATATGCAAAACTAACCAGGAGGATAAGCTGAATATTGTGAAGAAACCTCATGGCTTCCACACTGACTGCATTCCCACCCCTCCAGATCCCCATTTCCATCCGTGCCACTGTCTGTAGCCACCCCCACTCTGGCCACAACCCTCCCTCCACCTCTCTCCATCCCTGATCATGACCCACAAGAATGAGTGAAGTTGTACTTGTGAGACTTTGAGTGCTGACATTTGCTTCTGAAAATGTAGAGCTGCGCCTGTTCTTCTACACTAGCGCCCATCACATCACATGGTACTACTTATTTCCTTGGTTGATTCCTCTGCTGGGCTGTGTTCTCCCATTCACAGCATTGTGGTCATTCACTTTGTGTCCCCTGTACCCAGCACAGAGCCTGGAACAGAGTCGGTGTGTAGGAAATACTTGGTATCAGGTCGACCAATGGAGGATGGAATGAATGAACCCGTGGAAGAATGAAGGGCCTTCCTACCCCCAGGAAGTCTAGATGGGGCAGACCTGGGATCCAAGTCTCTTCCTATTGACTGGCACTGTCAGAAATGCCCAAGGGTCTTGGGAGAACGTGTGTTGAGTGTGTGTGCATGTTTATGTGTGTATGTGCAAGTGGACACCCTGCCACTTCAGACACACCCTTAGGGGCTGAGCTGTGGCCTGGATGAGAGGAGGCAGTTTTGCGTTGGTAGATCTCAAATGTGTCATCTCAGTCCTGAGAGAGGATGTTGGTCAGTCTGGACCACTGGTTTTCAACCTCCATGCCCCCTACTATGACCCACATGACAAATGACATCCACGTGAGAATCTTGCTAAGGATGTATTCAGCTTATGAGCAGAAGGATGGACAAGACAAACTCTGGATTATGTGCAATTCCCAGGGACCAGCTGTGCTTCCACTGCTTTCTTTTCCCACTCAAGGAAGCTAATCTGAAAGCCAGCGAGTGAGGATGACTTTTTTTTTTTTAACAGTGTCAGGACACTTTTTGGCTCCAAGTGATATTGTTAAAATAAGCTTGTGCAAACAAAAGGGAATACATGTGCTTATTTTTCCAAAAAGTCCAGGATAAGTAACCTCAGGCATGGCTGCATCAAGGTGCTCCAGTGATGTTGCCAGGTGTTTGTTGATGAGGGCTCTCTGTGCAGAAGAACAAATTGCCATTTAGTGAACATTTACTTTGTTTTAAGGACTTTATATCCATCACCTCATTTAATCCTCAGAGCCCTATGAAGTAGATTCTATTATTGTATACATTATGCAGTTGAGGAAATGAAGGCTCAGAGAGATTTAGTAACTTGTCCAATGGCATACAGCTAGTAAATAGCAGATTGAGGTTATCACTGTCTGTCTGATCTACAGCCTATACTTTTAATTATAACTGCCTTCATTCATCCAGCAAGTGAAATGTTTTCTAGAAGACAAGCATGCCAATCACCAAATCCTTGACCCTCTAGGTCAGATCCCAGGAAGCAGGTTCCCTAAGGGTTGAAGTGCCAGTTCTCAAGAACCCCAGGTTAAAAGGACTAGAGATGATAATTATCACCTGCCATCCATCCCCTTCTACAGGAAACTGCCCTCCTCACAGCTCTTGCCAACCTAAAATGCCATGATATATGGCAGATGGTTCCACCCCTTCTCTTCCCTGCCACAAATAATTGGACCAGCAGAGGCCGCCTGACCCAAGGACAGCAGACCTATTGGCTAGCCCACCACCTATCACACCACTTATCACTTGTGTGGCATGGCAAACATGAGCTTGGCCAATCAGACTCTCTTCTGGGAATTTATTGATTGACCAAAAGCAACCCAAGGGCAGCGACCATGTCCATTGGGTTTACCATCATCTCCTGGCACCACAGTAACTGGCACTCAGTGGGCAGCCAATAAATACCCGTGGAATGAATTCCTGTTTCATAGATGGGGAAATGGAGGCTCAGAGAGTTTAAGCAACTTTCCCCAGGCCACACAGCCAGAAGAGACAGAGTCAGGACTCAAACTCCAGTGCCAATGCTTTTATTCACTGAACTCTGTAGGGACTTCTTGACGTGGGGACTGTGTCCTGGAGTTCTGGGGTGTCGTTCAAGGATGTGGTCAGGTCAGAAGCATTGCCTCTTAACTGGATGCACAAAAGCCAAGCACCTGTTCTTACTTGGTCTCTCAAAGCAGGTATTTTGAGAGTCACAGTGGGGCTCAAGAGGCCACCTCCCCAGGCTGGGACTAGCAAGGTGTTATCTGGTAAGATTCTACCAACCTCCATGATATGAGAGGATAATGATCACCTGAGTCATCTTAGATTTTCAGTATCAAAGAGAGCTTTAGAAAATAAAGCCTGAGCCATTGGCAAATGAAAATCTTAGCCACAGGCAGCAGCCTACCTATGGGAGTGGGTGCCTGGGGCTGCAAGGTGCACTGAGAAGGAAGAAGCTGGCTTCAGACACACTGAACTTTATGTTCTTCCTCTGCACCATGCTTTCCTACCTCCAGGTCTTTGAATAAATTTTGTTTCTACTGCCTGGAACACGCTTCCACTCCATATCCCCATATCCTTTATCTGGAAAAGCCATAACCATCTTTTAGTTCACAGCTTAAATGTTGTCTCCTTGCAAAGCTTTCTTTGGATCACTAAGTCAGGATGGAGCAGGTTCTGATTTGTTCTCAGGGTGCCCTGCAATTTTTCTCTGCCATACCAGACCTCAAGAGCAGGAACCAACTCCTACTCTCCAGCACCTCGCTCACTATCTGGCATATAGTAGGTACTCAGTAAATGCTGGCTGTATGAGCAAAGGAGGTCCCTGACCATCACACCCACACAGGGTCATCCTGTAGGGAATGTGTTTCTCAGCAGAGGTGACCAAGAACCCTTAAGTTTGCTCTAATTAGGGGCATATCTGAACCATTTGTCTACAGCACCCTCAGAATTATGATTCCGCTTGGGGAGACTGTGGCAGCTCCCCAGCTCCTTGCTCTAGCCCCGGCATCTTGGTTTAGCTGGAGGCTTTTTCTCAGTATTGGCCAGCCTGGGGCCAGTGGCTGTGTCCAAGGAGAGCTGAGCCACTAGCAGTTTCCCCCTTAGGATCCCTTTGGTCTGGGAAACACATTTCCTGTAAACCTCATTCACGCCAAAAAACATGGCAATGTGCCATTAATATATTTAGCTAACTGTTTAATTGGCTATTGGCAACAGTTTCAGGGAAGTCAGATTGAATAACAACAGAGTGTGTCTAACTATCAAGAAAAAATTATAATGTGTCGGCATATAGGAACTGTGAGGGTAGTGCCAAGTCCATTATCAACACAGATCTGCCCAAATCACTTTCTTTAGGTGGGGACCTTGCTTTTAATTATGCTCACTTTTAGAGCACCATGAAATATCAACAAGAGACCCAAAAATACACTATTATTTCTCCTCTTAAACTGCCTCCTACATAATCGACTGCTCTGCCATTTGCAGTTGGAGGCTTGGGCTTGCTTAGAAGAGCAGGGAGGAGTCCGTGTGTTGCTTCTCTGAGCCCTTCCTATAAGCAGGCATCAGGTCCCAAAGCGTGCCCCACGCACTGGTTAGCTCAGCCCCGGTAACATGACTGCACAAGCCCTGGTCATCTCCTGCATACCCTGTCTGGAGCCACTCACTCCCCATACCCAGTTAAACACCAAGTTCTATCGAATCTCCCTCCCCGCGGCCAGCCCTGTTCAGGACAGCGATGGTGGACAGTTCCCGGGCCCTGCCAACATCCCTTATCAGAAGTGCATTGCGAGATTCTCTCTGCTTTCAAGCCGTGTTCTCCAATATAGTCGCCTCTAGTGTGTGACGATTTAAATTCAAATTAGCTTAAATAAAATTAAAAATTCATTTTCTCCTTTGCACCAGCCACATTTCAACTGAGTGCTGAGTAGCCTCATGTGAATAGTGGTTAGAGTACTGGACAGCGCAGACATAAATATTTCCACCGTTCTAGAAAGTGCTATTGGACAGTGCTGCTCCAAAGCCTCTAAAAAGTCACTCAGCTGTGTGTAGACGCAACCTAGATGTGTGGGGAGCTGCCACCCCGGGGGTCTCTCTTCAGCCAGTGGGGGATGGAGATTGGGGATGAATTCCTCAGACTTTTTGTCCTGCAGACCGCAAGCCAAGGCCTTGGTTGCAGGTAGTGTGTTTTGGAGGTGATCTTAGGAAGCAGGAGTGAGGAAGCGGGGAACGTACCATAGGGAAAGGAGAAGAACAAAGGGTGTGCTAATGAGCAGGTTCCCACCCTGGGCACCTGGGGCCCACCTCCTGGCGACCATCTGAGGTGCTGAATAAGACGCATCTCAGAATTGGCCCAGTGCAGGACAAGGAAACCCTATAAGTCACCCCTGGATTTGTAAGCTATTCTTACCCTCCACTGCCTCTGCCCTGATGTGATATAGCCTCCGAAACAGCCTGCCTGGTCTCCTTCCCTTCTTCCCTTCTATATGTTTTCCACCTGGAAGTCAGAGAACAACACAAAGAGCACAATTATGCACCATCTAACTCCACGCGTCAACCCTTTATTAACTCCCCATTGTCTGAGGAGAATGTTCAGATTCCTTAAAATGACTTCCACGAAGGCTGGAAATACTTGGTCTTAATCGACCTCCCTAGCTTCTTCCTTTCTACTGCTGTACGGCTTATAGTGTCGGTCAAGTCACCCAAAGCCAAGTCGTCAATAGCAATTTGTCACAGATCAGTTATCCATCTAATGGTCAATTTGTCAAGTTTGTCAGGAAGAGATCTTAAACTGAGCCTGGGACAGTTTGTGCCAGGCCAGGACTGGGGTGAGGTAGGTGAAGTGATTTGAGGCACTTGCCTTGAGTGCAAAATTTAAGAGGGTGCCAAAAAAACCAGTAATAAAGATAGACTGTGTGTGTGTATATACAATTTTAGTTTTTCATGTGATTTAAAAATGTTAAACTTTAAATTTTGTGATAATCATAGATTCACAAGCAACAGTAAGAAATAATAAGGGTAGATCCCATGTACCCTTCACCCAATTTACCCTGGTGGTAACATCTTCCATAACTATAGTAAAATAGCACAACCAGGGAATTGACACATACCATCCCCTCAAGGGTCGCTTTCAGTGTTCTTTTCAGCCATACCAACTTCCCTCCTGCCCTCACCTCTTTCCTAATCCCTGCAATCTATTTTCCATTTTTATAATTTTGTCATTTCAAGAATGTTATATAAATGGAACCAACTAGTGTGTAACCTTTTAGTATTGGCTTTTTTGCCCCACTCAGTGTAATTCTCTGGAGATTTATCCAAGTTGTTGTGTATCGATAATTTGTTCTTTTTTTTCAGCTCTGAATAGTATTCCATGGTATGGATGTACCACAGTTTGTGTAACCGTTCATCCATCCAGTTTTTGGCTATTATACACAAAGCTGCTATGAATATTCATATGCAGGTTTTGGGTGAACATAAAATTTCATTTCTCTGAGACAAATTCCCAGGAGTGCAATTGCTGAGTCATGTGCTTGTTGCATGTTTAGTTTTTAAAGAAACAGGCAAATTGTTTTCCAGGGAGGCTGTACTAATTTAGCCCCACCAGAAATGTATAAGTGATCAAGTTTCTCCATATCCACACCAACATTTGGTGTTGTCATCATTTTTTTTTTTTTTTTTTTAGCCATTTAGGTAGGTGTTGCATTTCTCCAATGGCTAGTGATGTTGAACTAGCCATTGGAGAAAATAAGTACTTTTTTTGTACTTATTTGTCACCTCTATATCTTCTTTCATGAAATATCTATTTGTGTCTTTTGCCCATTTTCTAATTGGATTGTTTGCTTTTTTACTGTTGGATGTTGAGAGTTCTTTATATATTTTATATACTAGTCCTTTGTTGGGTATGTGGTTTGCAAATATTTTCTCCCCACTCTGTAGCTTGTCTTTTCATCTCCTGTATATTAAGTTTGGGATAATTGACATCTGTACTGTGTTGAGGTTTTCCAATCCATGAACATGGTATGTCTCCCCATTTATTTAGAACTTTGATTTCTTTCATCAGTATTTTATAGTTTTACACATACAAGTCCTGTACATGTCCTGTTAGATTTACACCTTAGTATTTCATTACTTTGGTGATTGTGAATATTGTATTTTTAATTTGTGTCCATGAATTCATTGTTGGAATATTAGAAATACAATTGAATTTTGTATATTTATCTTGTATTTCATTAACTTGCTAAACTCATCTATTACTTCTAGGAATTTTTGTAAAATAGATTTTAAAAATCTATTGGGATTTTTGACATAGATAATCATATCACCAGCAAATAGGGAGAGTTTTACTTTTTTCTGATCTGTATACCTTTCATTTCCTTTTCTTGCCTTATCACACTGAGTAGACCTTGACAGCACTATGTTGAATAAAAGCTGTGAGAGCAGACATCCTTGCCCTGTTCCTGATATTAGAGAGAAAGCATGCAGTTTTTCACCATTAAATATAATGTTAGTTTTAGGATTTTTGAAGATGTTCTTTATCAAGTTGAGGAAATTTCTCTCTATTCCTAACTTTCTGAGAGTTAAAAAGAAATCTTGGATTTTTGTAAAATGCTTTTTGTTTTTTGCATCAATTGGTATGATCATGTGATTTTCCTTCTTTCACCTGTTTTCAAATGTTGAATCAGTCTTGAACCCATGGAATAAATCCCATTTGATCATGATGTATAATTTAAAAATATGTTCCTCAATCCTACTTCCTAATATTTTTAAAAAGGATTTTTGCAGCTGTATTCATGAGGGATATTAATATATGGGTTTTGTCTTGTACTGTCTTTGCTTGATTTTGGTGTCAGGGTAAAACTTGCTTCACAAAATGAATTGGAAAATGCTCTCTCCTCTTTTTGTTTAAGAAGAGGTTGTGTAAAACTGGTGTTAATTTTTCTATAATTGTTTGGTAGCATTCCTAAGTGAAACTATCTGAGTCTGCATACTTCTTTTTGGGAATTTGAAAAATTATGAATTCAGTTTCCTTAATAATTATGGGACTATTCAAACTGTTTCATATTGGGTAAATAGTGATAGTTTGTGCTTTTGGAAGAATTGATCCATTTCATCTACATTGTCAAATTTATTTATGTAGAGTTGTTCTTAGTATTCCCTTATTATCTTTTTGATGTTCACAGGGTCTGTAATGATATCCCCTGTTCCATTATTGATATTGGCATTTTGCTTCTTCTCTTCAATTTTATTGACCATTTCAAATAACCAGCTTTATGTCACATTAGTTTTCTCTATTGCTTTTTATCAAAAGGTTAAATGAAAATTTTCTCTTTTTTCTATTTTTTTAGGTAGAAACTTTGATTATTGATTGGACATCTTTACTGTTTTCTAATGTCAGCATTTAGTGCTATAAATTTCCCTCTCAGCACTGCTTTAGCTATGTCCCACAAATTTTGTTATGTTGTATTTCTATTTTTATATAGTTCAATGTATTTTTAAATTTCCCTTGTTATTTCCTGTTTGATCTGTGGATTATTTAGAAACGTGTTGTTTAGTTTCCAAGTGTTTAGAGATTATCCTGTTTTTTTTCCCTGCCATTGATTTCCAGCTTGATTTGATTCTAGTCAGAAAACACACTGTATATGATTTCAAGTCTTTTAAATTTAAGTTTATTTTATGGCTCTATTTTAGTATCTGCTCCATGGACACTTGAAAAGAAGGTTCTATTCTGCTGTTGTTGGGTGGAGTGATCTATAATGTCAATTAGATCCTGTTGGTCAAAGGTGTTGTTGAGTAATATATCTTTGATGATTTTATGTGTAGTTGTTTTTCTCAATTGTTGAGAGAGTGGTGTTGAAGTCTGCAATTTTAATTGTGGATTTCTTTTTGTACTTTCTCTTCTATCAGTTTTTTCACACATATTTTCATCTCTGTTGTTTGACGCATACACATTTAGGATTACCATGTCCTCTTGGTATATTGACCCTTTTATAATTTGCAGAGTGCCTCTCTGTATCCAGTAATTTTCTTTGCTCTGAAGAATACTTTATATAATACTAATATCATTATGTTTGAAGTGAGTTTATTGAAGACAATATATGTAGTTAAGCCCTGTTTTTGAATCCCTGCAATTTCTGTCTTTTAATTGGCCTATTTAAACCATTTATATTTTATGTAATTATTGATATGTGAAGGTTTAGCTTGCTATTTTACTCTTTCTTTGTTGTTGTTCTCTCTGTTTTTCATTTTTCTATCATCTTTTCCCTGCCTTCCTTCCTAAGGGTTACTTGAACAATTTTTAGAATTATATTTTGATGTATCAATGATATTTTTGAGTATATTTATTTATGTGGCTTTTTAGTACATGCACTGGGTATTACATTATATATATACAATGTATCATAGTCTTTTGGTGCCATTTCACCAGTTCAAGTGAAATGTACAAATCTTACCTCTCTTTATGTCCCTTTACCTCATTCTTTTATTATCTTAGATATTTACATTTAATATTTACGTTTACAGACAGTATTATAATTTTTACTTTAACTGTTAAATATAATTTATAAAACTCAGGAAGAGAAAGAAAATGTATTACATTTACCCATACTTTTAGTCTTCGATTGTTCTTTCTTTCTTCTTGTTTGTATTGGGTTGAATTATGTCTTGCAAAAAAATATGTTGAAATCTTAACCCCCAGTACCTCATAATGTGAACTTATTTGGAAGCAGTGTTCTTGCAAATGTAATTAATTAAGATGAGGTCATACTGGAGTAGGGTGGACCCTTAGTAAAATATGGGTGTTGTCCTTATTATAAGAGAAGAAAAGACCTAGAGACAGAAGAACACAGGTGAGAAGCCCATGTGATGACAGAGGCAGGCTAGAGTGACAGCTACAAGCCATGGAGCCCCAAGGACTGCTGGTCACCAAGAGAAGCTCAGAAAAGGCAGGGAAGGCTTCTTCCCTAGGAACGTCAGAGAGCATGGCCCTGCCAACACCGTGATTTTAGACTTCTAGCTTCCAGAACTGTAGAAAACAAATTTCTGTTGTTTTCAACCATCATCAGTCACACTGCTGATGCTTCAAGTTCCCTTCCATTATCATTTCTTTTCTGGTTAGAGAACTTCCTTTTCCTTCCTTCGTTCCTTCCTTTGTTCCTTCCTCTGTTCCTTCCTTCCTTCCTTCCTTCTTCCCTCCCTCCCTCCCTCCCTCCCTTCCTTTCTTTCTTATCAGAGAATATCTTGATTTATTCTTCATTCCTGAAGATTATTTTCATTGGATATAGAATTTTGGGCTGGCAGTTCTTTTCTTTCAACACTTGAAAACTTGTTGTGCACTTTCTCCATTATTTCTGACAAAAAATCCACTGCCATTCAACTTGTTTTTCCGTAGGTAATGTGTTCCTACTCTCCCACTGCTTTTCACAGTTTTTTTTTTTTTTTTTTTTTTTTTTTTTCCAGTTTGCAGTAGTTGACTATGATGTGTATCTGGGCTTTTTCTGACTGGGATTCTCTCAGCTTCTTAAACCAATAGATTTATTTCTTTTGCCAATTTTGGCAAGTTTTCACCCTTTATTTTTTCAAGTACTTTTTAGTCCCATCCTTTTTCTCTCCTTCCAGGACTCTGATGAATGTTAGATCTTCTTTTATAGTTCTGCAGATTTCTGAGGCTCTGTTTATTTATTTATTTATTTTACTCTATTTTTTCTCTATTGTTCAGATTGGGCAATTCATATTGTTTATCTTCAAATCCACTAATTCTTTTTTCTGTCCCCTCCTTTCTGCTGTTGAATTCATCTACTGAGGTTTTTTTTTTTTTTTTTTTTTTTTTTTTAAATAAAAATTAAGTTATTGCATTTTTCAGTTCCATTCAGTTTAGTCTTATCTTCTATTCTTTGCTAAGACTTTCTGCATCTTTGCTGAGAATTTCTATTCATTTATTTTAACCACATTTGTGATTGCTGATGGAAGCAATTTTATGATAGCTGCTTACAATCTTTGTCAGATATTTGTAAAATCTATGTCTCTTTGGTGTTAGCATCTCTTTATTGCCTTATTTTCCATTAAAGTCGAGTTCTTCCTGGTTCTTGGTATGATGAATGATTTTTGATTGAAACCTGGACATTTTCATATTATGTTATGAGACTCTGGATCTTATTTGAACCTTCTGTTTTCATTGGTTTTCTCTAAACACCTTTCTGGAAGGGGAAGGGAAGGCAGTACCTTGAGACTGCCAGGAAGGGTTGAAATCCAGATTCCCTACATGACCTCTGTTGCTACCCAAGAGGATGAGATGCTTTTTTTTTTTACTGCTGCGCAGGGGTGGGATTTTGGCTCCCCACTTGGCCTCTATTGACACAGGCCAGGGTGGCCTCACTATTGATGACTGGTGCTAAAGGTCCTGACTCTCAGGAAGGGCAAGAAGCACTTTCTCACTGCCTGCTGGAGTTAGAAGTCCAGGCTCCCCACAGGGTCTCTGCTGATAGCATGGGGTGGGAGTGGGTTGGGGATGAAACTTCTGACTCCCAACTTGGCCTTTTCTGACACCATCCTGCAGGGGGTTTAGGGTTCCTTGTTACAGTTGGGTAAGGGTGGAAGTATAGGCTCCCTACTTGGCCTTTTCTGATAATGGAGGGGTGGACCAGTTGGCCTTAGCTAATATGGGTGGGGTGGAAACACAGTTTGCTTTCTGTGGCATTTAGCTAGAGGAGGGTGGTTATTGTCTAAAAGTTTTCTGTTTTGTTAAGTTGTGCCTTTCTCAGTCTTTTGTTTAGAGAAAGTAGGTTTTGTACCTGCAAATGCTATTGGCATTTCTGGTTTGCCAAATTCTTCAGCTCCAAGTCTAAGATATCTAAGGTGAAAGGAAAACATAAGGAACTCACTACTGTGTCATTCCTTGGGTCCTGAGGTCCCTGCCCATCCTGCCTTCTTCTCTCCAACATTCAGAATCTTCTTATGTTTCTTTTATATATAATGTCCAGAGTGTTTAGTTGCACTTAGTAAGAGGAAAAGGAAAAGTACGTCTACTCTATCTTCCTGGAGGCAGAATTAGTAATGGTGCTGTGGCTTGCTCAGTGGAGCATAAGACAAAAGGGAAAAATCAGTAATACTGACCATGTTTTTATTTAAAATGTTTTTAATGTATTCATTAGGTTTTTTTTTTGCATTGGTTTGATTTTTTAAAATATAGCATTAAAATATTTTTTATCTTGATTATTGTTTTTTTCGGAGCCCCATAAATTTCATACTTGGAAGCAAGTGCCTCACTCTCCTCACCCTAGTCCTGGCCCTGGATAATTTCATAAGGTCTTTTGATGTGGCAGTGGCCCTCTGGTTGGGGGAGCATGCACTTGCGATGAGTCCAGCTGCCTGAGTGCTGGCCAAGAGCCCTGCCCCTTCCTTTGCCCAGCGTAGGGCTGCAGCCGTGTGAGAGGAGGCTTCGGGGACACGTTCTGTTTGGGGGCAGAGGCAAGCACACGGGGCTGCTGCAGGGACATCCCCCCCCCCTGGCTACAATGGGATCCAAACTTCAAAAAATCCTTAAAGGCTGCCAAAGCTACTTTGTGATACACATTGCTGCTACTTCATAAGGAGAGTAGAAGCAAGTATTTAGTGAATCGATTAACCGGTAAATTGGTCGTTTGGCAAATTGACTTTCTATGGACTTGTGAGCATCCCTTGAGAGGACACTGTTGCCATAAGCCTGAGGTCGTCTCCCTGGACTTCCCTGCCCTCCAAATGGCATCCTTCCTGAGCTGCCATCGTTTTGCCTGCACCCATACGGGCAGGCAGGAGGTAATTTTAGAATGTTGAATGGACTGTGAAGGAAATGTAGAGGACAAAGTGACATTACTGAAAAGGGGAGAGACTGTTACATAGAGGGAGATGAGGGAAGGCCTCCCCAAGGAGGTGACAATTGAACTGGAGAAGGACCCAGCCACAGAGAGATCCTTTCCAGCATAAGGAATAGCACGTGCATACAGAAGCAGCCGGGATGGGGGAAAACAGCTGTCTTGGTCCTTATCATCTCACAAACCTGGTTTGGTCTCTGCCTCTGCCAATTCTGAACTGTGTGCCTTTGGATTTTTGGAGGTCACGTGACCTTTTGGAGCCTCAGTTTTCTCATCTGTCAAAAGAGGATAATAATAATACCCATCTCTAAGGGCTGATGTGAGGAGGAAAGCGATAAGGACCAAGCATCGCCAGCTATTCATTTCTTAATTCACTCAGTCAACAAATACTGAGTTCTCTCACTAAACGTGAGGTAGCATTCTAGTCACTAAATGAAACAGGCAAAAATCTCTGCTCCTGTGGAGTCAGTGGGAAGACAGAGAATGAATAAAATCAACAAGGGGAATATATGATATATCAGATGGCAATTCATGAAGAGGAGAAAAATGAAGCAAGGGAAAAGGCATGGGGAGAGCTGGTGAGGGATTATAATCTAAAATAGAGTGGTCAGGGATGTCTTCCTGAAAAGGTAATATCTGAGGAGAACTGAAAGAGGTGGGCATGCAAAAAGCATTCCAGGCTGAAGGAACAGCAAATGCAAAGGTCCTGGGGCAAGAGCCTACCCAGTGAGTCTGAAGGAGCCCACTGTGGTGGATCAGATTGAGTGAAGGGGGGGCGGGGAGCAGAAATGAGCTCAGAAAGGCCATTGCATGGACTTTTACTCAGAGCGAGGTGTGAGCCACAGCAGGATTTTGAGCAGAGGGAGGCACATGATCTGATTAGATTTTGACAGTTCACTTTGGCTGCTGTGCTGAGAACAGACTGAAGAGGGGCAAGACTGTGGGGGTGGGGGGCTTTGCAGTGAGCAGGGTGGTCAAGGTGGAAGCAATGAGAAATTGAATCCTGGACATATTTTGAAGGTAGAGTGAATAGGGTTTGCTAATGAATCAGATAAGGGGTGTTAGAGGCTTTTGCAGGAGGAAACTGGTACAGTCCTTGGGAGGCAGCCCCTGACCCTGGAAGACCCTGTACTGGTTTTTGTGCCCTGATGGTGATGACATCTCTCCCAATGCTCCAGAGATCATCCCTAGAGCAGGAATTGTGGTAATGAGTGGCTCATCAAAAGAAAACTCCGATCTTTTTATAAAACATACATTAGAAGGAATGGCTCTGTGGGCACAACGGGCAGAGACGGGCAGTGAGGAGCATGCTGCATCCCAGTACCTCACTAATGCAGGTGGGGGATGAGAACTGGGGACTGTCTGACCCTCAGTTCCCAGCCCCTCCCTTGCGATGGGACCTGAATGGCATGTGGGGCAGCCATGGCCAATGACTGGGGGAGGGGCATGTTTGAAGGCCTGGGCCTTTCGTCATGATTCGGGGTAACCTGAGCTCAGTATAGGATAATCGGCAGCTTCAGTTGCAACCACATTGCATGCAGGCATCTTCCTCTGCCCAGTCCTGCCTCCCTCACTTCCTTGTGGTGTATCTTCTAAGAGCTCTTTCCATAAACTGCCTTCAACTTCTTGTCTCAGGATCTGTTCCAGGGGACCCAATCTAAGAAAGCGGGGGCACCATGGTTCTGACATCTCCATTTGGTGGTTCTCTGGGCAATTCATAGTAGACCTGCCCCAGGCCGGGTCCCTCATCCTCCCTCCCTCCCCCAAATCTGCCCCTCCTTCGATGTCCCTCATGTCCTGCAACAGCATTGCCACTTACTCACTTGTCCAAGGCAGAAATATAGGTGTAGTTCTTGATGGTTTCCTCCCTCACCTCCTCATTATTGATGCCACCATCAGGCTCTGTTGGCTGCCCTTAACTTTATCTGTTTCCCTCCATCTCTACTGTCATTGGTCCAGCCACCACCATCTCTTGCTTGGACACCTAGATCAGCCTTTTCATGGACTTTCTGCCTTCATTCTTGTCCTTCTCCAGTCTAGTCTTCATAGACAAGTAAAATTCCTAAAATATAATTCAAATCTGTACTCACTCTATGTATGTATGCTCCCTGGGCTTATATCCACCTTGGAAAAACTGGGGCCCAGAGTCACTGCGGTTGAAGGGGTGGTTGATTCCATAGTTCTGTGCATTATGATAATAGAATGGGATGGGATAAATATAAGTATGTGATGGCATATATTAAAGGCATAAATATTAAGTGTTAAGCTTCATTTTTTAAATATAGCCATCTCTAAGAAAAAGATAAGAACATGCATGACACCTAAGAAGTCTCTTTTGTGCCCCCTCCCAGTCCATACTCCCCAAAGCAACTGTGTTATGACCTCTACCACCATTGGTTAGTTTCCATATAAATGAAATCATATAGTACACCGTTTGGGGTCTGACTATTTTCACTAAAGAAGAATCATCCATGTTGTTGCATGTATCAGCAGTTCATTCTTTTTTCACTGCTGTGTAATATTCCATGTTATGAGTATACCACAATTTATTTATCCATTCTACTGTTGATGGCTATTTGGGCTGTTTCAGGTGTGGGGTTATAATGTATAAAGTGCTATGGTCATTTTAGTGTATTTCTTTTGGCAGACATAAGCCACCATTTTGCTTGGGTGTATGCTCAGGAGTAGAATTTACAGCATCAAAGGGTAGGGGTATATTTAGCTTTGGCAGATACTGCCAAACAATTTTTCTACATGGAGTTACCATTTTATATTCCCACTAGCACTGAATGGGTTACCATTGCTGCACAGCTTTACCAACATTTGGTATGGTCAGCCCTTTTAATTGTAGCCATTCCAGTAGGGGTCAAGTGGATTCTCATTATGGTTTGAAATTGCATTCTCTTGATGACTAGCAATAGATTTTTAATACTGCAGTTCCCAGGAATGACTTCTCCTTGTAAACTTGTAGAACCTGACCAGTACACTTCATATTATCCCCAGGGGCTGATCTGATCCACTAATTCCTACTCAGTGGTGGGTTTTTCTGTGTCAGGGTGACAAGGCAAAAGTCCTTCTGAGCTTGTTATAGAGAGCTGTCTCTTCTGGTCATGGAAGGCTTATTTGTTGTTGGATTGCTTGAAAGAAGGAGACATCTTTTGTGGTATCTGCCAAGCCTACTACCCCTTTCCTTAATGTATTAGTTAGCTACTGCTGTGTAACAAATTATGCAAAATTTAGCAGCTTAAAATAACAGGTTATTATCTCATAGTTACTGTGGGTCAGAAATCTGGACATTACTTAGCTGGGTCCTCTGGCTCAGGGTTTCTCACAGGCTGCAACCAAGGGATCAGGAGGGGCTGCTGTCATCTTGGGCTCAACTGGGGAGAATCTGCTTCTATACTCCCTCATGTGGTTGTTGACAGACCTCAGGTCCTTGCTGGCTGCTGGCTGGTGGCAAGAGACATCAGTCCCTTGCCACGTGGGCTTATTCATGCCAAGCTCACAAAAAAAAGCAGCTGGCTTCTGTCAGAGTGAATAGACAAGAGAGCAAGAGAGGCAAGATATGACCAGCCAGAGTCTTTTTGTAATCTAATCTTGAAAGTGGCATCCTGTCACTCTGCTATGACCTTTTCATTAGAAGTGGGTCACAATCAAAGGTAGGGGATCACATAAGGGCACAAACTCCAGGAAACGGAGATTCTTGACAGCCATCTTGGAGGCCATCTTGGAGGCTGCTGGCCCCAGAGGCCATATTCAGCAGCCCCACCCCTCTGGCTACATCTGAATGGCCCAAGATGCACACCTAACAGTTAGCTGGGCCAATAAGAATTTAGAATTGGGACTTTGAGAGATGCAGCTCTAACTGCTGAGTACTTGAATAAGGACTTGATCCAGGGAAACTTGAGGCTCCATCTCCCTCCACAGAGAAGCAGAGAAAGCTGGTTTGCAGAAGGGAGCAGACACAGGAAAGGACAGGAAAACTGGACATTGCAGTCCGCAGAGAGACAGGCTGAGGGAGAGGCAGTTCTCTCCCTGGCAGTTGTCCAGGGTGGGTCCCTGGCCCCATGAAGCTTGGCCTTGCCCCCTGCCCTTGTGTACTGGGAGAGGTTGCTCTGTCCTCACAATAAACAAGTCCTTTTCCTCCTTCTTCTCTTCTTTTTTGCTTTAGCTATTTTGAGCGGATTTTTCTTCCTTACAACTGAAGAGCCTTGAAAAAGAAATATTTTCTCTGTTTATTTTCTCTCCATCCTTCCCCTTCTTCTTTAGCAAGTCCTTCTGAAAATGCCAATCTCGCTCAGCTTGAGAGGAAGGGAAGGGAAACCGGCGTTTGTTGGTCTGTCACTACACGTCGGGCTCGTAATGGACATTATCTCAGGCATGCTGCACAGCGACCCTGTGAGGGAGGCAAAGTGACGCTCTAGAGCTTAAAGGGCTGGCTCAGCAGTGGCTCAGCTGGGGACACCCTGCCAGGCCCGGCCCTCTTGGCTCTGCCAGGCCCTTGTACCACCTTCATGCCCTTTGCCCATGACTGGGTTTGAGTGTGAAAGGTGGCACTGGGGATCAGAGCAAGCCTGGGGAAAGACAGACACCTTTTGTCCTAGTTTGAGGGGATTGTCTTCTACCCCACTCCTGCCCACCCAACAAGACTTGGGAAAGTCTAGGATGTATTTTAATAAAGGACAGTGGTCTTCACAGGAACTCCACAGTGTCCCCCCCCCGCCCCCCATTTGCTGTCCTGGCCTCCAGAATTTCATCTCATTCATATCTCCCCTCCAACAATGCCTTGTTCCGAATACTTTTTCAGAGTAATGCAATTTGCTTTTGGAAAGTTCTTCCTCATACCTAACCCATGACTCTCACGATACAATTAAATCTCAACCAGCACCATGGTGTCAAGGCGGAGAATGTACTGGCCATGGAGTCATATAGACTTGAGTCCAAACCCCCCTGCGAAATGGCGGACAAGGATTAGGCCTTTCTGAACCTTAATTTTCTCATCTGGAAAATGGGTATGATGAATCTGAGCAGAGTCATTGTAAGAATTAAATAAGTAAAAGTCAAGTCTTTTGCCCCGTGCTTGCACGTAAGAGTTCAAGGCAATAGTTCTTCATTACTATTATAGTTCCTCTTGTCCTGGGAGTCCCTGATAACAGGGAAACCTTTAAGTCCCCATCTCTCCGTGATGTTCCCAGTCTGGGTGCTGCTGCCTAACGAAGCCCTGACTCCTTTGAAATGCCTCATCAACAAGTTGAGTCTCTCTCTGGGGAATTTCAGGGCAGGCTCACTAGCTATGAGGCCTCAGCTTGTTGTTAGATGCTGAGAAAACAAATATTGTTTTTAGAAACATTGATAATTGAGAGGTTTTCAGCAAAGAAGCACCCAGCATCAAGGGAATTGAAAATTAAGACTACCTCAAGCTGAATACCATCTGTAGCTGTCCTTCCCACTGCTGCCACCCCTATCCCCACGCCACCCCCATCACCTTGACTTTTTCCTGACCCTTTGGTGGGGAAGGAGACTTCTGGGAAAGTAAGTAAGAGCCAGCAACATGGCAGAGTTCTGATTTGCAATTCATTGCAGGTTTGCCTGCATGTTGCTGTGTGATCATTGATAGATTCTGTCCCTCTCTGAGTAGGAGTCCTGCCACCTTTGAACGGACTATGATCTTTTAAGATTCAAGAAGGGTCTTTGAGCAGTCACTTAGGCCTCTGTTCCCAGGAAGAAAGGTAGCCTAAAGCATTTGCAGGATGGGGGTCTATTCCATCTTCAGACCTCCCTCCTTCCTTCTTTCAGCACACATTTATTGAGTGCCTGCTATATGTGAAGCACTAGAGATATTGTCCCCCAAGTGTATAAAATTGTCAGGGAAACGGATAATTATAATATATTGTGATGTGGAAAGATAGAGATAAGCAGAAGATACCGTGGGAGCACAGAGGATGGGCCCTAAATTCAGTCTGAGGTGTGATCAGGGAAGGCTTTCTGGAGGGGGGGACAGCTGAATCAAGTCTTGTCGATGGAGGTGGATGGGGAAAGAAGGGAAGAAGCGTGTACCAGATAGAACCATGGGTAAAAAGCCCAAGAAGAGAGAAGGAAAAGTACTTTGGGGGGAAATGCATGGGGTCAAGGGGCACATGTGGGAAGGGTTAGAAGAAAGACTGGACCCTGGAAGGTGGTAAGGACCAGTGAAGACATCTGCATTTGGACTTCACTGAAGGCAAAGGGAAGCCATGACAATTTAAGCAGGATGATGGCAACACAATGGGATTTGTTTTAGGAAGATCCTGGGACTGCCGTGTGGAGAACCTGATAGTCCTCATTTCCTGGTATAAACCTTCCAGGTTGGCTTAAACCCTTTTCACCTGTTTGAGCTGGTTGACTGTTGTCATTTAAAAAATCATTCTTCATAGTTCTAAAGTCTATCCAGTCTCAAGCCGCCACGGGCCTCTGCTTATCCACTACATCTCTTCTCTGCTGGAGGCAGGAAGAAGTATGTGTGGCTTCCACGAAGGACACCTCCTCCCCCAGGTAAGGACACCCACCTCTTTCACCAAGTTGTCAGCTCACACATGAGCCTGCCAAGGTGGGGGTGGGAGGGCAGCCAATCTCCAAAGAGAACTGGTTTCTGGGGCTTGTCTTATTAGAGTGGAAATCTCAAACTGGGATGAATCTGGACCCATGGACATATTTTGTTGGAACAGTGTTTTATACGAAAAAAAAAAAAAAAGAATTAGAAATCATCATCCATTTTTAAAAACCAGGAGATTTCTCATAAAAAGAAGCCTGGATTTGTGATTTATTTGAAATATCAGACATAGCGATGCTGGTACCATCTTCCTGCAAGCTGCCCATTGGCTGGAGCTGAGTGGCAGCTGCCCCTTAGAGAAGGCCTGCATGTTCCAGTTTACCACAATCTCCACTGCTCCCTACTGCCTCCCAGTGCTGATCCTGATGGCAGCTGTCATCTGTCATCATCCTTATACCACCTTTGTTCTTCTACAAAGCTAGGAGGAAAGTGAACTATTTCTTGGTATCCACATCTCCATCAAAAACAGAAAAATGAAAGCTAGACCAAGAGGCCTCCATATTTCAAGACAAATGGGAGAGCACCTATTTCTTCATGGAAATAAAGACTAATTAAGGGTTTGATGTGCAAACCAAATGTGTCTAGGTGAAAGAGTACAGCAGAAGATGCTTCTGTAAGTAAATCTGGCTCATGTCATCACTCACTTGTGTTATCTACCTGGGCCTGGATGCTTGTGGGTTTGCAGCCCCAGAGTTTGTGCATCGGTCAGGGCTGATGAGATGTGCTTTAGAATCCCAAGTGTCAGCACCATCCTCTCCAGCGTTTCTCCACAGATCCCTGCAGTTCAGGGAGATGGCCTGGGGCTCCGTGAGGGGCACAAGTATGGGGAGTGAGGGTCTAATTGCCAGGGCCTGCCCCATGGCCCCAGCTTTCTCTGGGGCAAGCTGTGTTTCTGTCTGTATGTCCACATTCATTTGTTGGGAAGGCAGGGGAAATGGTTTCGAATGCTTTTTAAAATGCTTAAAAATCATTGATCTCCTAGAGATCATATAACTCTGGGGGAAACTGAGGCCCAGGAAAGGGGACTGAACTATCCATGGCTGCTGGCACATGTTTGATGCAGAAACAGAGTTGGCGCTCTCAAGTCCCTGCCCTCCTCCCACCCAGGCTGCATGAGGGTCCCTCACCTCTGTGCTCTTGTCCCCCCTGTAGTGCCATCACCCTATCTTCTACACTGCTGTGTAAGTATTGAGTTACCCATCCTTCTACCCCTAGACCAGGACTGCAAGCTCAAAGGACTATGGGCTAAGCAAAAATGAGTTCAGGGGACAGAGGGAACTCAGCTCCAGCTGCTCCTTGCCAGGAGGGAATGGGACTTATTTCCAGATCTCAGGCAGCTGGCAATTTGGATCTTTAAGTTAAATCTCCTAGGGGTTCTGCCCCAGGCTATATAAGCAACTTGAGGGCAGAAATGGTGTCTTCATCTTTGGTTCTCTGCCATCTGGTGTAGGGCTTAGCACACAATGAATGCTGAATAAATGAATGAATTGAATTATTTTGTTCCTCTTCAAGTTCTCTTTCACTCAACATTCATCACCATCTCATTGGTGCCAGGCTCTGAGCTCAGGGCTAGGGATACAGAGAGACACGGTCACTGCCTTTGAGGACTGTTGGCTGAAGGTGGGCAGAAAGACGCATAAACATGTGATAACGCGGCCTGCAACCTGAGCTGTGGGCTCCTCTGAGGAGACTGGTGCCAGCTGTAGGATCCATTGGCTTGAAGCCATTCAGCGAGGCCCTGCTATGTGCACCAGGCTAAGGGCTTTCCACAAATGATCCCCTTTACTCCTGACAATACCCCCCATTTTGCAGATGGTGACACTAAGGATTAGCAAATTTAAGGCATGTACAGCTAGTGTATGGAAGAGCCGAAACTCAGGTCCAGAGATTCAAAGTCCCGAGTTTGTTCTCCTAACCACTCTGAATTCTAGGATTAGAATTAAGCTATCTTGTGTTCACACTGGTTAATGTAATAGATCAAATAAAAGGATTTTCATCAGAAAGAAAGTGATTCTAGGCAGGTTTTCATAAACCACAACTGACAATCCCTTTGAGGAGAGCAGGTGGCCCTTAGGGACACATAGTGAGCTTCAGTGATAAATGTGTCAACAGTCACTTTTATGTATGACTCTTGGTAATCATCCAGGTGTCAAACTCCTTGGTGCATGTGTGTGTGTGACACAGAGAATTTCAGATTCTGTAGTTCTCATTGTATTACCTTTCATATTTTAAGAACTAAGACTATGATCCATTGTCTAGACCTTGACAATGCTAAGATTAAACACTTTCACTCACAGTATTTACTTGCACGTGAAGCATGGTTCTAGATGCTGGGAATGCAATGATACCCTACTGTGTAAAGACAGCATTTTAGGTGTTGGGGATACAATGATGAGCAAAAGACACAGTCCCTGCCCTTGTGTAGTTAAAAACTAGTGGGAAAGGCAGATTTAGTGAAAGATTCATGCAAATAAACATGAAGTCACAACTATCATTAAATGATGAGAGAGAGGGTCGTGGCGCTCTGAGAGTGTACATAGTGGAGACTGGATCTAGTCAGGTGGGCCAAGATACGTTTCCCAGGGAAGTGACACTTGAGTTGAGCTCTGAGTGAAGAGTAGGAAATAAAGAGGTGAAGCGTGCTGAGTTTATTCTAGGCAGGTGCAATGGTTCTGGGGTAAACGGGATTGAGGAAGTGGAGGCATCACAGAGAGTGAGAGGAACATGCTTTGTGTTGAAGCCAGAGTGGCTAGCAAAGGGGAAGCCCTCAGTGATCATGGTGAGGACTTAATTCTTTATTCCAAGAGCAAGGAGCATTAACAGTTAGCTTTTGCTGTGTAACAAACATCCCTAAATATAGTGGTTTCAAGCAACCACCTCTTTATATAGGAACTCTGAACTTTCTGAATGATTTTTCTGTAAACCTAATAAAAAACAATAAAAATGAAAAAAAAAAAAAAAAAAAAAACACACACACACACAATGAAACAGCCATCTCTTATTTAGCTTAGGAATTTGTGTGTCAGCAGTATGTCAGTTGGCGGTTCTTCTGGTCAGGTTCAGCTGATCTTAGCTGGGCTTTTCATGTGTCTGTAGTCAGCTAGTGGGTCATCTGGGGCTGACTGGTTTATGATGGCCTTGACAAGGATGTCTGAGTGATTGGGGTCCCTCTCCATGTGGTTTTCATTATCTATATAACAGGCTAGCCTGAGTTTGTTCATAGGACTGCTGCAGAGTTCAAAGAGTGTGAAAGCAGAAGCTGTGAGTCCTCTTACGGTCTAGATTTGGAATTGGCAGAGCTTCACTTCCACCAAGTTCTATTGGTCAAAGCAAATCACAAGATCAATCCAGGATCAGGGGATGGAGAAATAGACTCCACCTCTCAGCAGAAGGCATTGCTAAATACTGGGGCCATTTTTGCCACATACCACAAAAATTTTAAGTAAAAGAGTGATTTTATTAGGGGGTGAAAAGCTTAGCTGCTGTGGGGAGGATGAACTGGAGGGAGCTGTAGCAGCTACTGTAATTACCTGCCTCGATATCCATTTCTTCTGGCCTTTTAGTAATAGAATGCCAATTTTTATTGCTACACATTGTTTTCTGGAAAAAAAAAGGCCAAATTTCCTCACCTCCCTCTTAACTAGGAGTGGCCACATTGCATTTAGAAAGTATCCTTAAAAAAGGAGGGTCAAGCCTTTCTTCTCCCCTTCTTCCCCCTGATGGCTCTGAAAGCAGATGTATTAGCTGGAACTTGGCAGCCATGTTGGACCATGAGGCTGAGAATCTCATCCTCAGAACGTGGAATGGAGAGATGGGAGAAGCTGATTGCAGATCACTTTGTAGAGCCACCCTACTACTCTGGACCACCGTTGCCCCTTCTCTGGACCATTGCTCTTGGCTGAATGGGAGCCACCTCACCCAGGAGTCTTGTTCCTCCCACCAAGGGTGCAGGGAAGGGGGTATGAAAAGTTGGTCCCCCTTGACTGAAGGTGGAACCAGCTCTGTGGGGCAAGTCACACTCCCCTTAGGATTAGGTTGAAGCCAGTTTCCAGCCGAGACCCCTCCTTTGCTCAGCCCCTTCCCCATCCAGCTTTCTTCACTCCCTTTCTCCCGGGAACACTACCCCATTAACTCTTGTAAGAATCCCTTCTCGGGCTGTTTCTAGGGGACCCAACCTCATGTACTCTACTTTCCTGCCCACGATGGGCCGCTGAACAAGAATCTGGCTTACCCAGCAAGCTCCTGGCTCAGGAAGAATCATAATCAGCAGATGAAATCCATCTTGCTCACTGATTTTGGAGTGGGGAGAAGAGGTCAGGAGACTTGAATCCAACAAAAACAGGCAGTGTGGCGTGATGAAAGCATGAAAGATGACCTCCTTCCTGGCCTGTGGACGGAGGCCAAAGGAGCACTCGGGAAGAGAGGTCTCAGATTCGTTAAGGTCCACCTTGCCAAATCCCTCTCTTCCCTGCCTCCCTGGCTCTGGGCCTGTTTGAAGTCTGCAGGCTGCTGTGGTCTGCTGGACGGACAGCATTTGTAAGCAACTCTCTCCCCAGCCCAGTTAATAATTCAGGAGCCAGTGCCTGCAGCCAACCTATCATTCCAACCCGGCTGCCACCCTGAATGCAGAGCTAGTGGACAGGAAAGAAAAAATTACCACACCGGCTTGAAAAATGGTCCTCGCTTCAAGTGCTTGCTGGGCCTGGAAAGAGCCAGGCTCCGACATATCTGCTGGGCAGATGGTGAGAGGAGGATGGAGCAGGCCTGGGGGTGGCAGGTGCCCACAGCAAGCAATATTTAATGTTTGGATGTTGAGCCACATTTGTTTGTGGACAGTGTGTTGCAGTCGTTGGGGTGCAGACCTTAGAGGACCCAGCTCTCTTTGTCTGATTCAGCCATTCATCCTTCACTCAGTCACTCATTCATTTATTTGGCACGCATTGATGCCACTGGCATGGAAGTGGACTTTGAGGATACGGAAATGCACGGGGCATGGCACCTCCCATCAGGGAGGTGGACACATGCACACTTATGCCCACAGGCAGTGAGAGGCCTGAATCAAGGAACAGCGGATGGGTTCTGTGTAGGGGTGCAGCTTGTTTTGCCTGCATGTGCTGGGGCCCCTAAGTGTGGTCAGCCAAAGGGGTGCTGATGCAAAACACCAGAAATTGGTTGGTTTTTATAAAGGGTATTTATTTGGGGTAGAAGCTTACAGTTACCAGGCCATAAAGCATAAGTTACTTCCCTCACCAGAGTCTGTTGCCATGTGTTGGAGCAAGATGGCTGCCAGTGTCTGCCAAGAGTTCAGGCTTCCTGGGTTCTTCTCTTCCCGGAGCTTGCTTCTCTCTGGGCTCAGTCTTGCTTCTCTCCACAAGGAGACTATCAGGCAAACAGCTGGTGTCTTTTCCTGGGGCCTTCTCTTTCCTCACGACCATGCTTCTCTGTGTGCTTACTTCTGGGAGCTCCAGCATTAAAACTCTGCATCAGAACTCCAACTCATAACTCCAACTAATTCCTCTGCTCTACCATGTAGTTTTATCTCTGAGTCCCCACCCACAAAGGGGCAGAGACACAACGTCCTACTGACGTGGGCCAATCAAAGCCCTAATCATATCTTTTTTTTTTTTTTTTTTAAAGATTTTATTTATTTATTCATTTATCCCCCCCTTGCTGCTTGTGCTCGCTGGGTCAGCTAACCACGCCATGCGGGCGGGCTTGCCTTCACCAGGAGGCCCCGGGAACCGAACCCGGGGCCTCCCACATGGTAAACGGGAGCCCTACTGACTGAGCCACAGCCGCTTCCCCCTAATCATATCTTAATCACGCCGAGAGGAACAGACTTGCTGTGGAGGTACTATGTAGATAGAATGAACATCTGCAATCAGTTGAATTTAAGTAAAGGCAATAAATCTTGACAATGTGGTTGGTACTCATATAATCAGTTGATGGCCTTAAGAGCAAGATCTGGTGTTTCCAGAAGAAGAAATTCTGTCTCAAGATTATACCCTCTACTCCTCTCTGAATTTCCAGTTTACTGGCCTCCCTTACAGATTTCAGACTCAAGATTTAGGCATCAATTCTTACCTGAATTTTCAGCCTGCAGGCTACCCCTAGGAAATTTGGACTCAAGACTTCAGCATCATTCTTACTGAATTTCCAGCTTGCCTGCCTGTCCTATAGATTTGTGACTTGCCACACCCCAACAATCACATAAGCCAATTCCTTAAAATAAATCTCTTTATACACACACATATGTACATGCATACATATATCCTATTGGTTCTATTTCTCTGGAAAACTCTGTCAGACATGGTTAAAATCCCAGCTTTGCCACTTACTAGCTGTGCTACCTTCATCAAATTAGCATCTCAGGACCTCAGTTTCCCCATATGTAAAATGAGGTTAATAATGGAAGACTGATATAGACTACCTCATATTCTTGTTAAGAGGGAGTTAGATAGCTAAAAAAAACAAAAAAACAAAAAAACCCCAAACTCTGTGTGAACAGTTTGAAGATCATTTTTGAATCCCAAAAGATTATGTTCTTAAACTAATCTCTTCCTGTGGGTGTGTTGCCCTGTGATTGCATTAGATTCATTTTAGATCATTTGATTAGATTGTCTTTGATTGGACTGTGCCAGTGAGGTATGACTCAGGTTGAGTCTCTGCTCTCTTGCTGGGTTTTATATGAATGGAGACACAGAAGGAGACACACAGGAAAAGGGAGCTCTGTCATTTTCGATCCTGCCACATGAGAGAGGACTTGGAAGGCAGGGATCTTGGCAAGGATAGGCGGCCATCTTGCTATGCTAAGTGGCAGGACCTCAGGATCACCAGTGGCTGACTTTGGTGAGAAAACTTCTCTGCTGATCCTTGATTTGGACATTTCATGGCCTAGAAACTATAAGCTTTTACCCTAAAGAAAATTCCCATTATAAAAGCGAACCCATTTCTGGTACTTTGCATCGGCAGCCCTGTGGCAAACTAAGGCACTCTGAGAATACAACTTTAGAAAACAATTTGGCAGTTTCTTATGAAGTTACACACCATACCACCCAGCCATGCCACCTCTAGAACATACCCAAGTGAAATGAAAACTTATGATTCATACAAAAACCTGTCTGAGAATGTTTATAGTGGCTTTTTTTCATAATCATCCCAAGCTGGAAATAACCCAATTGTCCTTCAACCAGAGGACAGATAAACTCTGGTGCTTCTATGAAATGGAATATATTACTCAGCAATAAAAGGGAGAAAGAGCATCCTGAGCAGAAGAACAGCTTGTGCAAAGGCCCAGAGGCTCAAAGGAGCAAATTTGGGTTGGAGAAATGTTTTCTGGCATGGATCCTGCCCTCAAAAACATTTCATTTGCCTTGTGTTTTTTTTTTTTTTAGTAAAGAATTTGAATTTGTGAGCAACACTTAAAAATCGAGATTTTACACTCAATTCTCAATTTCCAGCTTCACTTTAGCTGGCCCCACCCGCCTTCCCTTAGGTTACCTTTCTGGCACCTGCATGTTTGTTTTTGACTCCAGGGTGGAAAGTGAGCTATAGGAGAAACAGATGAAGAGCGGCTGGGGCTTCCCAGTCCTGGCTGAGCATAAGCACCACCTGGGGCAGTTTAGAAAGTTCTGTGCAGTGTGCTGGTCCTGCACAGTCCAATGCAATCATAGTCTCTGGGGCCAGCCTGGGCCTATCTTTTAAAAATGTTTCCCAGGGGATTCCAGTGTGCAGGCCAGGGTTGACCACCACTGGTCCAGGGAGAAGAGTGGTTCTGCAGTGGAAGAGAAGAAGGAGGGAAAGTTCAAGAGAGGTGGTTAGGGGCTGGTGGGACATGGGGCTGCAGCCAGGAGAGGACCCTGGGGGATGCCCAGGGTCCTGGCTTGGACAACTGGGGTGCGGTGACGCCATTCGCTGATAGGGGGTGCGGGAGGACGAGGAGTCGTGAGCTCAGGTTTGGCCGCGCAGTGTCTGAGGAGTCTCCCCCTCCAGGCTGAAGGGTCCAGAGCACGGCTGTCCGAAGCTGCTCTGCCTGCTGCGTTGTGTGCCGCCCGCTCTCCTCTGATGGGCAATGTCTTCAGAGGGTGGGGATGGAGGGCGGGAGGGAGCGGCTGTGCAGCCTGCACATAGGCGCTCACTTGGGCAGGGGAAGGACATCCTTCTGTCTGCCCTGGGTTGTAGGTGCCCAGGCCCTGCTGAACGATTTTCTAGGAGGAAAATGGGGACAGTGTGTACTCAAAATCTGTCCTCATCCTCAAGGGACCTACCAATCCACATGTGTGGTGCCCCACACTCAGAGCCATCCCCTCAAACCTCTCAAAACCACCCACCCAAACCTCTTGCCTTCTAGCAGATGTTATGGCTCCATCAATTTTTCTCTTTGCTAAGAACTCTTCTAAATATCAGCAATTATTATCCTTTCTGTGCCTGTGAGTGAAGCAAGGCAGAAACTACTGTGCCTGTTTTACAGACAAGTGAGGGACGGGAAGGCAGTAAACATTTGTTCAGTACCCATTGCTTGCCAGGCACTGATATGTATTCTCATGTCATCTTCACAACCATCCTATGTAAGGAATCAGGGTTATTGTCCCCATTTTCTGGATGAGGGAACTGAGGCCCAGAAAGGTTCAGTCTCTTGCCTCAGATCAACAGCCAGTGAAGTTGGTAGCTAAACCCTGCTCTCTTTTTGGGGTTCTTTAGTGTGTTTGTGTCCCACCCCCACTGTAACTTTGGCCGGGGGCATGCACAAAGATCCACACACATAGAGCCTCTCCAGACACCTTTTATTGTCTTTGGTGCCCCCTCAGCTTTCCTTCTGGTACCTGGTGGATGTTTCCGTGACCGTCTGTGGCCGCAGCCCCTTTGCAGACCCGCTCCCCCCAGTCTGTGTGGTCAGCTCAGGGAGGGGCTTCATTGTCATAGAAGGGGTGGGGTAGACACTTCAGCCTCCCACCCACCTAGGAGTAGAGCTTCCCATCTCAGCCATCCTCAGCTGGGTTGGCCTCTGACACCATTGAGCATTTCTGACTCTGCACAGGAAGCACCGTCCCACCCATCTCAATGAAGAAAGAGTTTGAACTTCCTTTCCTTTCTCTTTGACTCCACTGGGACCCATGGAGCACCAGGGAGCATTTGTCCCTGAGAAGAGTCTGGGTGGAAACTGCCCAGGTACAGCTCCAAATGAGGAGCGGAGCTCTCGAGTGATGCTCCTCAAAGGCGGCACCCCTCGTACACAGTCCACACACTTTCTCTAGATGGTGCTTCCTGAGTGCTGGTGTCACTCAGAGCCACTCTGGGTGGCACTTCCCTGCTGACAGTCACAGTGGACTGTGCTCCTGGGTGATGGTGGGTGATGGTGATCCTCACTGGGCCCTGCACACGGTGCTCCCATGGACAGTGCTCGCCACAGACAGTGCTCGTCGCAGAGCTTCATGGGGACCAACTTCCCTGGGGACATGGCACCCTGTGGATGATGCTCACTGCAGGTGGTTCTCCACACGGACCACTTCCACCATGGTTGCTTGTTCTGCTGAGCTCATCATGGTTGGCGTGAGGTGTGGATGGTGATCATCACTTAGGATGGTTTGATCATGGATGGTACTAACTTCAGATGGTGTCTTCAATGGCTCTTAATATAGCTGGCACTTGACCCTGGTGGTCGTCGTCACTGCCGACCCTTTTTGGTACACACGGTCCCACCACGATGGTTCTCAATACGGGTCGTTTCGCCGTCGATGGATCTTGCTGTGCACGGCTCATCGCTGAGGTCTGTGATACTAATGATTTCACCGTCGGGGGTTTTGATAGAGGTGGCCCCACCATTGATGGATCTCGATACAGTTGTTCTTACTATCAGTAGTTTCTCAGTATAGGCGGTCTCACTGATTGCATGATTCTCTGTACAGATGCTCAACATCAGCAGCTCGTGCTACGTGTGACCTGCTGGCCGAAGGTTGTGGCTGCAGATGGTATTATCCATCGATGCTCTTGACACAGTGTGCACCTTCTAAAGGCCTTTTCTACTTGCTTTGGCAATGACCACTCTGGGTGAAGCCTGGTTTGCTGTGTCCTCAAGTCTGTTTTGTGTAGAGGGTTCAGCGGCCATGGGGTCTTCTCATAAAGGCATGCACATAGGGGCAGGCCTTTGCCCACCTAGCCGCCGGTTTCCACCTTGCCTTGAGTCTTGTCCACCTGAAGACTGGAATCGCTGTTCAGCCCAGTTTGCACATTGCCGTCCACCCTGGCGACCTGGCAGCTGCTGGCCTGACTGGGGTGAGCGCTGCTGGCAGAACTGGTCAGCACACTGCTCACCTGGTAGGTTAGGGCGCTGCTGCCCTGGCTGATGAAACTGATGCTGGAGAGGCTGCCGGACCTGCTGCTCAAGCTGCTGCTCGGCTGGTGGGGCTCACTTTTCCCCTCCAGCTTGCTCGGTGCTCTCTGCCTGCCTGGTACCCCGGCTCTTTAACTGGCCAGGAGAGTACGCGGCACACAGCTGGCTGCTCTGGTCGCTGCCTGCCTTGGCCTTGCGCACTCTGTCCGACCGTTTGAGCCGGCTGCTGCACACCAGGCTGACCTCGCTGCCCTCCTCGTCCGCTGCGTATCCGCTGCTCACCAGGCTGATGTTGCTGCTCTTGTCCAGGCTGGGGTGCCGGAAGCTCGCCACATCACTCTCTGTGCTCCAGGAGCGTCCCGGGCTGCTGCAGGAAACCCGCAGGGGCTCCTTGGTCACTTCCGCATCATGGTGCGGCCACGCGTGCGACTGGAGCTCTAAGCCCGGTGACTGCGGGCTCGGATCTTGTCCCTGAGCATTACAGGTGGAAGACTCCCCTTTCCCTCCCTGGAGGAAAAGGGGGCGCAGCTTAATTTGTTTCTCCAGGAGGAGGGGAACTTGGGAGGCTTTTGAATGTTGGCTTGTGGCTCGTCTGGGAGGAGGTGGCTCAATTTATAAGGCTGCTCTTGTGAGACGCCGTGTTCTGATTGGCTGGCTTGGTTCCCATGGTGATGAGGCCTGTGAGGCGGGGGTGGGAGGCCAACAATGCTGTCCAGGCATCTATGACACGACGGCCCTGCCTAGAGGGAGGGGTGGGGCAGAACAGGTGCTCCTGGCCAGAGGAGATGAGAACAAACCCTTGGGACACATTTTGAGGGGCCTGTGGCCTTTCCTTTACCAGCCACCAAGTCAGGAGACCTGGGAATGCATCCCAGAGGAGCCCCTCAGGTGTTCCTTTAGGGTGCTGTAACTTCATCTCCTGAGCCTCAGTGTTTGGATTGGTAACAGGGAAAATATAAGCTCCTCCTTCCAGAGGTGGTTGTGAAGACTAGAGAGGACACTGCAGTCAGGAGTTTAATCTGAATTCCTCTCCAGGTCTGACTGTCCCAGCCCTGCCTCAAGTCGCAATCTACCCCCTCCTCACCTTGGATGCTCCAGCCGCACTGGCCGCCTTCCTGTCCTGAGCTCTCACCCGCTGCAGAGCCTTTGCACTGGCCGTTCCCACTGTGAATGCTCTTTGTCTCCTCAACCTTCAGGCATCAGCTTAAATGTACCCTTCTGAGGGAGGCCTGACCTGTTATTCTTTAGATCACTTCCCAATTTACGTCCCTTGTGGCACTAATTACAATTGGCAATTATTTTATTGGCACGTATTATTATTGCCGATTTCCTCCATCAGCTTGTAAACTTCGCGAGGGCAGAGATTTTGATCTCTTGTGCTCTCTTATGACGACAATACTTGTCACACAGTAGGTGCTCAACGAACATTTATTGAATGAATGCGTTAATGAACTATCTTTCGGCATCATCATGACCATGTGGGGAGCTTTCTAAAACCTATGTTTTGGATTTTCCAGGACAATGGCTTCTCCGCTGGCTGCACGTTGGAGTTGCCTGCGAATGCCTGGGTCCCACTTCCAAAAATTGAGTTGATTAGTCTGGGGTGAGGTTTTGGCATCAGAGTTTTAAAAGATCCCCAGGTGATTCCAACGTGTAACCAGTGTTGAGAACGACTGTACTAAGGAGCACAGGCTCAGCTAGTTTTTTTAAGTTAATTCTGTTGTGCAGCTATAGATGGAAACACCGAGCATGGCACTTATTAGGGACATTTAGATATTTATTGAATGAACAAATAAAGAAATTCATTGACCCTCAAAGAAGTCATAGGTGAGTTTTAAGGACTTTGAGAACTCATTGTAATAGTATGCAAAATTTGTGGATTATCATCTATCTATCTACCTACCTGCCTACCTGTCATCTATCTATCTGTTTAAACTACCTACCTACCTACCTACCTATCCTCTAGCTATCAGTCATCTGAGGGATTCCTGGTGGGACTTTGGGATTCATGATCCCTCCCTCACCCCATCTCTCCTGTCCCTCCTGGACTATGGACCCGAGGACTGGAGAACACAAAAGGGCTTATCCAGGATAGATGGCAGAGGTCAAGCTGTAATCAGAGCCCCCTTCCTCTATAGCACCCATAACCCTTTAGATACAAGCAAGGCTCAGAGCTCTTCTTGGGCGCCATGGACCAGGCTGTTTTGTTTCCAGTCTCCATTGCTGTTTGTCTTCCAGGACTCTTCTCTCACCCCCACACATACTCCAGCCCCTTTCTTCAGATTCCCTGTCCCTCCTATAGGTCTCTTTCTTTACTCAGGTGACTGGTACAGGACTGCCAGCCAGCCAGACAGGCACAGGCTGACTCAGTCAAGGCTCAGACAGAAAACCTGGCTATAATCACATCACATCATCTGTGTATCCTGGAGACCAGTGTCTACCTTCTCCTCCTGGGGCAGGGACAGTGCTATATGTTCACCAAACCAGCTCATTTTCTCCTGGGCCCATAGGAAAAGTACACTTCCATCTCCCTTGTACCTAGATGGGGCCATAGAACATGGGCAGAAGGGATGTTCATGGCTCTCTTCCTGGGACATAAAAACATTTCCCGTGCGTGATCTTCTCTTTCTGCAATGGCCCTGGAAGTCACCCATTGCAGGTGGCAGAGGATGGCACCGGGGTCCCTAAATGACTGTGTGAAGACCTCCCCTCTCTCTACCAAATACATTTGTGATGTCACTGAGCAATGCACTTTTATTGTAGATGTCATCAAGATCTGGGACTTTATTACTTCAGCAAAAACTCCCCAGACCAAATGTCCAGGCATTGGCAACGTGTTTCACAGGGTTTAGTTTTTATCTCTGAAAGTTTTTTGCAGTGGGTTCTGGGGCTGCTTTCTTGCCCCAACATCCACCCTAAAAATCCGCATATCAAAGCTCCCTGATGGCCAAGAATATTACTGGAGAGAAAGTCACCAGCTTCTAAAATAGCCCATCAGCTCCAGGCCTCTGACCCTAAAATTCCAGCAGAAAACTCATGCTGAGTTAGGCATCAATTCTCTGAGTGCAAGACATCGTAATCACTCCTAACTCATATGAGGAATTTGTTTTCCTTCCTTTTCAAAAAATCTCCTGCACTAATATTCCTTCTTTCCTTCCCCAAGTATTTACTGAGCATCTGCTCTTTGTCAGGCAGTGAGCTGGGCCCTGCTTCACGGAAGGAGACGGATATATATGCGCAAATGTGTCTGTTGTGTGACGGTGAGTGTTAAGAGAAAAATAAAGCAGGCAAGGGGCATAGAGATGGCACGTGTGTGTGTATCTGCGTGTGTGAGTGTGCACATGGCCACTGTCCCTGGAACAGCAAGTGTACGAGAGACATGGGGAAGCCTCAGTGAGGGCTTTGGATCTTACTGCGAGTGACTTGGGAGGCACTGCACAGTTTTCAGCAGAGAAGAGACGCATAAGAGGGGGCCCATGCGCCAACAGGCTGCTTTGTGAACAGTCTAGAGAGGGTCAGGGGGCATCAGGGAGCTAGTTGGGCTCACACAGTAATCTAGGTGAGACTCGGGCATGGCTTAGATTAGGGCAGCCACAGCAGAGGTGGAAAGAGTTGGCTGAATTCTGGAAGGGAGAGATTCAGGACTGGGGCCTGGGTGAGGGAAAGCTAAGCATCAAGGGCTAGTTGTGGGGTTCAGGTGCCTTGGCACCAGAGGCTGATCCCTCCTTGGGTGCACAGGTGGAGTGGGGCATCCCTCTGTGATGGGCGAGGGGTGGGGTAAAGCCCAGTGGCCAGGATGTCCCACCGACATGGCTTTGAGCCTCAGTTTCCCTTCTTCCTTCCTGCGGGACCTTTGAAATAGTGCTTAAAGGCACCACAGAGAGGTGGTGAAGATGAAATGCTCCACCTTTACTGATAATAAAATAATGTGAGCTCACTATTAGACATTGAGGGCCAGCGGACAAGAAGATAGACAGATCGCTCGGTGGACCTAGAGCTCAAAGGAATTTCAGGTAGCGAGAAGTGCTGTGAGGAAAGGAAAATCGGTGATGGGGGTGAGTGGGAGGCGAGACAGCACGGCAGCTGATAAATAGGATCATTGTCCCTCTCCATCTTGGGGCCCTGGCTGAGAACACACTCGGGCACGTGGGGGTTCAAGTCCTGTCCCTGCCATCCGTGGGACATTGTAATCAGGTGACCAGTCTGAGCTTCAACTGCCTCCCCTGGAAATGGAATAAGAGTTTTGATAATATCACCCCCGGGGGTGTCGTGAGGGTTGACCAGAAGCACGGGGCCCATGTCCACCTCTCCGAAGGTTCCATTGCATGCTGGGAGCTGTCCAACCCTCACTGGAAACTTCTGCTTTAAAACAGAATATACTTTTTTTTTAAGCCATCAAACCCTCTTGCCCTCAGCATCACCGGCTGGGGCATCTATTCTCTGAGATTCTCTGCACAGAGCACTCTTTTCCGAGAGCCCCTGCGATCCTCTGAACAGACCCATCATTGGCTTCCAGTCTGGGTGAGGACACGCATTCGTTCATTTTGGAGATTCTGCCAAGCACCTACTGTGTGCCACCACTGTGCAGTGTGGTGAAAGCTCCCTAAGAAGACAGAGTCAGTGCAGGCTGGGCCTGGAAGTCAGGCTGCCCCACGGCCCGCTTGGGAGAGTGGCTGAGGGGGGTTTGTGGGCAGCCTGCTGGGTGTCAGCACTGCATCAAACGCTTGCACGCATCACCTCCCATCCTCACAATCACTTACGAGGTTCAGGACACCCCCCATTTTACAGGGTGAGCAGAAGGGGCTGGCCATTTGTCCAAGGTTGCACAGCTAATAACCCAGCTGTCTGTCCCAAAGCCCATGCTCCTATTTGACTGCACGGCAGGCTTGTTATGGGTGTGGCGAGTGGCATTCTGTGGGCCACGGGCAGCCCACAGCAGCCCACAGACCTCCCTGCTCAGGCCCACTAGGTGTCTGAGAGTGAAGCAGACTCTAGGGGAGGCCCTGGGTCCTCAGGAGTGGGGCCTGGGACCCTCTGCTTTCTCCAGGGAGCCAGGCAAAGACAGGAGCAGCTCAGCCATGGCCTGGAAGAAAAGGTCATTCTTCCTCTGGGGTGAACACCTGATTTCCCCTCACTTTTTATTATTTAAAGCTTGCAAAAAAAAAAAAATATATATATATATATATATATATATATATATATAACAAAATGAATACATGTACTCATCAGTTAGTTCAATAAAACAACTACTGATATACTTGCAGCCCGTTCATCCCTCTCCAATGTGTCTCCAATGGCTGTCCTGATCTGATGCCCATCATCCCCAGCCACGCCTTTATACTTGGATGAAGTATAAGAGGACGTGACCCTTAACCAGCATGGGCCAGTTTCTCATCAGTCTCGATGGCTCCAACTTGCTGCTTTTAATGCTCAGCATCATGTTTGTGAGCGTCACCTGGGTTTATAGGTGTAGCTCAAGTTCATTTTCACTGCTGTGGATTATTCTATTGGTGAATATGCCAAATTTATTTATCTGTTCTATTGATGGATATTCAGGTTGTTTTCCCTTTTTTCCCCAATTTACAAATAAGGCAGCAATAAACATTCTTTTATGTATCTCCTTCACATGATATTCTCTGAGGATTTCTGAGAAGATCTATCCCTGCTCCCCTCCCCGCCAATCCCCTCCAATCAGATTAGGAAACCTTCAACTTGGTTTTTTTTTTATTGTTATTCCACCCCCCCCCCCCCACATATGCTGTCTGTGTCCATTCACAGTGTGATCTTCTGTGTTTCTTTTTGTCTTCTTGTTTTTCTCCTCTATGCTTCACCGAGATTCGATCCTGAGGACCTCTGATGTAGGAGGGAGGCACCCTGTCGCTTGTGCCACCTCAGTTCTTCAGTCTCACCTTGACTCTCCTCTGCTTCTCTTTTTTTGTTGCATCATCATCTTGCTGTGTAGCTCACTGCGCGGGCCTGGCACGCGTTTACCAGGAGGCCCCAGGGATCAAACCTGGGTCCTCCCACATGGTAGACGGAAGCCCAGTCGCTTGAGCCACATCCACTTCCCTCAACTTGTTTTAATTGCACATAACATATACAGCAGATACTTCTCTGGATGGAGAGGAGTATCTGCTGTATCTCAAGTATCCTTGAGTTTCAGCTTAGGCGTGGGATGCATTACAAGGCTATCTGTTGTCTATATTATTTGGTCATAAAAATGATCATTCAGAATGTTCAGCTTTAGCTGAAGATGAGGTCACAGAGCTGACCCACATGGGTGGAGAGAGCAGAAAGGGGGAGGAGACTGAGGTGGCAGAAAGGGGGTGAGCTTCTCTGAGGCCTGAATGCCACCATGGATGCACCCGTTCCTTCTGCTTGGGGCTTGTCACGCAGCTTCCTGTGCTGTGTGGCAAAAATAATTGTCTTGTGTTCTTCATTGTCTGAAGCATGGGGATGGGAAGGGAGGGAGGAGGAGATAGTTGCCTGAGTCATGGGGAAGGGGTGAGTAGTCAACCATGAGAACTGTAGAGCCGAGTAATTAAGCGCCTGGCACCACTCAATAACGATATTGAGGAAGTTACTTAACCTCTCTGCGCTTCATTTCTGCCTCAGTTTGGGTTCCCTCAACAGCAGAGCTTCAGACATGGACTTGGGTACCAGTCATACCCAAGCTGTACCAGAAGTTGATTTGTACCAGAAACTTCTGTTCCCAAGAAGCCCCGATAAGGAGATGGCACAGCAAGACAGGGAAGGAAGGAAAGCCAGTAAAGTTGCATTAATGCGTGCAGGTAGCCATTGCCGCAAGTGGAGCTCAATCCTGTGGGGGGACCCTGGGAGGCTGTGGGGAGCTCACCTCAGAATCACTTCACTGGACGTCAGGCTGGGGCATTTGGCTGCTGGCTCCTAGCCCCCATTGAGGAGTCAGCTGAGCAAGCCTGTGGTGCTAGAGAAAGTGTAGGAGGCAAACAAAAAACAAAAACAAACAAAAAAGAGAGTGACGAGGCAGATGAGAGAGGTAGCTGAGGCTCTAGGGTGAGAAACCATCAATATGCCAGGACCTGTCTGCACCTGAGGCAACAAAGAGGCAGCTTAGTTGCCTGATCTGTAAATGGGGATAGTAACTGTTCCTAAAGGTCAGGGTGAGGATCACATGAGGTCAGTCCTGGCATACAGTAAAGCACTCAATAAATGCTAAGTATCATGATTCTGCCTTGTGCTCTCTCAAAGTTGTGGTAGGACCTGTTTGAGGAAACAGAAGTTCAGAGAGATGATCCAAAATAAACCTGGGTCACAAAACTATGAGATGGCAGAGCCACGATTTGGACCCGAAGTTTATGATCCCAAGATGCCAGGCCTTCTCAGAGAACACAGCAAGTCCCAGACCTGGATCTCGGGGCTGCTGTCTGCCTGATCGGCTGCAGGCAGGGACACAAGTACCCACTCGAGGGAGAGGGACTCCCTGCTCTGGCTAGAGGAGGGTGCAGCACATGGGACATGCATGGCTGTGGCCACTTCACATGGGAGTTAAGTTTTCAATTCAGTATGTGACTGGGGGGGTTTCATGGACATGGGACTTTCAATTTAAAACCGGGATGGTCCTGAGCAAAGTGGGATCAGATTGACCCCTGAAGACCTAAGTCATCTGTCAGGGCCACAGTTTTGTGTACAGACCCCTCCTCAGAAGTTCTTAGGCACACACGTTTGACAACCATCTGGTGAGACCAAAGGACCACACAGGACGTCCACTCACAGATGCCCAAGCCTGCCAGCCCTTCAGTCCTTAAAATGCTCTCAGGTCCTTGGTGGTGGGTCACCGGCCAGGCTTGCAAGCATCCCTGTCCCCTGCAGGCTTGTGGTGAGCAAGAGTGGTGCAGGTCCCGGGGCAACCAGCTGTGTCACCTGGGCAAATTATCCAAACGGTTTCAGCCTCAGCTTCCTCCTCTGTAAAATGGGGCTAGGCAGCATGAGCAAATAGTGTCCTTGAGGTCTGGGAGGGGGTGTTTTGCTCCTGAGGAGTCCCCAGTGCCTAGAAGAGGCTCTGGCATGTAGCAGGTGCTTGCTCAAGTTTTGCTGAATGAATGAATGTCAAGCACTTAGAATGATGTGGAAAGTTCAGTGGGCTTAATTAACATTATTATCCTGCTTTGATATTAAGCCTCTTTATCGGCAAGGCAAACTAGATTTGTTCATTTTGGGGGATGGATTTAATGAAAAGTAGCGTTATATCTCACCCATATTCTGGGTCCTAAATGGAAAGGACATTGAATGCCTGTTAGATGGGATTCTGGTGTTGAGGTGGGATGTGAGTGGTGGATTGAGTTGTGTATCCCAGAGAAAAGCATGCTGTCAACCTGTTCATCTGCATCACCGTGGGTGTGAGCCCACTGTGAAGATGTTATCTTTAGTTAAGATGTGGCCCAATTGAATGAGGGTGGATCTTAATTCCGATCACCAGAGGCCTCATAAAGAGGAACGGGAAGGCACAGAAGCAGAAAAGGAGAGGATGTTGCCATGTGACAGGAGGCACAAAGAGCCCCAAGGATTGCAGCCAGCACTAGAGTGTCATAGATTTTGGGCAGAAAGCAAATCTGCTGATATATTGAATTTGGGTTTTCTCTGGTCTCAAAACTGGGAGTTGATAAATTCCTGGTGTTAAGCCCAAACACATAGTGTGGTATTTGTCATAGCAGCTGGCTTGTGGAGCAGCTTGAAAACCATGGAGCAGGTATTTAAACCCGGGTCTTCGGCTCCAGTCTGGTGTAACTACGATGATGCCCTGGTCGAGTGCAGGTTTACAGATGGGGAGAGGGGTTCTACGAGAGAGAGGAGGGTCTTACTGGACCACCAAGGAGTGGGTGGCAGAGCCAAGGGAGAGGCCTCTTGTCTCACGGAAAGGCAGGGGTGGAAGTGTTTGGGAACTGGATGCTTTCTTGGGAACATCATGGGGCCAGGACTCTGGGGCCCCTCTAGCATCCTTTTCACCCGGGCAAGCAACACTGTCAACCACGCCTTGCTCCGAGGGTTTGGGGGTGAGGGTGGGGGGACCTCCCTTGAACTCCTGGAGCAAAAGACACTGGCAGGGGCAGGTGGTCACCACCCAGCCCCAGCCTGGCCCTGGCTGCCTGCTCTGCAGGTCCCTGGCGCATCTCAATTAGTACAAACTCCCTCCCGTTGCCTGCAATAAGCAATGTGAGAGCGAGGGCTTGGCCAGCCCTGAATTATCACAGAGGGGGCCGCCTGTGGAAAGGTGCCACCACTGAAGTATGAACGGCCTTTTCATCAAATTATTCCCCTACGTTCACAGAGAGAAGAAATTATTGGCAGAAAATGAGGATATAAAACCCTGTTGGAGCCTACCACCTTTTTGGGGCGCTCAGACGCAGAGCACTTGGAAGCCATCCAGAAGATTGGTTCATTTTTAATGATCTAGGACTATAGTTCATCTGTTTAATTCAAACGAGGTGACATAATATCTTTCATTTGGACTTATTACCAGCACGGCGGCGATTCGGCTCCCAGCATTCTCTGGGCAGGACATTCTGTCATTACTGCACATTTTCTCTCTCTGGCCAAATTGAAAGTCCACGCGAAGGGCTGCAGCCTTGGAAAGGAGAGATCAGCGGAGAATAGGTCACATCGGGTATTAAGGAATGAAAATGAATTCATTCTTTCCTCTGTTGAATAAGCAGCTGTACTTGGGTCTCTGTGATCCATGAAATAGGCTGTCAGGAAAATAGGAAATAGGCTGCGTTTGAACTTCACCCGCTGATTCTGCCCCGTCGCCTTGGAGATTGGTATTGTAGCCCAGGGTGGGGAGAGATGGAAGGGGGGGCTCACATAGACTATCCCAGACGCTTACGTTTATGGGGCTCTGAGGGGTAGCCTCGTTATTCTCCCCATTTTGCAGGTGAGGAAAACGAGGCACAGAAAGATCCAGAGACCAGCTCAAAGTCATTTTAGGGACAGGATCTGTCTTCAATATGAGGCAAAGAGCATTAGGGTTAGGAGGTCTGTGAGACCTCGGGAAAGCTGTTTCAACGTCAAGCCTCAGTTTTCCACAGGATAGAAATGCTCACTTCACTTGATTACAGTGAGGAGTCACTGAGGAAATGAACATAACCTTTTTCCTTCCCACTCCTCAGATGACAGAGTGAAAGAATGAAGCCAGAAAGCAAGTGACTTCCCTGCAGACACCGTGCAAGTGGGAGATGGGGCTGAGTTCTGTCCCTTGGAGTGAACCCAAGTCCTTGTCCTTTCCCCTACACCAGGTAGTAGAAAGTCTGGGCTGGGGAGGGGGTTTTGAGATGCTTCTTATGGACAGGACTCCCATCATCCCTATGTTATCCCTATGTACTTTACACAGTTATCTTGTTCATTGTTGCCTCTCCCCCCCCCCACCCCCTACCCAAAGAATTACCTGAGGGAGAGGATTTTATCAGTTCATGCTGCATTCCGAGAGGGTAGAACGAGGGTTGGAGGGAGGCAAGGTTGGATCCTGTCTTTAATTAAATTTTGTTATTTTGTTCATCATGGATATTTTTGCATTAATGTTGATTTTTAATTAAAATGTTATTTATTTTGATTACTGAGTTTTTGGGCACCCACTTAAATTTTGTCCTGAGGCAGTGCCTCATTTGCCTCACCCTAGTCCCAGCCCTGCCTAGAATACCTGTCCCACAGTGGCATTCAACACATACTTGTCAAAAGAATGATGCTTTATATGTATCAAGACTCATTTCCTGGGCCCCCAGAAAGAGATTGTCCCTCAATGAGTTTTCAAGGGAAGGAAGCTAGAACCTCCAAACTAGCTTCTTTTACTTGGTGCCTTGATTAGGAGACAGTTGAGTATTTCTGAGAGCGGCAAGTTACAGAAAAACGGTATGTTCCTTCTAGGATCTGACTGTGGAATCAATTAGAAGTTGAATCTCTAAAACTACCTAATCCAAGAATGGAATGTAAGAAATCCATGGGGCTGCGGAAATCTCATGCAGAATTTCATTCTATCATTAGAGACTGCTACCCCTTTCCCTCTCCTGGATGTTTTTTTGCAATTAAAAGGCACGTTGGGCGGTACTGATAATCGTTAGCATGATGAAGTCTGGCTGTGCAGAGCCACAGGTCCGCCTCCCCCCCACCCCCCACCTGCCGGGTACACCTGGGTTGCACCAATTTGGGTTCTGCTGGGATATCTCTGATGTTCCGTTTCAGTGAAATATCAGAACTTGCCTCTACCTTTGGCTTTATTTCACTCTAAAACTGAGGTTTCATCGAGATGCATTCTTGTAATTAAGGCAGGAGTGAGAAATAACCTCCTATATAATTTAAAATGGTAAAATTATCGATACCTTTTCCAGCCTCAGCTTTAAATCTTAGCCACCGATGACTCCTCTATTAACAGGCCTAATTAAATCCATTTTTCAGGACGTCTTTGGCAAATTCCATTTTAGTAAAACTGTAGGAAGTTCAATTTGATTTGTCTCTGCTCCATAGAGCTCTCTTGTGAGAATGAGGATGGAGGGATCTCATCTCTCATGTCTTATGTTTATGCATCTATTCAACAAATATTTACTGATCACCTATTATGTGCACTGCTATTGGACCAGGAGAGAAGGATGGAACAGTGAAAAGGACAACCAACTTCCCATCCTCATGGCTAGAGAGGAATGTGGATTATCCATTCATTTATTCAGCAGACGTGTATTTTGCCCTCTAGTGGAGCAGCCCAGGTGCTATAGTGACAAAAGGCCCCTATGGAGGTCACCACCTATATGAGGTATTGCCACAGTTAATATTCACTGTGATAAATGCTCTATAAGCTTAAACAGAGGGGACTGCGGAAACTGGGAGGAAAGCTTCTGGCTCAGACTCTGAAGCTGGGGTCAGGAGAGGCTCCCTGCAGCTCAATTTTAAGGGATAAGTACATGCTATCCATGTGGAGCAAGGAGCAGGAAGGTGCTGGGAGTGTGGGGCTGGATGGGCACAGGGACATGGGAGAATGTGGCAGCTGTGGAGAACCTTGTCATTCAGTTTGCTTAGGGCAGTGCCTCTCAGTTATGGCTGTGTGTTAGAATCACTTGAAGAGCTTTGGAAAAAAAAAAAAAAAAACACCTGACCATGGAAATCATAATTTCTGGGGCTCATACATGCCAAGTGGTGAGAGATGAGGCTGAAGAGGTAGGAGGGTTCTAGATCATGGAGTGTCTTGGAAGCCTGGGGAGGAATTCAGACATTACCTGTGGGTAGTAAGAGTCACTGAAGGAGTTTAAGCAAGATTGTTTTAGAAAGAGTGACTGAGTATTAGAAGTCACTAGGCACCCTACTAACACTCACAGGCAGGGGTGAGCCAAGGAGATGTATAAACCATCGCTGGGCCAGAAAGGAGCCTTTAAGTTGGAAGAAGGCACTTTCGGATGCGGAGTATGGTTATAAGTTTGGAGGGAAGTTAGAGAACAGAGCTGAAAGAGTGGTACCAAGAGTCAAGTGCAAGCGGTAAGAAGGAGGCCTGGGATAGGAAACAAAGGGGTCAGGAACCAGGGAAGTTAAGAAGTCAAATGTAGGTTAGGAAGCTGTCTTAGTTTGCCACAGGGCTGCCAATGCAAAGTACCAGAAATGTGTCGGCTTTTTAAATTTTTTTTTTTTTTAGGAGGTACCAGGGATTGAACCCAGGACCTCGTACGTGGGAAGCAGGCGCTCAACCACTGAACTACAACTGCTTCCCTGTGTTGGCTTTTATAAAGGAGATTTATTTGGGGTTAAAGCTTACAGTTCCGAGGCTGTGAAATATCCAAACCAAGGCACCATCTGAGATGATTTCTCACCAAGGTCAGCTACTGGTTTTGCTGGTGTCCTGCCATGTGGTGAAGATGGCTGCCAATTTCTGCCTTCCCCTCAAGAAACTACCATCTCTTGGAGCTCATCTGTGGGCAACCAGGAATAGGGCTTTTCTCTTTCCAGGGCTCCTCTCTCAGTTTCTGCTGATCTGCTTTCTTCCAGAGTTCAGCTGTGAGCTATCAGGCATATGGCTCATCTATCCCTGGGCCTCGGCTCTTTGAGCCTCTCAAGGCCTCTCTCCTTGAGCTCAGCTGTGAGTGAACCTGGTGATCTTTCTCTCACATCGCAGAATCAAATATGGTGGCTCCCTTTTCCTGTGTGTATTTTTATGGCAGACCCAGCAAGGGGGTGGAGACCCAACCTGGCTCACAGGTCACTGATGTAATCTAATCCAAAGCCCCTACACTCACAGGAATGGATTCATTCAAAAAGATAATCTTTTCTTTTTGGGATTCATAAAAGAACTTCAGACTGTCACAGAAGCCAAGTTCAAGATTGATTCATGGTTCAGGATGAAGGCTGTGTATAAGGAGAGGCAATAACAGCCCATGCTTCTTGGGGGAGGAGGAAACATGTGGACAAAAAGATGGACAAAAAGTCCAGATCCCTAACTCTGCTTGGATTTCTCCTTATTTACTGAGACTCTGCCTGAGGCTTCACTCCTGCTGAACCCCAGGGCTCCATGGGTTCTAGTTTGAAAATCATTGGTGAAATAGAGTGAGTTCAAGCTCTGGAGTCAGACTGACCTGGTTCAAATCTCTGCTCAATTTCTTCTAGCTGTGGAGTCTTGATCAAGTTTTTTACCTCTGAGTAAAATGATCCTACATTCAAGGATTGTTTTGAAGATGAAATAAGTTCAGGAGAGTGTCATATCCTTGCTCTCCTTGAGAGCATTCATGACTTTAAGACGACAATGATTACAAGTATTCTTGAAGCAAAGTTATGTTAGGCTATAAATGTGTATTATGGGGGCATTTGCCTAGGAGAAGATCAAAGAAGACTTCTCTGAGGAGGTGATGATAGAGCTAAGTTCTACAGAATGAAAAGGAGATAGGGAGGTGAAGGTAGAAATGGGGACATTCTAGGAAGATGAGACAGCATGTGCAAAGACCCTGTGGTAGAAGGAAGCATGGCCTATTTCAGTAATGGAGACAAGGACAGTTTGTGGAGAAAGTGAAGAGGAACATAGCTGAACGGTTAGCAGAGCCAGCCCACACAAAGTCTTGGTCTCTATTATAAAAACAATGGGAATTCAGAATTTTAAGCATGTGGATAACTTGGGCAGTTTGTGGTTTTGGCAGCTGGATGAAGGAGGGACTATGTTTGGATGGGGAGATGGTACAGGTTAAGACAGAGAAACATAGTTGAGAGATTTTTCACCTTCATCCAAGGAAAGGATAAATTGGCTTGGAATAGGACATTGGCGATAAAGCAAAACACTGGAAGATGGATTTGAGAGATGTTAAGGACATACAATACACAGGATTCAGTAATGGACTTGATATGGGGTAAGGGATTGGTTACAGGGAGAAGGAGAGAGTAAGCAGGATGTCCTCCTTTCTGGTGTGGCAGTCATAGTTACTCACCTCAGAGGCATTCCTCCCTTCTTCAGTGGTACAACCTCAATTTTGGAGGATTAACAAGCTTAGGCTGAGTTTCTTACCCAGGGCTAGGCCATGGACCATGATTGGGTCATATCAAACATGACAATCCCATTCCTCCTCAGGCTTAGAGGAAAGCATTTGGCCTTGATCTGGCCAGTGAAGCATTACTATGGCAAGTGAAATGGTGGGTATGAATGAGATGACTTTGGGATATACATAATGGAGAGAGAGGAAGGATTAAGACCAAGCCTTGTGTAACTTCAATATTACATGGCTAGGCATGGGAGAATGATTCTGCAGGAGCAACATGGAGAAGCAGCTGGAGACACAGTTGGAGAACCATGTGACTATGGTGTCATAAAAGCCAAGGGAAGAAAGAGTTTCAGGAAACAAGAGTGACCAGCAGTGGTGAATATTACTGAGACGGTAGGACTAAAGTTTTCTGATTTTCTTGTTTTCCAAATGAGTAATTTGGAGACTAGACAGGGCATCTTAGTTTGCCAGGATTGCTATGACAAATACTGTACAATGGTTTTAAACAAGAATTTGTTGGCCCCTGGTTTTAGAGACCAGATGCAAGTCCCAAACAAGGCGTTGGCAAGACGATGCTCTCTCTCAGAGTCTGTAGCATTCTAGTGATGGCAATCCTCCTTCACATAGTGATCTACTTCATTCTCTCCTTCTGTGGCTTTCTCTGACTTCTGGCTTCCCTTTATAAGGCCTCCAGTAATATGGTTTAAGGCCCAACCTGATTCAGTTTGGTCACACATAAATAGGATCTTCTAAGTCCTATTTATGAGTCCACATCTTAACTGATAATACATCTTTAAAGCATCCTATTTACAAGTGGGGTCACACTCACAGAAATGAGGATTAAGAACATGCCTTTTGTTGGGGTATATGATTCTCTCTACTAAACAGAGTGTTTAGTCTTATGGCAAGTTGGTGGCACACCCTTTTGCATCAGTTAGCTATGGCCATGTAAGAAAGAGCTGTCTCATGAGTTTACGGTTCTTTGGGTTGTTCTGCTGATCTGAGCCAGGCTTGGCTGATCTTGACTGGACTCATTTGTGGGTAGCTGGTAGATTGGCGGGGCCCTAGCTGGTCAAGGATGGCCTCAGCTGACACAGGTTTTTGGTCTCTTATCCTCCCACATGCTAGCCTGGAGGTATGGTGTCCAGGCACAGGGAAATGCAGATGCAAATACCCTGTGAAAACAATCTTGGCTGTTTGAGGAAGAGCAAGGAGGCCAGAGTGGCTGAGAGGGGCGCAAGTGGGGCAGAGCAGCAGGAGATGAAATCAGAGAGGCAGTGGGGTGTGGACATCATGAGGACCTTGCAGAGCACTGTAAGGGTTTTGGCTTTTACGTTCATTATTATTGATAGACATTTTCTGTCATGTTACCCTAAATGACTTCAGTTCAGCTTCTACTCCACGGAAGAGGTTTTGCATTTCATCTGGCCTGCTGATGTAGGCTTTGCTTCTCTCCTCCCAATGCTGACAATTTATATGTCTTGGCTCCAGTGAGTGGTGCAGGACAGGCTAGCATCACTGGTCCAGAAATCCCCAAAACTTGCCCCTAAAGTCCCATTCTCTGGAACAGGAGAATATGGCCTGTGGGACAAATGTGGCCTGCTTCATATTTCTGTAAATAAAGTTTTATTGGAACACAGCCACACCCATTCATTTACCTATTGTCTATGACCACTTCAGTGCCACAATGGCAGAGTTGAATGGTTGTAACAGAGACCATATGGCAAAGACAGAAAAAGTAAACCTTCTGAACTAGTGGAAATACGTTCAATTCTCTTCTGTTTTGTTCAGGTTTGTGGAACTGCCTACTGGCAAAGGAGGTTTAAATAATTACCTATACGTGCTCCCTGTGTGGTTTTCAGCATATTGGCTCCACATATCCTTTCTCCCTGGGCTAACTGCAACCCTTCTCCAACAAATAGTGAAACCTCCTGACATCTGTTTATCTTTCTACTTGCGCCCTCTCTTGGTGCTAATGGGGTGGGGGAGGCAAGGCAGTGTAGGTCAAGTGTCTTGAGTTAGACCTGAATTCAAGTTTTCTGTAATTTTAGGAAAATCTCAGAGCATCAGTTTCCTCATCAAAAGGGGCAGTGATAATTCCCACTTCTGGGTTGCTGGGAGGACTAAATGATTATAGTTTGTATGATTCTCAGCAGTGTTTGCAAATATTAAGTGCTCAATGTTAAAATGTTGCTGCACAAAAGAATTTCAGCAAACCTCTTCCCTTTCTAGGAAAACAAGAAAACACTCTGGCAAATGGGGCAGGTGGAATCAGCAAGTACATATTCAGCCCCCATCCTAACAATTTCTGCAACTCTGGGCAGGATACCTGATTTTAGAAAAGCAGAAAAAAAAAAAAAAAAAAAATCAATGTCTCAAAGCTTGCAGCCAATAAAAATCTCAGAAGTGGCAATTTCATCCTAAGTGTGTCTGCTCGCATTGCTAAAGGTATACTCAGTGTGAGGGTGGGGAGGGCTTTGGAGTAAGGGAGCATTGTGAAAATGACCGACGCAGCTATTAATGATTTAATCTGCTTGCGTGGCGTGGCTGCCTCCGAGAATCCTATTCGTCAGCGTCCAGGAACCCATTACAAGGCACCTTGGTGAAAAGCGCTGGGGATGGCATGGGGATGTGGCAAGAATGAAGATGAATCGTGGAGCACAATATTGATTTGCCTTGCCTGGAATGGCCGCTCTGTTTGGAAATATGGAAAGCAAATTAATGAATAGATGAGCTGGCTCGGTGAGCACTGCTCCTCTGGGAGCCGTGGTATTTAAGCCACGTAATGCTGAGCAGATTCTGAGTAAATAAGGGGAAAGACAAGGGTTTGCTGAGAGAGGAGCTGTGACTCCTGGGGTTAGTCTGAGATCCTTCACCTGGAAACACTTAGCAAAGTGGTGGCAGGTGTCCTGGACTCAGACTGATGTTTGATGGAATTTTGACTTTGCCCCTTGCTAGCTGTGGGACCTCAGCATTCATTCAACATCTCTGAACCTCAACTCCTCATCTGCAGAAGGGGGACTATGTATCCATCTAAGGGATCGATGGGAGAATTAATTTAGATCCTATGTCCTGTATTGTCTCTAGCATTTATGTGCAATGAGATATTGCACAGTTATTTGATTTCTTTGTGCTTCAAATTTCTGTTTCACCATTCAGGGAAAATAATATCTATCCCCCTGGGTGCTTGTGAAGATTAACCCAGTGAAGCAATTAGAATAGTGCCTGGGAAACAAAGAGTGGCAAAAAGGTAGCTCTGATAGTTATTAAATATTTAACAAATATTTACTGGGCACCTATTATGTGCCATTACTGTTCTAGGTGCTGGGGATAGAGTGGTGAACAAAAGAGAATACCATCCCTTCTCTCATAGCAATTATTATTATTTGCCTATGAATGTCTAGTTGCTCCAGCACCATTTATTGAAAATTCTATCCTTCCTCCATTGACTTGCTTTGGCACCTCTGTCAAAAATCAGTTGGCCATACTTGTGTGGGGCTACTTCTGCGTTTTCTATTCTGTTCCATTGCCAATATCACACAGTCTTGATTACTATAGCTAAATAGTAAGTCTTAAAATTGGATAGTGTGATTCCTCTGACTTTATTGTTCTTTTCCAAAATTGTTTTAGCTATTTTAGTTCCTTTGCCTCTCCACATAAATTTTTAGAATGAGCTTGCCTATATCGACAAAAAATCTTGCTGGGATTTTGATAGGAATGGCATTAAACCTATAGATAAATCTGGGGAGAATTGAGTCTTCCGACCCATGTATAGAGCATGTCTCTCCATTTAATTTAGAACTCCTTAGATTTCCTTCATCAGCATTTTGAAATCTTTATCATATAAGCCCTGTAATATTTTGCTAGCTTTATTTCTATTTTATTTTTTGAGCAATTGTAAATGGTCTAATATTTTTCATTTCAGTTTCCACTTGTCCACTGCTTGTATACAGAAATGCAATCCATCTTTGTATATGGATCTTGTATTCTGCAACCTTGTGGAGCCCATTTATTAGTTCTAGGAACTGTTTTTGTAGATTCCTTGGGATTCTCAATGTAGATGTTCATGTAATCTGCAAATAGGGACAGTTTTATTTCTTCCTTTCTCATCTGTAGGCTGGCATTTATTATCAACATATCAGAAGTCCTATACCCAAATGCCAACAGAGAGCAGTCTGGAGAGTGTGGCCAATGGGAGCCCACGCCCATCAAAACGGGGCTACTGCTCCCTGGCCATGTGGGAGTGTGAATCCAGCTCTTTAGATTTTTACAAGGGATTTTGATGTGGGATTTTCTGGTTTTTAAATGTTGATGAGTTATTAAAATGCTTAAATATCTTTTAGGCCAAACAAAACATACCTGTAGGCTGGACCGAGGCCATGACTTTGCAACATAGCACAAAATTAGGAGTTCTGTGAACAGAAGCACCAGATGGCTCAGGTGGGTAGCTTAGGGAAAGTGTTGGGAAGTGCATGCTGTTTATTTGCTCTCAGGTTTCTGGGATGATCAAGAGGACCTGTGAGGACACAGGGTCCAACTGCACCTGTAAGATTGCCTCTGGGACTCTTGTGGCTTGGAACCACCTGGCTGGCTGCTTTTCTTCCTCCTTAGCAGCAACACGTCTGTGCTTCAGGTAGGTGAGCTGGGGTGTGTGGCTGCAAGGCAGTGGGTAAGGAGCTGATGAAGATGGAGAAGTTGGAGGTAGTGGGTTGTTTGGGTGGCAAAATGGAGGATATGGTGGAAGAAGTTAAGTGAGTAAGTACTGAGCACTTTTATATGGCAAATATTATGGTGGGTCCCTCCCTTTCTCTCCCCTCTTCCTTCCTTCCTTCCCACCTTCTGTCCCTCCCTCCCTCCTTCCCTCCTTCCCTTCCTCCCACACATACTTATTCAGGGCCTTCTCTGTGCCAGGCACTGTGCTAGGTACTTGCCTCTCATTTATTCCTTATACATTCCTGTAAGATAGGTATTATTTCCTCTATTTCACAAATGAGGAAACTAAGTCTTAGAGAGATTAAGTGACTTGCCTATGGTCCCAGATCTCTTTTACTCCAAAGATTGTGCTATTTGCACCATATGTACCACTGACATCTCACAAAGGGCACAACAAACACCTCTGATGTATTCTGACAATCTTTGCCTCCAAGAGCTGTGATCTGGTGGAAGAATGTAGCAGGAGCAGAATCCAGATGACTGCTGAATCCATAAATCAGGAAGACCCTGACCTGAGCTGTCTGTGAAGTGGCACGAGGCATCAGCAGGAGGATGACCTGGCACCAGTGTCCTTTCATAATCCACCTACGAAGGGAGACAAAGAATTAGGCAGCACCCTAGCATCTTGATTGTGATCTCATCCGTGGTGAAATTGTTAGTGAAGGAAGACTGGGTGGCAGGCCCAGGGATGCTTTGTCTTTGAGCCTGCATGGGAGATTTAACTACGAGACCCACCTGATGGGCAAGGATCCTGGGTCAGACTTGACTTGGAGAGGGGAGGTTGGATCTTGCAGATAGATGGTGACATCAGGTAATGAAGCTCTGGGGAGAGGCACCTACTCAGGCTCCTCGTCCTCGTTCTTCTTCCTTCAATCTGCTTCCTTGTGGATGACTAAGCAAACAGAAGGAACAGAAGGGAGGAAATGGGCTTGAGGGAGAGCCTATTAATCAGGACTCTGGATTACAAGTGACAGATACTCCAACTCTAATGGACTTCAGCAAAAGCAATTTATTGCTTTGTACCAAAAGGTTGAGGTGGGGGGTAAAGTCTGCCTTCAGGCATAGCTGGACCCAGAAGCTCTTCAGACATTTTTCATCTCTGTATTGGCTTTTCTTTCTCAGGTTCTATCGTGGCCCTCAGCAACTCCAGGGCCACACTGGCTTTAATTTCAGCCATCTTTTGGAAAGAGATCTTCTTTGTCCCAGTGGTTTCAATGGAGTCTTATTGGCATATGCCTATCTCTGAACTCGTCACTGGCTAGCAGGGCTTAGGGTGAGCTGCTAAGCCAGGCCTGGGCCACAGGCCCTCCATTGCATATGGTGGGGAGGAGAGGGGTTGCCCTTTTTTGAACCATGTGCATTGCGAGAGAGAAAGTGGTTCCACAAAAGGGAAATGGGGATATTGCTACCTGAAGAAAATGCATGCTGGCCACCATCTCTTCCTTCCTGGAGTTAATGGTTTACCATCCAAGTCTGGTCTCACAAGGGACTGGAAGTTGAAAATGTTTAGGGATCTGGGGAGAACTTTTGCTTCTCATGTCTCTACCCTGTACATTTTACTCTTTGTGTTCTCTGTGGACAGGCTTTCTCTCCCTCTCTGCATATATCCCTGCCTTAAAGATTCTTGTCACATATACCTCCATCCCTATGGGAAGCCCATATGGACAGGTGTTGAGTCCCGATTCTCAGGAGATTGTGCAGAATATCTTTTGTGAGCTGTCATCCATTCACCCTCTTCTAGTGCAGCTCCTTGCTTTTCCTCTGGGGAATGCCTCCCCCATGACCATGCCACTCCCCTCTCCCTGAGTCCATGTAGTTCAGGCAGGATTCTCCCCTTTTCCGATATTCCCAACTCCAGGAATAAACCTGCAAACCAGGTAGGGCCAGTTAGCACCTCCTAGCCTTGGCCATTGTGGTTTTTTTCAGGGATGGTCACACGGACCAGGTAAGGCCAATGAGGGCTCACCTTCAGACCTTTGCTGGGGCTTTTGGTAAAGAGACCCTCTCTTTACGTTGAGTTGCAAAGATGGTAGGATATTAGCTTAGAACTGCTAGATGTCACCTGTGCCACTCAAGAAAAATGCTGACACAGATGGAAGCAGAGGCAGGACAGATTCTCCATACTTGTTGAGCATCTAGATCCAGCTATGCCTGAAGCTTTTCTCTCCTGGACATTGCCTTTACATGAGCTAATACATTCCCATTTTGCTTAAGCCAGTTTGAGTTGAGTTTCTATCTTTTGCAGTCAGGAGTCCATATGAACAAAGGAAAAGAGTCGGATTGACCCACTCTAGTTAACTTATAGGGTGTCAGGCGGTCACATGCTATAACTTGGCTAGAGGTGGAAGGGCAGTTTTCAGGGAGGGGGCTTGTAGACTGGGCCAGGCTTTCTGCTTTGGTGTCCATGAGTGTTGAGAAGGTCAGGGAATGGCTGAGGAGGTGGCAGAAGGGAAGTGCAAGCAGGAGGTCAGGGAGAGGCACCTCTGGGTGGACCAGGTCAGGGTTTGGAGAGGCAGTGGCCCAGTGGGTGTAAGTTGTCAGGGTGTCTTCCAATCAATACTCAGCCCAGGGCAGCAAGACGCATTGATGGTGCATCTCACAAGCCTGCTGGTGAGAAGGCACAGCCAATTTGGTCAGGCCCAGCTCAGGGCCTGGACTGGAAATCTGCCTGCACCTCAAAGATCCAAGGCTTGGAGGGACAGGCCACAGATCTAAAATCCTCCATCTCCCCATGGTCATAGCAAAAGATTCAGGGAACACTTGGCGGGTGAGCTTCTGCGTCCCTCTGCACCACGGTGGACACGCCCGTGCGCGTGGGAGGCCCTGGATCATTTCCTCAGCCTGAGCCCCGTGCTGGGTGGACACAGCCTGGTCTCCAAGGCAGTGACCAGACAGCTTTGAGTTCACACCCAGAAGATGCTGTCATTAGTGAAGGCATGAGTAGCCCTTTCGTTCTGTCCCTTTCTTCCGCCTGGGTGTCCTTATGGACAATTAGGAAAAGACAATTTAATGCTGAAGAAATTAATTGTGTTTACCAAATGAGCTTGAGACACTCTACAGGCTGCTTCTCTGTCAACATAACAGATTACTGTACTCAGAAAATGAGTCAACTGTTGACTGTTGACACAATCATTTCTGGCTGTGGAGCAAGCGTGATTTTGTTGGTGTGGGGAGGGGTGGAGAGTGGGGCTGAGAATTGACAGACACGGTTGTCCTGGGAAGCGACGTTGGCCTCTCTCCTGGTTCTGTCTTTAACAATGCTAGTTACATTTGGTGAGAGCTTACTCTGCACCAAATGTGTTGTTTACACGATCTTTAACCTTCCCAAGTAATAATAAGTATCAGTATCCCCATTTCACAGATGAGGAAACTGCGGCACAGAGATGGGAAGTAACTTACCTAAGGTCATTCAGCTGAAACTCATCCTCTTTCTTAGCTGCTTGCTCCAGGGTGTGTAGACTTGGGGTCCTTAGTGGTGAATCCTATGCCCTAAAATTGTGCATTAGGTCTGGGGAGGCAGATGAATGTGGTTGGTTAAGATTCCGGACTCTGAAGTCAAACTTTCTGGGTTTCGATCCTGGTTCAATACCTAGAGACAGGGAGCTGGTTATTGGAAACTGGAGGGGGATTCTTGATACACAGTGAAAGAAAGCTGAGCAGCACTCTTGCCTTCAATAACCTGGAGAGCACACCACCTGCCCTGTGAGCTGCATGACCCCACCAAGGAGATTTCTACGCAAAGTGTTGAAGGCATCTCCTGGTTTCTTCTGCTGCTGATGGTAAAATGAGGGCAGTAGCCCTTGACTGGCCCTCTGCTTTGGTGCTGGCACTGTGGCCCCACCAGTCTTGGAGTGTGCCCCACACTGGGCTTTATGTGTTTCATTTTTATGTTCCTCACGAGGCTGCTGGGTCTGGGAGAGGCCATCTAGTGTAGTGGTTTAGCTCTTGCCCATAGTCAAGTTCTGGAGAGATTTGCACTAAAACTTTGGCTCAGCCTCTGAATGTGTCACAGTGGTGAGTTATTTAAGTTTCTAAATTTCAGTTTCCTCATCTGGAGGCGCCTATGGATGCTGCAGTTTTTTTTTTTTTTTAAAGATTTTATTTATTTATTCATTTATCCCCCCCTTGCTGCTTGTGCTTGCTGGGTCAGCTAACCACGCCGTGCAGGCAGGCTTGTCTTCACCAGGAGGCCCCGGGAACCGAACCCGGGGCCTCCCATATGGTAAACGGGAGCCCCACTGATTGAGCCACAGCCGCTTCCCTATGCTGCAGTTTTTAAATTCATGACTGTATAGCTGGCACCTACAAGATGTTCAGCAAAGACCTATTGAATGAATGAAAACATTAGCTACGTCATATGGCTGTTATGATAATACAGAGAGTGCAGCACAAGACCTGGTATGGGGTAGGCCCTCCCCATGTCACCTATATTTATTTGTTGGTGATACATGAGATATACAGACCCTGGGCAGACGGAGGAAGACGCGGGACCCCTGTCCAAGGTGCTGGAAACCACAAATGAGAGCCACCAGCTGTCCTTGGTCTATCAGGGGTGACTCCTTAGATATACTTGGCTTCAGCACTGGAGGGAGAAGGTGGGTTCAGTGTGCCTGCTATGAAGCAGGGACAGGAATGACAATAGTTCCTACAAGACTGCATTCTAAAACCAAGAAAGGAAAGAGTGAGAGAGAACCAGGTTCCCAGCATGGGTTGAGATTGGAAGAGAGAAGCTGAAAGAGTGTCAGATGGTGGCCAAAGAAAGAGGAACTTCTTGGGTACTCTATTATCACACTTGGTATGTTCATATGATTTATGAGTACTTACCACATGCTAGGTATTGTGCTTTATGCCATATATATGCATATATGATATATATCCATATATAATTATATATATAATTTATTCCTCTCAGGGTAGGTAGTATTCTTATTGATGACATTTTACAGATGAGGAGATAGAGGTGCAGAGAGGTTAAGTGACTTAGCCAAGGTCACACAGCTAGTAGGTGGTGGAGGCAAGATTCAAATTCAGGCAGACTGGCTACAAATCCCTTGCTTATAGCCACAATGCAATTCTGTTTCATGAAGTCCAGAAGCTTTTAACCCACAATCCATAAAATGCTTTCAGGTGCTCCACACCCCTAATATAAAATTGTAAGTGCATGTATCCACAAAGTTACATGTGCATATGTGCTTCTGTCTTGGATGATAGTCCATAGCTTGCATCAGATTCTCCAGGGGTTGGTTTATTGCTCAAAAAAGGTCAGACACAAAACTGATAAAACTCATTTTATAGAGAAGTCATTGATCCCCAAAGAGATACTGTCTGGCACAAGATTGCTCAGCACGTTAGTCTTGGAACTCCTGGGCCCTGTCCAGGACTCGTCCTCCTGGGGTGAGACAGTGCTCTCTGCACAGCTCCCCAAGGGGAAGGGAAGGATGGGCTCCTCTGGGCCTGGAGTTTTCCTGTGCTGATGGGTACAGAGGGATCACCATTATCCGACCTGGAATCCCGATTCTGCCTCCAGCAGGCTCCTTAGCATCCTTCTAGCCTCTGCTTTTGCCTGGTTCCAAAGCCACTCCCACATTTCTCCATATTTGTTATGGCAGAAACACACTTCCAGGCACCCAAATCTGCATTTGTTTCTGTGGCTGAGCAACAAATTTCACCACCGCTTTGTGGCTTAAAACAACAAACATATATGATCTCACAGTTCCCTGGGTCAGGAGTCTGGACATGACTTATGGTGGTCTTTGGACTCAGGGTCTCTCACAAGCTGCCATCAGGAGGTCATTCGGGGCTCACCTGGAGGAGGACCCACTTCCAGGCTCACTCATGTGGCTATTGGCAGGCCTCATGGGCAGCTGGCCAGAGATACCCGCTCCTTGCCATGTTGGGCCTCTTCATAGGACAACTCACAACATGGCAACTTCCTTCTTCCAGGGCAAGGGCTCCTGGAGGTGGAGAGAGAGCACTAGCAGGATTGGAGTTACAGGCTTTTGTAACCTATCCTCAGAAGACACATCTCATCACTTTTGCCATTCACTGGAAGCCAGTCCCTGGGTCCAACACTCAGGGCGTTGAATAAGGGCATGGACAGCTGAGGCCAGGGTTACTGGGAGCCATCCCAGTGGCTATCCAACGCTGGACCCCTGGCCAAGGTGCTGGAAACCACAAATGAGGGGCTGAATGAAGTAGGTGCTGTGCCTACCAGCCCCGTTTTACAGATGAGGAAACAGAGGCATGGAAGGTTAAGGAACATGCCTGAGCTCACTCAGCCAACAAGTGGCAGGACCAGGGATGGGTCCAGGCTCCTGTGTCCACACTCTGAACTCTCAGGCTCTCCCGACTTTGTCTGGCTCGAGAATTTCCCCTGCCTGCGGGCCTGATATGGCCTCCTTGTCTTTTCCTCTTTGCCTTCTCCTCTTCGTCCGCCGCCTCCTTTTAAATGTTCCGCCTGTGTCTGCCTTGCAATTTGTCATTTTCACCATATTCTCCTTTTGCCCACGATTGTGGCCTCTGGTCCTTTCTACCATCCGTCTGTGCGCCTGCCACTCTTGGTCACTCTTTTATGCTTCTTTCATTTCTCCCGCCATTTCTCGATCTTGTCTTAATCTCTCTGTTTCTCATTCTCTTTCTGGTTTGCATGTCTGCTATGTCTCTGGCTCTGTTTGCATGTCTTGTTTGTCTGTGGGTCTCTCTGTGTGCCTGCTTGGGGTTTGTTCACGTGCCTCTCTTTTTCTCTCTTATCTCCACCGCCGTGTGCCTGTGACATGACTCTGTCTCTTTAGAGCCTACTGCATCATCATTCTCCCTCTGTCTACAGCTCTCTCTGTTTGTTCCTCTGTGTGTCTTTGTGTTTTTTTTTTTTTTTCCTTCTGTCTGTTTCCCTCTGGGCTCTGTCCGTTTCCCTCCTCCTCAGGCCACAATGTGCTGTCTCTAGTTTTATACCTTACAGGCGGCAGTTTTGATTATTTATGATGTTATCACTTATTAACCGTTATCTTTATAATAACATAAAAATAACAGGCTCCGAGCTCCCACCCGCCTGCAGTCGGTGGCCCACCAGCCCCATCCTCCCGCCACACAGACTGATGGAACCTTCCTGCTTCTATTCATCAGACTTCGATACCCATCTCCTTCGGAGACTGTCGGCTCCAATGTTACAATCACAGCAATATTAGAATAACAACTTAAAACCAATCATTTTTATGGGGACACACACAGTATAAAAAGACCTGCCTATCTGAGGACACATATAACATCAGCAGCTATGGCCCCATAAAGCTGTCAGTTAGAGAAACATCTCAGGGAGTCCTTGAACACCATCACCCAAGTTTAACCCGGGAGGGGCAAGGACTTTGCAAATCACTTTTCATGGAGGTCTGGGAAAAAATGCAAGGGATCGATTCCATGGGGAGCCAATTGATTGAGTCAAATGGCTCAGGCCTGGCCTCAGACTATACTTGACATATGTCTCCTGAAATTATGGAGGAGGCTTCGAAGGGGCCATGGGTAAGGGAGTGCCCAGCAGGCAGGCCATTGGCCTGGCCAAGTTCCTTGGTTCCCATTCTAGACTGGGTTCCCCTGAAGCAGATCCTTAGACAAAGTTTGGCATGAAAGATTTTTATTAGTGAAGCATTCCCAGGGAAAAATCACTAGGGGAGTTAAGAAGTGAGAAATTGAGACAGGGAAGGGAAGGAGGCCAAGCAATGATGTTCTATCAGGTAATGTCCCACAGAGGGGCCCTTAGGCACAGTCCCACAGGGGAGCTCTAGGACAGTCCCAATCACGGGGAAAGGCAGCCAGGGTATTCATTCCCCCATACCCATTAATTATTGGCTTCCACAGGGCATGAGGAAGATAAATGCCCAGCCACTTCCGGCAAGCACAGGCAGAGTGGGTTCCAGCAGCCCTGAAGACAGGCCTCCAGCAAAGAGGTACAGGTGCTGGCCATGGGGAGTGAGAGCACACTGGGAGCTGGTGTGCATGAAAACAGTAAAGTGGAGCCAGGGAATACAGACAGCATCTGCTACAGGCTCCTGGGCAGTGCTTGCATCCAACTCAACTCCAACTCTACTTGGGACTGGGGTGGAGATAGACAGATCTGGGTTTCCCTAGGTGATGGGCTCTGGACTCTGTTTACTGGGGATGAGATTCTTATCTCTAAAGAGTATAGTGTTCCTGGATCCAGCTGAGTGGCTCCTGGATAAGCATTGAACATCTCAAGATGCAAAGAACCCTCATGAAGAAGAGAAGGTAACCAGCAAGCACTCCCCGAGAGGACTAGCTCTTTGAAGATGCAATGCAGCAGGTATAAGTCTTGTGCTTACTTCAATATCAGCCCAACTGGACAAATAATGGAACCAAGAGGGATAGTTTAGTGGCTCCTTGTCTGGAAACAAACAAAACCAAAATCTAGAATTGTAAGATGGGGGTGGGAATGGAAGCAGTTTTTTTTTAACATCGTGGTTAGCCTATATGGTGCCTTTGTGTAAATTAAAACAAGTTTCCCCTGCTAAGTAGCTGCAGCACTGCTAGAAGATGGCTTGGTGAGCCAAAGTATAAAAAAGTTATCTTTTTTGGAAAGACTCAATTCAGTGCCAGAGTACATAGTTCAGTATGCAAACTGTACAATTGTACAGGACAGCCCTGAGCTTTCAGCTGACCACATGCTCAATATTACCAGCAAGGAAATACAGACTGTGAACTTCATGAGAGAGGATCTAGGTTAGGACCATTCACCGCCATATCCCCTGGCTCTAAATACAGTGTTTGGCACAAAGCCAGTGTCTAACAACATTTTCCAAAGAAATGAATGAACGAATTTTAATTACATTAAGATTTCCTGGCATATCACAATCAATAAATACTTGCCAAGTGATGAATGAATATTTCTTTCAAAAGTCTCATATAAACATGAATGGCACTAGGGCAGTATAGCATATAAGCTTGAGTAAGCCCTCCTGGATTCAAATCCTAGTGCTTCCACTGATGAGCTATATGATCTTGGGCAAGTTATTTCTCCTCTCTGTGCCTCTGTTTCATCATCTGTAAAATGGGGATAATAGGACCTACTTCATAGAGCTGTTGTGAGGATTAAAAGAGTTCATACACGAAATGCTTAGCACAGTATCCGGCAGATAGTAACTCAGTAAATGTTAGCTACAACATTATTGTTATTGTTATGTTATTATTGGAGGTGACAGTCCCCTGAGGCTCAGTGCTGGCCAGATGTCCTTGGAAAGCTGAGTCTCATTCTGGATGTCATATTCTAAAAGGGGTAATAATAGTTGCCTTGATTTTGAGAACCCTTAGGGGGACTGCATAAAATGTAACCCATAAACACTGTTCAGGGAAGGGGTAATTTAGATTGGAAGGGATAAGATAACTCTTAGAAAGCTAATTGAATATGGGTAAAATAACTTTTTGAAAGTCCTTCATCTATTTGCTTTCCAAAGTATATGGCATAAACTTTATGCCTTAAATTCTTCACCAATTAAAGACCGGCTTTTACCCACAACAGCCCTTCAGTGATTGGAGGGCAAAGACTCAAAGCCCCGGGGATGAAAACTTACTGAATTTAACTAATCAACATAACTCATCCTTCCAGTGATTGGTTCAGAGTGGCATGTGATCCATCCTGGGCCAATGAGATAGGAGATGATGTTGGCAGGATGTTTCTGGGAGGAGCTGCCCAGAGACACATTCCCTCCCTTGTGCCCCGAAGCCCTACCTCCCCTCCCCCACCAAGCAGCTGGCGGCCATCTTGTCTCCAAAAGCGGTTTCGAACGTCCTTTGTGGAAGGCTGGGTGACATTGTTGAGGTTCTGGATGAATCATATCTGAAACTGCACACCCTCTGACCCTGCCAATCACTTGAACCAATAAATTTCTGTTATTGGTTTCGCTAGTTTGAGTTTGATTTCCTGTTATTTGCGTCAGGATGGTTCCTAGCTGACACTCTGGCTCTTCACCCAGTCTTTTTCCAAACTCTTCCTTATGGTAAAAAGTTTATACCTTGAATTCATCAGGGCTCAATCTTTTGATGCTTTAAAGTCTGGTGTCTTGTGCCTTTTTCCTTCTTCTTTTGAATCATTTGTCCCCTGAGCCAATAAGTTCAAGACTAAATGGTGGTGGTAGAGTGGGGGTGGGGGTGGGGGTGGGGGTGGGGTGCAGAGGGAAGGAAAAAGATTCCAGGTAATTCAGGGGGAAGAACATGAGTTAAGATCTTGAAATATTGGCTCCCATACTGTATATGTGCTGGGCACAGAGCTAAGAGTTTTACTTGCATAGTTTCATCTAATTTTTCCAGCTTCATGACAAGTTACTGTAATTATCCCATTTACAGATTGGGGAAATTGAGGTCTCCAGGAGGGTTTGTAAACCACCCAAGGTCAAACACCTGGTCAGTAGCCTAGCACCATGTGTTTCTGGCTCCAGAACCCCAAATGGGGAGAAAGCACCAGCTTAACAAGCATGCGGAGTGGAAGACACTGAAGATCCATATGAGAATTGCACACAGAGTAATTTTATAGACAATTAAATCTGTAAAGATTGGCCAATATGTGTACTTAAAGCTGTGTGCAGAAATAACTGCCAGGTTTTCTTCCATCTATTGAAAAGATTGTAAACAAAGGGGATGCTTTAACAGGCTTAACACTCAGAAGGATAATAAGGTCAGGGAAGAATTGGGCTGGGCACCAAGAGGTGGCATGGAGAAGGCCCCGGGGTCTTGCTCTATGGACCCTCTCTCTCAAGCAACTTTATAGTGTGGTGAAAGCCACATGAGCTTTGCAGTAAGACTGACCTAGGGTCTAATCCCTGCCCTGCCTCCCACTCACCAGCTGTGTGACTCTGCAAATCACCACAACTTCAGAGTCTCAGTTTCTCCATCTGCAAAATGGGGACAAAACATCTACCACCTACGGTTGCTGCTGGGATTCAGTGGGATACTCTACAGACTCTCCTGTTATGTCATGTTTTCCAGAGGTCTCATTACCTGTTCTTCCTCCTAGCCAATCACCTGGGGATTTGGGGATAAAATTTGGGGAAAGCTGCCAGAAGTGAATTTAATATTCTTGTATACAACAGTGCAGGTGAGCCAGTGGCCACTGGACACTTTTGGGGCAGGGAAGGGAAAAGAAGTTGTAATACAGGTGCTTTTTCAGGACCTGGGAGTTATCCTGAGTGACATTGCAAAGACAGATATAGGCCATTTTACATCAGCATATAACATGCAGAGCTGTGTGGGAGAGAGTGTGGTCTACAATGGGAACTATGGTCCATGCTTGGTGGCAGAGCCCCAGGATGTGTATATCCATTGCAGGTGATGTGCCACACTAATGGAAGATGTTTATGTGGGAGGTTGTGGGAGGTGTGAGAGGTGGGGAACATGGGAATCCCTGTAATTTTTGTGTAACATTTATGTAATCTAAGCATCTTTAAAAAAAAAATATATATATATATATATAAATATTCTTATAGTTTTTTACCAGCCTGGAATACCTGGGACTATACTTTCCTAATACTTAGGATGACCTTTTTAGAGTGATATCATCAAAGAGCATTTCTCAGAGTCACCCACTGGCTTGCCAATGCCTAGTTAACTAATCTTCTTGTCTTTATGCTGTACCTTATGTTAGTTACCTATTGTCATAATAATGCTGCACAAGAAACTGCCCCAAAGTTAGTGACTTAAAATACCATCATTTATGATTTCTCATGAATCTATAGATCAGTTGGGCAGTTTTGTTGGTGTGGGCTGGCTTGGCTGATTTATGCTGGACTTGCTCATGCAACTGCAGTCAGCTGATCTAGGATGGCCTTAGCTAAACTGGACTTGTTCTCATGGCAGAAGCAGAGCAGCAAGAGAGGAAGAAGAAATACATAAGCAGTTTTCAAAACCTCAGCTTACATCAGGTTTGCTGCTCCTCATTGGCTAAAGCAAATCCAATGGCCAATCCCAAAGTTGGGTGGGAGGGCATATTCAAAGGTGTGGATACAGAAGGAAGAATAACTGGGGCCATTAAGACAATCATTCCACCACATGCCATTCTGGAAAACCCCAATCATGGGCACTCCACCTTTCCCCCTCATTTGCCATTGTACAGCAGCCAGAGAAAATCCCTCCAGAGCTCTCTGATCACATTGCTACAATTTCATGCTCTTCAAATCTGTTATACCCTGAGACTCCTAGAAACTCTTAATTAGCAGTTTACTCTCCCATTCCCCGTAACAGATGTCACTTCCCCTTCAGCCCTTAGCCCACCATCCCATCCCTCCTTCTTAGAAATGATAGAAATCACCAGAAGAAAATATTTTCCAATTTATATTCCCCTTCATTTGTATTTAAGAATTTTTTGTTTGAGCACCTACTGTGTGCCCGGCACTGTGTTAGATGCCGGCATTCAGTGGTGAACAGGACAGGCAGGGCTCTTGTCCCGTGGAGCTTTTATTTGAATCGGGGGAGACATCATGAACAAGTGAACTAATCAACACATTGATTTCAGGTGGCAATAAGTGATGGAAAGAGAGCAGAACAGGGAAATGGGATGCAGTGTGCCCGGGGTGGTGGTGACTGTGACTCTGGTTCAGGTCAAGTAAGACCTGAACAACACAAAGAGCCCAGTCTTGTGAAGAACTGTGGGAAAGGTGTTCTAAGAGAGGAAACTGAGAGGGCAAAGACCCTGAGGCTGGGTGAAGAGTCCAGTGCAACTGAAGCATAGTTAATGGCATGGAGGGGAGTGGGGGGAGGAGGGGGAAGAGATTAGAGAGGGGACAGCGTAGATCATTCTGGGCCTTGAAGGCCATGGTAAGGACTTTGGAGTTACTCTAAGTGTCGTGCGAAGCCTCTGGAGGGTTTTGAGCAGGAAAATCAAACGATCTATTTCATACCTTAAACAGGCTGCTCTGCAAACTCAGCAAATAAACTCACTACCTTCCCCCTGATGTGGGACATGATTTCAGGGGATGAACCTCCCTGGCACAGAGGGAATACTACCAAGTGCCAACCAGTGATACAGTTGGAAAAATACCTTGACCTAAAGGGGGAAACATTAAATATGAAAGAGTTTTTATGCTTAAGAGATTTCAAAGTGAGTTGAGTGGTCTCTCCAGAGGTCACACCTATGCAGGTCTCAGACAGATCTCACTAACTGCCACAGTAACAAAGCCTCAAACAAAATTTCTCCCTTGGGCTCCATGAAGGCTCTGACACTATTGACAAGGCATACAACCCCACCAGTGGGCCTTATTTTGGAATATATGATAATCTATTTCTCCAATATAACAGACTTAGATTCATTTATAATTTCCCTACACATGATTCTTCTACCCCTTTTATTTGAACCTATAATTATCACTATACCTGATAAATATGTCTCAGAGTCTTCAATCTTCGGTCTGTTCATATGCCAGTTGAGCTCTGAATCTCAGCAGAGTTGTGGCCAACACCTCCTCTCCAGCTCTTTGGACATGCCAAGGACATCTAAAGAAATGACGATGATGGACAGCCTGCATCCCCCAAAACAAAGAGTATCTACAACTGCAAGCAAAACAGTTCCTCCCACCTGCCCCATACTATCTAAGCCGCCCCATCAATCTGAAGCAGTTATTGTAATTATTATTGGGTGGTAATGAAATAATTTCTAACATTGCTATAAAGATAATGGTTACAAGAGGTTCTGAAGCAGGGGGAGGGAAGAATAGGTGGAACACAGGGCATTTTTAGGGCATTGGCACTGTTCTGTATGATATTGCAATGATGGATACAGGCCAGCTTACATTTGTCAAATCCTATAAAACTGTACAGCACAAAGTGTAAGACAATGTAAACTACAGACCTTGGTTAGTAGCAATGCTTCAATATAGGTTCATCAATTGTAACAAATGTACCACATGAATGTAAGATGTTATTAGTAGGGGAACATGTGAGCAGAGGAGGGGATGGGTTATATGGGAATCTCCCATAATTTCAATTAAACTTTTCTACTATCTAGAACTTCTCTAGAAATAAAGTTTATTATTACAAAAAAGCCTGCCTTGGCTTCTGCATGGAGAATGAATTATCTCACCTATATCCATCCGTTTGTCCCTTCTTCCCCTCATGGAAGAAGAGATGTCCTTTGACTTTCCTAAGCCCTCCAACTGGATCTTGGATGCATCCATTCCTGCTTCCCCAGCCTCTGCTCCTGGATAACCCCTCTTGGGCATGTTCAGTCTCTCCCCCTTCTCTATAAATTCCTCCTCATTGGTTATTATATATGCATGTGTATGTATTTGTCTATGTATGATCCTTCTACATTTAAATAGTATTTATTTTTGAACAGATAATAGATTCATGGGGATTTAATATATTCATGATGGATTTAATTACTGGCCCCAATTCTTTATCCCTTCATGTGTCCATGCCCTTTCCCACACACCACTGAAATTCTTCCCACTAAAGGTGGAGTATGCTTCTCTGCCCCTTGACTTTGAGATCTGATTTGGCCATTGGCAGAAGTGCTGGCGTGCCAGCTCTGAGCCTAGGTCTCAAGAGCAATCACATGTTCTGCTTGTTCTTTTTGCTCTTCTGCCATCACCATCCATCAGGGAGCAGGGAGACTGAGAGACCTGTGGAACAGAACCAGAAGACCCACGCAGAGCCAACTTGCAGCCTGTAGCCAAGCGCAGCTGAGCCCTGCCTACATCTGACATGAGATTGTGTGGTCTTGGTTTCATAGCAATAGTTGATGATACTTAATAAAATAAAAAGGTTCAAAAGTGTGTGTAGGGGAAGCAGGCATAGCTCAAGCGATTGGGCTCCTGACTACTATACAGGAGGTCTGGGGTTTGGTTCCCAGAGCTCCTGGTGAAGGGCAAGCTGGCCCATGTGGAGTGCTGGCCCATGCAGGAGAGCTGTCGTAGCAAGATGATGTGACAAAGAGAGACACAGAGGAGAGAAATGGGAGACGCAGCAGACCAGGGAGCTGAGATGGCACAGGAGATTGAGTGCCTCTCTCCAATCCGGAAGATCCCAGGATCGGTTCCTGGTGCCGCCTGAAGAGAGGACATGCAGACACAGAGAAACACACAGAGAGCAGTCAGCAAGAGCAAAACAACGGGCGATGGGAGTGGAGGGGGGAGGAGGAGAAATAAATCCTTAAAAAAAAAAGTGTGTGTAGGGAAGTGGATGTGGTTCAACCAGTTGAATACCTGCCTACCACATGGGAGGTCCTGGGTTCCGGTGCCTCCTAAAGAAGAAGAGCAGATGCCACAACCGGCCGTAATGAACTAGACGCTGCAACCCATGGCAACGAGCTAGATGCTGCAACCCATGGCAACGAGCTAGACGCCGCACCCGCCCAAACGAGCTAGATGCCACAAACCAGCAGATGCCGCAGCCCGCAAGGAGTGGATGTGGCTCAGGCCCTTGGGCACTCACCTCCCATGTAGGAGGTCCTGAGTTCGGTTCCCAGTGCCTCCTGGAGAAAATGAGCAGACACGGTGAGCAAAACAACGAGCAGACAGACGAGGGAATCATGGCAGGGGAGATTAAAAAAATCTAAAAAAAAAGTGTTTGTAGGGAAGAGTCTCCCTTTTACTCCTGTCCTCACAACCCTGTTCCCTTTCCCAGAGACTATAAAGTTGCCAGTTCCTGGGATGGCTCCAGAGATATCTTAAGCACACATGCAATTATGTCTGTTTGTGGGCATTACACACTGTTTGGCATCTTGCTTTTTTTACTTTATCTACCTTGAGCATCATTTCATATTAACACACAAAGGTCTTCCTCGTTCCTTTTATGATTATATGGCATTCCATTGGGTGGATTAGTATAATTTATTTAATCACCCCCCTACTGATGGACATTTGAGTTGTCTAGTTTTTTGCAATTTCACATGAGGGGTTGCAATGCACATCCTGGCTCATATACATCATTTCTCATATATGCAAATATATCTGTAGTGTAAATTCCCAGAAGCAGAATTGCTTGGTCACAGGGCATGTGCATTTGCAATAGATCCTCATTGTTCTGCATAAAGGTTGTCAACTCTTATGCATGCTCAAACTGCTCTCACCTTAAACCCCTTCCTCTCATACAATCAGAATTTAACAGCAACCACCAAAGTCCTTAAACCACCCCATAATCAGTTCTCCTTTGCCTTTGCTCTCTCACACTTCTTGACAAAGGTGTCTGTTTTGTCCCCAATCCAGTCTATTTTCTTCCTGCCCCACTGTCCACTTCTCTTTCAGAGATCACTGACGACCTTGTGTTGGAAAGTCCAGTGGACACAGCTCAGCAGTCAATAGGTCTTTTTTCAGAACCCCCCAAAACCATTCCCTCCTCTTTGAATGCTCACCATCTGCTGCCCTGGAGAATATTGGAAAGTTCATTGGGTGTTCCCAGTAAGAAATAATGAAATACTCCAGGGGAGAGATTGGGAGGCCAATAGGGTCAAACATTTTGTTCACCATTCATCCAAGTTGTTTGAAATGACGTGCTGGGAGAATAGTTGAATATTCAAGTGCAAAGAGGTTAATGGATAATAGTTGGGGTTTCTCTTTGGATGGTGCCCAAACCCCTGTGTTGAGCCTGAGATGTAAAGTGAATCCTAGGCTAATGTGTCTCAAATTTTGAAGAGCAAATAAATCACTAGGAGATCTTGCTTAAAATGCAGATTTTGCTGCAGTAGGTCTGGGCTTAGACCTGAGATTCTGCATTTCTAACAAGCCCCCAAATGATAGTGATGCTGATTCCTGGACCCTACTTTAAGTATCAATATGAATGGTATTGCTTAAAGAAAAGGGTATTGGAAATACTTAAAAGTGATTGTTTCTCTCTGTAACTCTTGACCTCAATCTTAGGGATAAGTAGGTTGAAACCTTGGAGCTTCTGCAAGGGGAACCCTTTGCCCTGACCAGCACTGGCAGTCACCTTAAGCAGACAACCAAGGCTGGCTTTGGGTACCCATCTCCCTTGTGACTATCTGCACTCATCAGGTCAAGGTCAAATCCAGGTTCCCTGAACCCTTAGGACTGCTCGAACACTTGGCTGAAGCAGAGAAAACAGGCAAGGACCTGTCCTATTAGGCTGCCTTCCTTTCTACTCCTTGCCAAGCCATCTAAGGTGATCAGGGTCCAGGATGGGAAAAATAAAAGTTCTCCGAGTGTATCCTAGTTTTCTCATCTTTATATTAGCACAACAATAATATCTGTTTCATAGCATTCCTGTGAGTAAATTAAGTGAGCAAATGAATTAAGTTAGAACAGCATCTGACACATAGTAAGCTTTATATAAATATTTGCTAATGATGATAATAATCACAATTTGAATTCCTCCCTCTCCATTTTCACTGCATATATATGCCTCTTTACATATTTAATCAATCCCCCAATCGCATCAACTCTGCCTACTAAATTTTCTTTCAGTCATTCCATAGATTCCCAATTCTCCAAGCATCACTCTCATTTAGATCATAGGGGAATATTTTATTCTCCAAGCCCAACAGAGTCTGCACATAATAGGTGCTCAGTGAGTATTAGCATATTGATTGACTGCGTGACTGAATGAATGAAAGATCTGCTTTTCAATCCTGCACCTTCCTCTGGCTAGCTGTGTGACCTGTGACAAGTGAACAACCTCTCTGAGCCTCAGGTTTTATATCTACGGGGCTGTTGTGAAGATTGAATGAGATAAAAATGTGAAAACCCTGGACTCTTCAGAGTAGACATTTACTTAAGTATGGCAATGGACTAGAGAATAGCTGGCACAGGGTGGGTGCTCAGATTTGGCAGTCTGAGGAAGCCTCCTCTAAGGAGGTGACCCCTGAGTTCAGGTGAGAAGGAACCAGCCATGAAAACATCTTGGGAAGAGCATTTCAGGCAGAGGGAACAGAAAGTGCAAAGGCCCTGGGGTGAAAACATGCTTGTTGGAGTCAAAGAATCAGTAGGAGAAGAGTGAGTGGAGGAATGGAAGTGTGGGGGAGAGTGGAAGGAGGGAAGATTAGAGATTTGAGCAGCACCCATATCATGCAGAGTTTCACAGTCCACAATAAGGAGCTATCAGAAAGGACCTTATGTGCCTAGGTAAAGCAAGTGATCACTGGGATGATTAATATGTTGAAAGATTCTGGCACTCTCCCCAACTAAGTAATAAATAGCCCTAAAACTTCCCTAAGAAGGTCACAGAATGTTAAATATAAGAGCAAGAAAATACCCTAGGGGAAACCTATTGTCCAACTTCCTGTTAAGGTAAGGATCCTGCTATCACATCCCTCACAGACAATCATTCCATCTCTGCTTGTCCACCTAGGTGACAGGAACTCATACAACAGCACATTTCTGACATTTAGGACTCTTTTGGTTGCAAGTGACAGAAAACAAATCCCAAAGCAACTTAAATATAAAGGAAGTTTGTTGGTTTATGTCACAGAAAACACAAGGAATAGCTTCAGGTACCACGTGATTCAGATTCCAATGATATCGCTAGGATCCATCACTCGGCTTTGCTTTCTCTGCATTGGTCCCATCTCCAGAAAGACTTTCCTTTCTTGGGGCAGCATTAAAGAGCTCTTACCCAGCAATTTGAATGAAAGTCTTGGGCCTGCTCCTGGACAGATTAGGCCACATTCCCATCCCTGAATCAATCACCCTGGCTGGGAGCCCTGGACCCTTCCACTCTTTTACAACTGCTGTTTAGTAAGAGTGATCTCTTTTTGCAGCCACCAGTTGGATGCACCTGTCTTATATTGTAGCAATTTTAATTTAGGCACAAATGTTCTGTTTGAAAATGAAGAGTGTGGTTGACTTTTACTAACAATAATTTAGAGAACTGGTAGATTATTGAGGCTGGGTTTCCAGTTTAGATGTTTTGATAAAAGCCAGAACTACATCTTGCCAGCCTAAAGTGTGGGCCAATATTGTTTAACTCCTGCGAGATGCCTAAGGAAACTAGACATCCACCTCCTCATTGCCGCAGTATTGGAAGAATTGCTGTGTCACTCTGATGAGATGAGGCAAGTCTCAGTTTCCCCTGGGGCCTGCAGATTCTAAAATGATATCTGCTTTCCTTCCTCTCTGTTGTCATTTACTTCATCTTGCTTGGAGCAGTGAGAAGTTGTAATAACTCTTTGCTTCTGTCTGCATTTCAGCCCCTCTTCATTTATCTCTTCTGATCTGAAGGAGAACTAGGGTGATGTTCAAGTTTATTTTGATTGTACCCACATTTGGGTGTCTTTGTTCTCTGTTTTGATATTTTATAACATGAGTTCAAGGTTTGGCTAACATGGCTTTTAAATTTTAAATTTCGAGATCACCGTAGATGCACCTACAATTGTAAGAAATAATACAAAGAGATCCCATGTACCTTTCACCCAGTAGACTGCAATGACAAAACTGTAGTACAATCTCACACCCAGGATATTGACAAGATACAGAACTTTCTGCCACCACAAGGATCCCTCATGTTGCCCTTTTGTATCCACAACCACTCCCTCCCCTACCTCTTCCTAAATCCCAGGCAACCGCCAATCCGTTCTCCATTTTTATGAGTTTGCCATTTTGCGAATGTTATCTAAATAAAATCATTCAATATGTAACCTTTTGGGGTTGGCTTTTTTCACTCAGCATAATTCCCTAGAGATTCATCCAGGTTGTTACGTGAATCAAAGGTTCATTCTTTTAATTGCTAAGTAGTATTCCATAGTATGGGTGCACCACGGTTTGTTTAACTTTTCACTCATCAAAGCACATCTGGGTTGTTTCCAGTTCTGGGCTATTACAAACAAAGCTGCTATAAACATTCACATACAGTTTTTTGTGTACATATAAGCCTTCATTTCTCTGGGCTGTAGGCACAGGAGTGCAATTGCTGAGTCATGCAGTAGTTGCATGCTTACTTTGGTAAGAAATTGTCAAACTCTTTTCCAGAGTGGCTGGACCATTTTACTTTCCCACCAGCAATATATGATGACAGCGTTTCTCAGCATCTTCACCAACATTTAGAGTTGTTATTATTTTTTACTTCAGCCATTTGGATGGTGTGATATCTCATTGTGGAATCAATTTGCATTTACCTAACAGGTGATGATGCTAGGCGTCTTTCAGTTGCTTTTTTGCCACCTGGGTATTTTCTTCAGTGAAATATCTTTTTCTGTCTTTTGCCTATGTTCTAATAGGATTATTTACTTTTTATACTGTTGACTTCAGAGAGTTCTTTAAATATTCTGAATTCCTTGTCAGATATGAGGTTTGCAAATATTTCCCCCCAGTTGTAGCTTGTCTTTTCATCCTCTTAACTAGGTCTTTAGAAGGGAAAAATCTTTTTAATTTTTATGAGGTCCAACTTACTAATATTTCCCTTTTATAAATCATGCTTTTGTTATCAAGTCTAAGAACTCTTTGCCTAGTTCTAGGTACCAAAGAGTTCTTATATGTTCTTTTTCTAAACTTTTTATCATTTCATCTTCATTTAAGTCTGTGATCCATTTCAAATTAATTTTTTATCAAAAGCGTAAGGTTAATGTCAAGGTTTATCTTTTGCCTAAGGATGTCCACTTGCTCCAACACTATTTGTTGAAAAAGCTACCTTTCCTCCATTGACTTGACTTTGCAACTTTGGGCATATTTGTGTGGGTCTGTTTCCAGGTTCTCTATTCTGGTTACTTGATCTATGTGTCTACCCCTTTGCCAGCACTGCACAGTCTTGATTACCACAGCTGATGATTAGTGTTTTTTTTTTTTTTTAAGATTTATTTATTTACTTTATCCATTTTAAACCCCCCTTCCCCATTTTGCTGTTTTGTGTCCATTCGCTGGGCAATTCTCTGTGTCTGTTTCTTGCCATTTCCTCCTCATCCTCCTCCAGTCTTCACCAGGATGCGATCCTGGAGACCTCCAATGTAGGAGAGAAGTGTTCTGCCACCTGCGCCACCTCAGTTCCCGGTTTTTGGAGCTTTCGGAGCATCTTGTCTTGTCTCCCCACTGCGTCTCTCTCCTGTTACGTCATCATCTTGCTGCCTGGATCCAGGGGCCTGGCAGCTCACCGGCACACAGAGCCTGGCAGCCCATGCGCCTTCTATATATATATTTTTTGTTTTACCGGGAGGTCCCGGGGATCGAACCCAGGTCCCTCCATACGGCAGACGGACGCCCAACCATCTGAGCCACATCCGACCCCTGATGATTAGTTTTGAAACAGAGTAGCCTGATTCCACTTACTTTATTCTTCTTTATTCTAGTTCATTTGCTTTTCCATATAAATTTTAGAAAGAGCTTGTCTATATCTACAAAAACGTTGCTGGGATTTTTATAGGAATTGTGTTAAACTTGTATATCAATTTGGGGAGAATTGATATTGTTTTGGTTTGTGTTAGATCCCAGGTTAAAGAGGCTCAGAGACAGACCAAGATTCAGGTAGGAGTTTATTAGGTTGCCCGCAATGAGGGGTTCTGAAGAGAGACCCTACCCCACCTGACTGAGCTGGGGAGTACCATTTGAACTGGCGGAGTTGGGCAGGGCTGGAAAGGGGCGTGAAGATATGGGGTGGAAAAGTACCATGCTTGCTGTTCTCAGGGTGGGGAGTGACTTTCTGAGGACTGCCGTGTCCTTGGGGGAAAGAATGTTCTGTGGTCCCGCCGGGGTGTGAAAAAAGCAGGGGCTGGAATAGAGCATTCTGCGCTTGGACACATAGCTTGAGCTCAAGGTCAGTAAGTTACAATCTTTGCTAAGGCTGCTAATGCAAAATACCAGAAATGGGTTGGCTTTCATAAAGGGAATTTATTAGGGTAAAAGCTTACAGTTCTGAGGCTCTGAAAATGTCCAAATCAAGGCATCACCAGAGACGCTGTTTCACCAAATGTTGTCTGCTGGCAGATCCTGGAGTCCTGCAAAGCAAAATGGCGGCTCTCCGCCTGGGTCTTTGCCTTCTCCTCCAGATTGCTTTCTTTTGGAGCTCAGCTGTGGGCTCTCAAGAATATGGCATGACTCATCTCTTCAGTGTGGAGCTGCTCTGTGGCCTAGCCTCTCAGGGGCCTCTTTCCGTGCCTCTGTGCTCTGCTGATTCTAGCCTCTAGCCTTGCACTCAGCCTTTCAGGGTTTTTCTTGGCCTCTCTCTTAGCTGTAGCTGGTCCTGGAGGCTGTCTTTCTCTGTGTTTCTGCTTCCAGTTCTCAGTTTATATAAGACCCCAGCAAGAGGCTGGAGACCCAACCTGTGTCACCCCTCACTGATGTAATCCAATCAAAAGCCCTAAAGTGATCTAATCAAGCAATCTAATCAAAGAGTACCTTAATACAATCAAAGGGCCCCATATCCACAGAAATGGATTAGTTTAAGAACATGATCTTTTCTGGGATTCATAAAACAACTTCAAACTGCACAGATATCATTACTATGTTGAATCTTCCAATTCATTAACACAATACCTCATGTCTCTTTCTTTCTTTAGATTTTTGTATTTCTTTCATCAGTGTTGTGCACTTTTCGGCATACAAGTCATGAACATTTTTGTTAGATTTATACCTATTTAATTTTTTAATAAAATTTTTTTGAAGTATATCATTCATACACGAATGTATAGTAAAAGTATATAGTAAAAGTTGTGAATTCACAAAATAAATATCATCATACAATTCTCCCATACATCTCCCCACCACCAACACCTTGTATTGTTGTAAAACATTTGTTACAAACTATGAAAGAGCATCGTCAAAATATTACTATTAACTATAACCCATATCTTACATTTGGTGTATCTCCCCACAACCCACCCAATTCTTAACACCCTATATTAGTATTATATATTTGTTATTGTTCATGAGAAAACATTCTCATATTTGTCCTATTAACCACAGTCCATTATCTACCACCTATTCCCTGTGTTATACAGTCCCATGCTTCATACAATCCACTCAAATTGTACATTCAGTGGCTCTCATTTTCATCACAGAGTTGTACTGTTATCACCTCAGTCAATATTAGAACATTTTCATTACGCTAAAAGGAAAAATCCCATACCCTCTTATACTCCCCTATTGTTATCCTTTAATATTGAGATATCTTCTTGACAATGCTATAAAATATTACAATATTACTATCATCCATATGTTACAGTAGTTGTAATTTTCCTGTATATCACCATATTCTTAGTACTTTATAAAAAAAGAGCACTCTTATATTTATACCAGAGGATCTTAACAAGGGGTCTGTGAGCTTGAATTTAAATAAAAACATTATTCTTGTGGGGACATGTTGGTGCAGGTATATTTATTAAATAATACACAGTGTAGTGTGGACTTAGTAAGGGGTCCATGGTTTTCACCTGACTGGCAAAAGGATCTGTGGAACAACAAAGGTTAAGAAACTTTGATCTATACTATTAACCACAATTTTCATCCACCACCAAAATCAATATGTTGTACATTTTCTAGATTATTCTGTAATTTCCTTTTAATTGACATTTATGTCCACAGACTACCCCTTTCAAGCCACAACCACATTTATAAATCAGCAGTGTTAGTTATACTCACTATAATGTGTTACTCTCAACTCTATTCATTCCTACACTTTAAAAATTAACCTTATGAATAATCTCATACATTAATCATCAGCTCTCATTCTCAATCCACATTCTATTTCCAAATAACCTATACTGTATAGTTTACCTCTGCGAGTTTACTCATCAGATTTATTTCATATTAGTGAGACCATACAATATTTGTCGTTTTGTGTCTGGCTTATTTCCCTCAATATTATATCCTCTAGGTTCATCCACGTTGTCATATGCATACCAATTTCATGTCTTACAATGCAATAGTATTCCATTGTATGTATATACCACATTTTGTTTATCTAAAATATACTGGTTCCATATTTTAGCAATTGTGAATAATGCTGCTATAACATCTATACCTATTTAATTTTTGAGCAATTGTAAATGGTATGGTATTTCAATTTTGGCATCTACATGTACATTGCTAGTATATAGAAATATAACTGAGTTTTATTTTTTTCATCTTGTATCCTAAGAGCTTGCTGAGCTAACTTATTAGTTCTAGGAGGTTTTATTTTGTATATTCCTTGATGTTTTCAATTTAGACAATTGTGTAATCTTCAAATAGGGACAGTTTTACCTCTTTCTTTCTGATCTGTATGTTTTTCAAGTGACTTACTGCACTAGCTATAACTTTCAGCACTATGCTAAATAAGAATGGTGAGAATGGACATTCCTGCCTTGTTCCCAATCTTAAGGGAGAAACATTTGGTCTTTCACCATTAAGTATAATGTTAGCTGTAGGGTTTTGTGGCTGCTTTTCATCAAGTTGAGGAAGATCCCCTTTTCCCAAGTCTTCCGAGAATTTTTATAATGATTGGTATTAGATTTTGTCAATTTCTTTTTCTGTATCAATTGATATGAATATGTCAGTTTTCTTCTTTCATGTGGTGAATTCCACTGATCATATTTTGAATACTGAAATGCATCTTTGTAATAAACCCTACTTGGTCATGGTGTATGATTCTTTTTTTTTTTTTTTTTTTAATACTGCTGATTTCTATTTGTTAATATTTTTTTGGGGATTTTTGTGTCTATATTCACGTGGGATATTGGTTAATAGTTTTTCTTTTTGTGGACTGTCTTTGGCTTTGGTATCAAGAAAATATTAACTTCATTTAGTGGTTTGGGATGTGTTCCCTATTCTTTTATTTCTGGAAGAGATTATGTGGACTCTTATTTTAAGCATTTGGTAGAATTCTCCAGTGAAACCATCTTGGCTTGAATACTTCTTTTTTGGGAGTTTTAAAGTTTCACTTAATAGCTACAGGACTCTTCAGATTATCTTTTTCAAATTGGGTGAGTTGTTGTACTTTGTACTTTTTGAGGACTTAACCCATTTCCTCTAAGTTGTCAAATTTATGTATATAGAGTTGTTCATAGTATTCCCTTACAGTCTTTTTGATGTCTGCAGAGTCTGTAGTTATATCCCCTGTTTCATTCCTGATACTGACATTTTGTGTCTTCCCTCTTTTTTCCTTTGTCAGTCTCGCTAAAGGGTTGTCCATTTCACCCATCATTTCAAAGAAACAACTTTTTGTTGCATTGATTTTTCTCTCTGTTTTTTCAAATTCATTGATTTCTGTTTTCACCTTTTTTATTTACTTCTTTATCTTGGCTTTGCATTAAATATTTTTCATATGTTGATTTCTATTTCTAAATTTTGTTAAATTTACATTAAATTTTTCTGTTTTTTTTTGACACAGGAACTGAGATGATTGATTTGATACCTCTATTCATTTCTAAAGTAAGCATTCAGTGCTCTAAATTTTCTTCTCAGTACTGCTTTAGCTGTGTCTCATAAATTTTGAGATGTTGTATTTTCATTTTCCACTCAGTTCAAAGTATTATTTGATTTCCTTTAAGACTTTCTTCCTGACCCATTAATTATTCAAATGAGTATTGTTTTGTTTTCAAACACTTGGAAATTCTCCCACTGTATTGCTGTTCTTGATCATTATTTTATTTCCTTTGAGGATGGAGAACACATGCTATATGATTTCAATTTTTAAAAATTTTTTGAAATTTGTTTTATAGCTTAGAGTATGGTCTATTTGGGTATATGTTCATGGGTATTTGAAAATGATGTGTATTTTGCTGTTGTTAGGTGGAGCATTCTATAATTGCCTATTATATCCCAGTTGATTAATAGTATTATTAAGTTCTTCTATATCATTGCTAATTTTTGGTCTTGTTATTTTATCAGTTGTTGAGAGAGGGATGCTGAAGTCTATAACTATAATTGTGGATTTGTCTCTTTGTCTTTTTACTGCTATCAATGTTTTGCTGCACATACTTTGCAGCTCTGTTGTTTGGTGCATACTTATTGAGGAATGTTATGTCTTCTGGGTGTATTTAACCCTTTTACCATTTTGTAAGGTTTCTGGTAATTTTCTTTGTTCTGAAATATACTTTATTTGCTATTGATATAGAAACTCCTCTCTTTTGGTTAATGTTTGCGTGATAATGTCTTTTTTATCCTTGTACTTTCAGCCTACCTATATCATCATATTTGAAAAGAGTTTCTTGTGGGCAGCATATAGTTGGGTCATGTTTTTAATCCACTCTACAAATCTCTATCTTTCAGTTGGTATATTTAGAGCATTTACATTTAATATAATTATTGATATGTTAGGGCTTAAGCCTGCCATTTTGTTTTTTTGTTTACTGTTTGTTCTCTCCATTTTACATTTCTCTCTTTTCCCCCCTATCTTCTTGTAAGTTACTTGAACAATTTTCAGAATATCATTTCAAATGATATACATTGCTTTTGAGAGTATCTCTTTTTTTTTTTTTTTTAAAGATTTTATTTATTTATTCATTTATCCCCCCCCTGCTGCCTGTGCTCGCTGGGTCAGCCAACCACGCCGTCCGGGCGGGCCTGCCCTCACCAGGAGGCCCCAGGAACCGAACCCGGGGCCTCCCATATGGCAAACGGGAGCCCCACTGATTGAGCCACAGCCGCTTCCCTCTCTTTGTATATGTTTTTTAGTGGTTGCCTTAGATATTACTTTATATATATATATATAATTTATCACAGTCTACAGATGTTATTATTTTACCAGTTTGAGTAAAATATAGAAACCTCACCTCAGTTTACATCCTTCTACTGACTCTGCTCATGCTGTAATTGTCTTAAATATTTCCTCCATATACAGTTAGAACCATATCAGACATTGTTACAAGTTTTACTTCAACCACAAACACAATTTAGAAAACTCAAGTTATTTTTAGTTATGGTGTTATTATCATTCTTCCTGGGCATTCAAGTTTCCTTTATTAACAGTTTTCATTCTTCTTAGAGAATTTAAAAAGTGATTTATTTAAGGTAAGTCTGCTGTTGACAAATTCACTAAGTTTTTCTTCATCTGAGAATGTTTTGATTTTCCCTTCATTTCTGAAGGATATTTTCTCTGGGTATAGGATTTTGGGTTGAGAGTTATTTTCTTTAAGCACTTGAAAAATATTATGCCACTTCTTATTGGTCTTCATTGTTTTTGATGAGAAACCCAATGTCATTCAATGTTTTCCCTCTAAGGTAAGATGTCATTTTTTTCTCTGGTTGCTTTCAAAATTTTTTTGTCTTTAGTTTTCAGAAGCTTAACTATGATGTTTCTTAGCACAGATTTTTTTTTTAAACATCCATGATTTTAATGTTTTGAAAAAGCACAGTATATTGGAAATAAAATACCATGCATTAATAATTTATGTTCCAGATTTCCCATTTCTGGTTATTAGGATCAGTCCTCCAGCTGAAAACAACTAAAAACTGATAAAATATATTTTAAATAACCTTTTTTATTATATACTTTAAGAAATTTTAAAAAGTTAAATAAAAAATGTTAAAAAAAAAAATAAATGTTAAATAAAAAATGTAGGGGATTCCCATATGCCCCATTCCCTACACCTCCCACATTTTCCCACATTAACAACTTCCTTCCTTAGTATGATACATTTGTTACAATTGATGAATACATTTTGGAGAATTACCACTAAATGTGGTTTATAGTTTACATTGTAGTTTAAACTTTGTCCTGCACAATTTTGTAAGTTATGACAAGATATATAATGGCCTGTATCTGTCTTTGCAATGTCATTCAGGACAATTCTCAAGTCCCCAAAATGCCCCTATATTTCCCCATATTTCCCTCTCCTTCCCCTCAGAACCTCCGGTGGCCACCGTCTCCACATCGATCATAAAAGTTCTTCCATTGTTAGAATAACAATAAATCTATAGTAGAATAAGTCTAATCTATTCCATTGTCCATTCCCCAATCTGAGGATTCTGGGATGGTGATGCCCACTCTACTTCTAATTGAGAGGGGGCTTAGATCCCATGGGGCAGATGGATGGGACTATCTTGCTTGCAGTTTCAGACTCTTTCGTTCCTTGGGATGGTCATTGTCCATCATCATCTCCTTGTTAGTTGTCCTGGGTGAGTCCAATGAACTGGAAAGTAGGTGTTGCAAGTCTGTTAAGATTCAGGGTCCAACTGGCACATGGACTGCCCAAAGTTTTAAGTCTATTGGACATACACCTATCATGTCTAGTACTAACTATAGGCTCAAATAGAATGGGCAGAAGAGCCATGTGTAGGGAAACCACAACTGAGTCCAACTCTGTCACACTGGGGAGCATAAATTCCAGAGTAGGGCCCACTGGCAGGGCGCCAAACTCCTGAGCTCTCTGTCCTGCCTATAGTGTCTGGATTTCACCAGAGCCCTCAAGAGCCCTGCTATTTGAGGTAATATTTACTTTGGCAGTCAATGAGACCCTGCTGAGACATGCATAAGAGTAACCTCTAGAATGACCTTGTGACTTACTTTGAAGTCTGTTAGCCATATAACTCATTTGTCTTTACCCTTTCCCCCTGTTGGTCAAGGTCTTTTTCTAGTTGCATTGCTTGTTTGTGCTTGGTAGTAGTCCCTTGGTGCTAGGGAGGCTCATCCCCGGGAATCATGTCCCATGCTTGGAGGAAGGTAGTGCATTTATAGGCTGAGCTTGGCTTAGAGAGAGGCCACATTTGAGCAACAAGGAGGCTCTCAGGAGGTAACTTTTAGGTACTCTATAATACTAGGCTAAATTTCAATTTCCAAAGTAAAGGTTCATAAGTACAGTCATCAATATCAAGGGCCAGTCAATGGTCCATCCTCCTTAACAAGTCACTGCCCCTGTACTTGGGGGATTATTGCTGTCCCATTAGAGAACGTGACTGTACTCCCCAGGATGGGAATTGGATATTCTTTCAGTTATTGTGTAGATCTCCACCCATGGTGACAATGCCCCATGAACACTTGAACACATTCTAATGCCTTGTAGGTATGTCCCAGGTGAACCTCCTCCCATGCATCCCCCATCACTGACACCCTGCACCAATGATCCTCCCCTGCCACAGTTGTAACCCTTCTGAGATAAAAAACTTCTTCAAAAATGAAGCCAACATAATAACCAAATATAATTAATAAGAAAATGTAATAATAATAAGTTTTAAAGATAACAAAAATACAAAATTAAAAAAAATTGAAATAAAAAAATGTAAAATTAAAATATTTTTGACATTATGTCTTTCATAACCTTTTAAAAAGTATCAATAAGTTTACAATATAGTAAGGAATTATCTGGCCAAAAGTAAAGGGAAGTCAAGAATGTAGAGAAATAAACAAGACTGAAGCCACTTTTTTCCTGAGGATACCAGCTAGTCCCAGAAAACCATAACCTCCTTTCTTACAGCATTTCAGGGTGAAGAAGAGGAGAGAAAACAAAACTCTGGGCCCACATAATGTGGAGAGCCTGAAAGAAACCACCCCCCCCCCCATAACAATCTTGGTACCAAGATCTCAGAGTAAGAGTGAACAAGAATTGAAAAAATCTGAAGAGAATTAAAACATGGTAAGAATCCCTGGAGTTGTCCAGGAAATATCAAACTTTGAACAGTGGTGCTGGACAGGGAGTGCCCCCAGGTGTCTGGCAGAAACAAATGCAAATATTCTTTGGAGCAAATTACCTTCAGTATAGGCCTCACAATTACTCCTACAAAATAATGTTTCAAGTGTGGTGACCAACATAGAGTCTAAAGATACCCAGCACACAAGAACCTTAGAATCAATGATTAAAACAGACAACAGAAAGAGATCATCAGAAACCCCGGGTGGGGCACAGCAACTGTGTTTTAATAAGCCATCAGGTCATTCTGATATATGCTAATGTTTGAGAATCACTTATTTATACTCTTATCATATAAATATGCGTTTCACAAAAAATACATAACTTTATCAGGTCTCGGCAGAGACCAAAGAATGTGCATTTCTAATAAATTCCCAGATGATGCTGATCCTAGACCGCATTTTGAGAACCATTGATATTAAAAGAGGAATTAATTAGTATACAAGTCAGGATAGTGGTCACCTCTGGGAAGGGTAAAGGCTATAATTAGAGCAACCTGCAGATATTTTCCGGAATGTTGGCAATTTTCTATTTCTTGATATGGGTGGTGGTTATACAGAAGTAATCATTAAGTTATACATTCATATTTTAATGCATAGCTACATGATTGGTTGTACCTTTCCCATGCAATCATATGCCACTGCACTAGTCCTATCCACCATCATCCTGCCACCCTCATCTATAATCAATGCCCAAAGTAAAGTAAAAGTTTGTAAAATTCCAAGACATAACTTCCTTTGCTTTAGTTTCTAATGTAATTATCTCACAAAACTAAATAGCTTTAAAAGTTATAAGGAGAAAAAATCAGTCTAAGTTTCTGAAAACCTTATTTAACAAGTTGTTTAAAATTCAGACATATGATACTACCTCCAACCTTAGCTCTCAGTATAAAACTACCTGCAAAATTAAAAACCAATTATGTTCAACTTTCAACAAGAAAAAGGGTCCAATGTAAAAGGTTACTGCCTTAATTTTTTTTTAAAAAATTAAAAGACGGGGAAAATCCTACTTTTTACTGGTCTGAACTTCCTACTCCAAAGAGACAAAGATGCTTGCCTTTCTCCAAAGATAATCTGGAAATGAAATATCTAGTGCTGCTAGTAGTTACAATGAGCCCTACTCTTTTCAATTAACTATCACCCTTGGGTGTAGCAATATTTGTCAACTGGCCTTAAATCTGAAAATCTTAAGAGAAAATATAGAAAGTCTCTTTGTAAGAAGGGCAAAAAGAAGAAAAGGTTGAGATGCCCTATTTTAAACTCATCACTTCAGATTGTGCTTTTAGGCTCCCACTTAAAAATCCTTGAAGAGCATAACTAAAATATAGGATGCGTATATGTCTTTCCTGTGTTTCAATAAAATAAACTTTTTCTGAGAAGCAGATTCGTCCACAAACTAAAAAACAAAACAAAACAGTAATATTTAGCATTTTTAATTCACAATACCAATATGTCCTATTACAGCAAGTCCTGCCCACACCTTTACTCTGAAAGGAAACATAATTATACTGGTTATAGATTCAGACTCTGGTAGCTAGTCAAGTAACTGTCAACCAATGTGAAAGGTATGTGAACTGCCAAATATTCCGAAATAGGTCTGGGGGTAGTGCCCCACGCCTACTTGGGCAAGCTCTTACTGAGGCTTTGGCAAAAACATACGCAGTTGCGTTTTGCTATGCCCATAAACACTATGACATATCCAACCCCCAGGCACGCCTTCACGTTTATGTGGCAAGACTTGCTTTGCTTTAACAACTGTCCTACATTTTGATACTGCAGAGAGATGAATGCATGTGCCCCTGACAGCCTCTTCTTTCTTATACCATTGCAATATAGCTGTGTGTATATGGTGCCTAATAATTACTATATAAACTGCAAGCAATGTGGAAAGATGGTGCCGATGGCTGGGCAAGGATGGCTTGGCAAGGATGGCTCCGGAGTCCCAAATTCCGGCTCCAGATGACTGGCTAGTGAAGGACAGGTTTTGCAATCATGTGAGGTAATGCACTGGAATTTCAGAAAAACGAGTTGGGGATACAAGATACTTGATAAGTCCACCACCCCAGGGCAGGCAGAACATGATTTTCATCGGCCTAAACAAAAGAAATTTCCAGGGAGAAGTTGGGGAAACTTAAGAAACCAAACTCACTAACACCTTCACCCCAGCGTCCTCTTTATTATGAATAAAGGAATTGTCCTTTATTCACCAGGCCTTAAAAATCTAGTCCTCTGTGACTTCACTTCAATGCAGAAAGTAACAATCATTTAAAAAGGTAATACCACCATTTTGGGGTAGAGCTAATAGAGCAGGGCTCCCTCCAACTAACTTCAACTCTGTCCTTTGCCATGTCTTTTATCTTTGATCCCCCACCCACCAAGGGGTGGGGCTCAATGCCCCTCTGATGTGGCCCAGTCAAAGCCCCAATCATAATCCAATCACGCCCAGAGGAACAGACCAGTTTACAAGCATAATCCAATATCTACTTTTGGAATTCATAACTATATCAAACTGCCAGAGGGTAATCAGATATCCTGGCAGTTTTTTTTTTTTTTTTTTAAGATTTTATTTATTTATTCATTTATCCCCCCCTTGCTGCTTGTGCTCGCTGGGTCAGCTAACCACGCTGTGCGGGCGGGCTTGCCTTCACCAGGAGGCCCCGGGAACCGAAACCGGGGCCTCCCATATGGTAAACGGGAGCCCCACTGATTGAGCCACAGCCGCTTCCCATCCTAACAGTTTTGAATCTCACCGTTATTCATTTGAGTTGATAACATCCATGTTGTCCCCTTCAAACCAATGTTTGCACATTTCCCATTTGTTGGTTTTATTCTCAATCAATTTAACTCAATCAGTTTAACAGGAGTAGAATTGATACATTTTTTTTCGGCCTCGGTTTCTTTTAGAGGGCAAGTGCCTTCTTAGTAATCTTCAATTTTGAGATTTAAAGTACTCCAGGATTGATACACAGAGGTAGAGATCTTCGTGTTTTCTCAGCACTTCCAACATTACTGAGTCATCTGTATCACATGAAGTTTCCATTAAAATGACATCTGTCTGTATAATTTATACTCTGTTCACTTGCAGGAGTGAGTCCAAGTCTTCGCTGTGCTATTTCTGAATCCTTTTCCTTAGCATGTGCTCTTTTAGCTTTCTGTACTGTACATCCCTGGTTGGTACATGGCCTCATAGCCAATATCAGTGCTATAGGGTCACCCACACTCCTGGCTCCCATGATATCTGTGGCAGAGCACAAGAAGAAGAGACACTAAGTACCATACAAGCAGGTAAGAGTTCAGCTAAAACTGTTGAATTGCTAAAGGCCAAGTATGGACTATCATAAGAGTCCAGAACTTCTGGGAGCCTCAGACACAAAGGGAATTTGCACCCACTTCCAGTCTCGTTTTCATGGTCTCTACTAGGTACTGGTGGGAAAGATTTGGGGCAAGATGGGTGACCAGAGTGAGCCTCCTTTGGTCATGGAGGCCTGTAGGAGGGGAGTAAGCATCTGCTGTGGGGAACACAAAAAATCCTAGCATAAATTTCTTTGAGATTATCTTATTTGGGGTTCAATCAGCTCCTTGAATATATAGGTTTATGTCTCTTATCAAATCTGGGAAAATATCAACCACTATTTCTTTGAGCAGTTTTTCAGCCCTGCCCTCTTTCTCTACTCCTTACAGAATGCAAATGACAGGAATGTTTGATATTTTAGTTCCACAGGTCCCTGAGGACTGTTCTGTCTTCCAGTTAACTGAATATTTCCTCTGTCCTTCCACTCTGCTGTTGAGCCCATCCATTGAGTATTTTATTTCTCTTATTGTACTTTCTAGTATTAAACTTTCCATTTGGTTCTTCTTTACATCTTCTATTTCTTTGTTGAGGCTTTCTGTTTTTTTTCCATTGGTTTCAAGCATGTTTGTAATTATTCACTGAGACATTTTCATAATGGTTGCTTTAAAATCATTGCCAGATAATTCTATATCTCTGTCATCTTGGTAATTGCATCTGTTGATTGTCTTTTTTCATTCAGTTTGAGATCTTCCTGGTTCTTGGTTTGATGAGTGATATTCTATTGAACATGGACATTTTCATATTACGTTAAAAGATTATTTAACCTTTCTGTTTTAGTTGGCTTTATCTGACACTGCTTCCTCAGGAGAAGGGGAAATCCTACCTCATTATTACCAGGTTGAGTTAGAAGTCCGGGTTCTCGACTTAGCCTCTGTTCACACTTGAGAGAAGGGTGCTGAGCAGGAGTGGGAGTTCTGGCTCCTACGTGGTGTCCACTGACACTGCGGTGGTGGGGGGACTTGTTACTGCTGGAAATGCTGCAAGTCCTGACTTTCCACTTGGACTCTTCTGATACCACCCCACCATGGATGGGGAGAGGTGCCTTGCACTGTGTGGGGGAGATGGAAGTCCAGGCTCTCCCACTAGTCTCCACTGACACTGTGGAGGGGAGGGCAAAGACGAAAGTCCTGGATCCTTATTCAGCCTTTTCTGATTTCCCCTAATAGTGTGGGGGGCTGGGGTACCTTGCTATGACTTTGCGAGTATGGAAATCTAGGTTTCCTACTTGGCCTTTGCTCATGTGGGTGGTGGGGCCACAGCTTTTTACTGTGGTGCTTGGCTGCAGCTGGTTGTTGCCTAAAAGTTTTCTATTCTTGCTCACCTGTTCCTCTCATGGTCCTTTGGCTAGAGCTGGTTCTTTTTTTTTTTTTTTTTTTTGTATGTGCTTGTTGGTTTTCTGAGTTGCCAGTTTCTTCAAGTTAGATATATATGAGGCAAAAAGGAAACCCAGGGAACTCACCATCATGTTGGTCCTTGGGTTCTGAGCTCCTTAACTGAGCTGCCTTCTTCTTCCCACCTTTCAGAGTCTTCTTAGGTTTGTCTGCTACATCTTCCTGGAAACAGAAGTTTGGCTACCATGATTTTTGAATGTGCATCCCTTTTCTGAACTGAATTCGGCAAAAGCCATCCACTGATCTCAGCCTAGTTCTTGGAATTTTCTTAAACCAGTTCAACCCATCTTCTCTATGGCAGCCCTTTGACTATAGGGAGACTGTGGCCACGCTCCATCCCCATTCTTTGGACCAGAGACCCTGAATTTTTGCAGTAATGACTTAAAGCTCTTCAGAGTTCCAGAGCTGGCCAACCCTGCACCGTGAGGGTTGCCTGATGTTTGTGAGTGTGGAACAATACAGGTACTGTCCCTTTACTGTTCTTTCATATAATTATCCATTATCCTGAACTCATCTCCTCCACTCCTTGCCTCAACCTGTTCCATTCCAGTCACACTGGCCTTGAACATGCCAAGCACATTTCCACCTCAGGACCTTTGCACCTGTTGCCTCTGCCTGAGATGCTCTTCCTGCAGATATTTTCACAACTCCTCCCATCCTTCAGGTATGTGCTCAGTCAGACCACCTTGTTGAGAGGACTCCTCAGACCACTCTCTATAAAAGAATACCCCTGCCCCAGCAGTCCCTTTTTCTTCTCCTGCTTTAGAATTTTCCAAACACTTATACCATGTGATACACCAAGTCCCTACTAGTTTGGTTACTGACTGTATTTCTTTTCTAGAGTGGAGACTTAATTCTGTTAATAGTGCCTAGAAGAGTGCCTGGAACATAGTAAATACTCAGAAGATATTGTTGAATAAATGAATACTTTAATACTTTATGCCAGGCACCATGCTAGAAGCTGGGGATGTGGAGAAGAGAGAACCAGACCCTGCTCTCATGAAACTCACAGTCCTGAAGTAGAAGTTGCATATTAAGTAGATGGTCATATATGAATGATTACTTTAGATGCCATGAAGGATGCCACAAGAGATCAAATGTGGGGCATCCAACCTTTTTTTTTGGTTTCAGTATAAGTTGCTCTGGAAAACTGATAGTAGGAATTAAGCTGGTGACTGATAAGATTATTTATACAAAACCTCTCCAGCATTTATTGAGCACCTACTATATGCCCAGCACTGCATTAAGCACTTTATATCTATTATCTTCTTTACTCTGCAGGGCAATCCTATCTGTGAAGCCAACTGCCTGAGGTCAGACCTTTGCCATTTCTGACTACGGGACAAATTACTTAACTGCTCTGTGTCTTGCTTTCCCCATTTTAAAAAGGAGGATAAATAATAGCACTTACCTCCTAATTGAATAAGTTATTATTTCTTTCCATTTTATATATGGGAAAACTGAGGCTCAGAGGGAATAAATAATTTTCTGAAATACCAGGCACAGGATCCCAGACCTCATTTGCTTGACTCGTGAATCCTCATCCTGTCAGTCAGTGCATTATTCTACAGAAACACACCTCACCCTTAATCTATTGCTCCAATATTTATAACAACACAACTACAATTCATTTTTCTGCGGCTTCAATGAATCACCTCCTGATACTTTTGATTTCCAAGAGCAAAATGCCACCTCGATTTCTATTATCTGCCTGAGCCCAGGAGCAATCCCCCGGTCTACTCTGCCTGGGTGTTTTTTTTTTTCCCCGTGCCTTATGGCCCATGCTGCCTGATATACAGCAAAATGCGTTTGTGATTTAGTGGCAGAAAAGGTTAACTCTAAATAATGATCAGAAAGTTAAAATATAGAGCTGGAATGTTGCTTTAGTTTTTATAGGTTTTAAATAATTTTGCCTCCTTCCCTGAAGGATTTAGCATAATTCAATGAGAAAATTGCATTCAGATCCTGTGGGCTGCCCCGACGTGACTGAATTACAATGAGCAGGAGATGCAAAGTGTCTTTCTGGCAATGAACCTGATGGAGTCCTGAGCTCAGGGATGAATGATCCTGGGGCAAGTCCTGGCTTCCCCCACTCTCCTGAGCCTCAGTTCTGGGGAGCAGGACCAGTGGCACAGCTTGGACAAGAGAAGGCAGGGCCCGGGTGTTTGTGAGTGGAGAAATTGCGTGCCCGTAGAAGAATGGATTGCACCAAAGCAGCCCAGAGAAAAGTCTAGGCTTCTCGCATCCTATTCCATGCTTTCCGCTCTGGATTGCCAGGACACTATGTAGGAGTGGTTGGGAGTTCGCACAGATCCATTGGCCATTTACAAGCTATATGAATTAGGTTTGTGTCTGGGCCAATGAACAGAAAATTAGACTAACACTGGCTTAAAGATCAGGGTTTATTTATTTTTATTTTTATTTTGTAATAAGAAATCCCAGATGGGCACGTACAGCTCAAAGGTAGCATCAGGGAGTTGTGTTCCACTCTTCCTAACTTGCAGGCATCATCATCATGCAGTTTCTGCATCACAGGTTTGTGAGGATTATACTGAGTTAATATATGTAAAGTCCTTGGGTATAGTTTGATGCATAGTAAATGCTACATAAATGCTTTCTTAATCAAGAAGCTTATTTCAATCTGATTTTCCACTAAATGATAGATCAGGAATGTTTTTACATTTCAGTAGATAGAGATCTGCATTATCATTCTTAATGGGTGCTTAATGTTATGGACTTAACGTTATTTGTTTATCTGATCCCTTCTTGTTGGACATCTAGGTTGTTGCCAATTTTCTACCATTATAAATATCCTTACTCATAAATCTTTGTGCACGAATCCAGCTATTTACTACGGCCGAATTCCCAGAAGTGGGACCCCTAAAGCCTTGCCGGACCACAGACTTCAATCTCCATTGCCTTACACATTCAAAGAAAGCACATAAGACACTTGGCAGTGCATGATCATGGAATGTGGACATGGCCTTGCATGTAGTCTGTATAATCTGTGTAATCATAATGATAATCTTTACTAGATTTTCCAAGGGGGAGATTGGGTTTGAGGAGTTTTAATCTTCAGAAGTATTGAAAAGAATATTATTGGACATTAACTTTTGTCAAGTGAAGTTTTTTTGTATAGCATGTAAAATATAAATCCCTTGTGACACTGCTTCATTGCAAGAACACTTTCTTGTGGATATGCCTCAGGATCCAACCACTGAGAATCCATGGAGATTCAACCATTTGGAACTTAGCAATGCATAATTTACTGCAGGCCACACGTTGGATAACACAGAGATCAAAACTGGAAAACTAAATAGTGGATGTCATTAATATATGGAGACTCTGCACAACATAAATCAGTTTAAAGAGCACTTTACCTGTGGTTAGTGACTAATAATAAAATAATAAGATTATTCTGTGAAAGAGAGCGCTAGCTGCCTTTCAAAAATGTGAGCTTCTGTTTCCACAGTGTGGAATTTTCACTGGGAGGCAGCTGCTTTATTTCCTAGTCTCCTTTGTTCTCAGCTGTGTTCATCTGACTGGGTTTGCCAATGGAAGGTGAGTGGACATGATAACAGTCACTTTGGGTTTGGCCCTTTATGAAGTAGGTTGACCTTTTCTATTTTACCTTTCCCCATCATCAGTGGGATGTGGAGGGTTCTGAGGTCCTAGGGGATGGTGGAGCCACGAGATATACTGAGCCTGGGTTGTTGATTCCCTGAATGCAAGGTCATGGCTGGCTGGGACCAAAGAAAGAAACTTTGGTTGTATTAAGTCACTGAAGGTTTGGAGTTTATTTGTAACATCAATTGTTGTATCTATTACCTAAGCCTATCAGCAAAAATTTTATAATTGTGTGAGGATGTTTCAAATGAGGACTGGGTTTATGGACAAAGATAAAAATAGTGAGCTGGAAGACAGCAGTTGGATCTTTGTAAGGCTTCCTTTTATGATTTATTAGAGAAGTTATAGGTTTATAGGAAAATTATGCAGCAAGTTCAGAGGTCCTGTGTACCCCCCACGGCACACTTTTCCCTATTATTAATACTTTGCATTAGTGTGGTACTTTTGTTACAATTGATGAGACGATATTATTATAGTTATACTGTTAATTATAGTCTATATACACATAAATATACACTATGTTGTACAGTTCTATGGTTTTTAAATTTTTTTCATTCTGGTAACGTATAAACAACATAAAATTTCCTTTTCTCATTTTTTTATTAGAGAAGTTGTATCATGAAGAAATACATAGATCCCTTATACCCCCTATTGGTGACACTTTGCATTAGTGTGGTACCTGTTACACTTGATGAAAGAATATTCCTGTAATCATACTATTAGCTATAGTCCATGGGGTACATTAGGATTCACGGTGTTGTTCAGTCCCGTTTTTAAAAAATTTTTATTCTAATAACATTTATGTAGCTTAAAACTTCCCCCCTTAACTACATCCAAATATGTCACTCAGTGGTGCTAATTATGTTCGCAATGATGTGCTGCCAGGTCCACTATCCAAGGCCAAGACTTTTCCGTCACCCCAAACAGAAATTTTGTACCAATTAAACATTAGCTCCCCATTCCCCACGCCCATCCGACCCCTGGTAAACTGTATTCCAGCTTCTGACACTGTGGATTTGCTTATTCTAATTATTTTATATTGTTTTGGATGTTATGTGAAAGTTCTTTGGGTGATGAGGCTAAACATAGACACTCAGCCAAGAATGCACCAATGGCCAGATTTGTTAGATCAAAGACCTCGGAGGGGGAGAAGGGAGAAGGAGGGCATCAGAGGGGCCCAGGCTTGTCTTCCTTAGTCTCCTTCCAGGGTCCATGGAGGAGGGGGAAGAGGAGCACATCTGGATCCTGAGCTCAGGCCTTTATTGTGACCCAGAGGGGAGGGGTAGGGCTTTCCTGTGGATACTGGGGACAGGAAGTTTAAAATTGCAGGGTGCAAAAAGCAGAAGGGGCTTGGCCTTTTGGAGAAGTTGAGGTAAGCTTCTTATCATTCAAACCATATAGAGGAACAGGTCTTGCATATAAATTATGCAGTGTGAAAGGGCAAGGAGCCTTTTAGAGAAAAAGCTGCAGGGGCCATTGCCAGAAGCTAAAGGTGGCTCTTAACAGCCAAACCTTATAGAGGTGCAGCACTTGCTAGTCACAGTTAAGCCCAGGGCAGGGCAAACTGGGGTGATCACTCAAAAGGGAAATGTACGACTAAGCCAGGCAGGATGACAAGGCACCAAATATAATTTCTTTCATGCCATTACACAAATCAATGACATCATACAATATTTGTCCTTTTGTGTCTGGCTTATTTTACTCAATATGATATCTTCAAGGATTATCCATGTTGTCATAAGGAACTCCATTCTTTTCTATGGCTGAATAGCATTCCATTGTGTATATATACCAAAATTTGTTTATCCATTAATCTGTTGAAGAACACTTTTTAAAATTGTGAATAATGCTATGAATATTGGTGTGCAAATATCTGTTCCAGTCCCTGCTTTCAATTCTTTTGGGAGTATACTTAGAAGTGGGATTGCCAGGTCATATGGTAATTCTATACTTAGTTTTTTGAGGAATCACCAAGCTTCCTTCCACAGCGGCTGTACTATTTTACATTCCCACCAACGATGAATGAGTGTTGCTATATCTCCAAATCCTCTCCAACACTTGTTATTTTCCATTTATTTTATAGTAGCCATTCTAGTGGGTGTAAAATGATATCTCTGTGGTTTTAATTTGCATTTCCCTAATGGCTAATAATGTTGAGCATCTTTTAATGTGCTTATTGGTTATTTGTATATTTTCTGTGGAGGAGAAATGTCTATTCAAGCCTTTTGCCTGTTTTTTATTGGGTTGTTTGCCTTTTTATTGAGTAGTAGGCTTTCTTTATATATTCTAGAAGTTAAACCCTTACCAGATATGTGGTTTCCAAATATTTTCTCACATTCTGTAGGTTGCCTTTTTATTTTCATGATGAAATCTTTTGCTGCACAAAATTTTTAATTTTGATGAAGTCCCATTTATCTATTTTTTCTTTTGCTTGCACTTTTGGTGTAAAGTCAAGAAACCATTGCCTAACACAATTTCCTATGGATGCTTCCCTATGTGTTCTTCTAGGAGTTTTATAGTTTTCATTCTAATATTTAGGTTCTTGATCCATTTTGAAAAAAAATTTATAAATGGTGTGAGGTAGGGGTCTACATTCATTCTTTTTCATGCAGATATCCAGTTTTCCCACATCATTTCTTGAAGAGACTATTCTTTCCCCATTGGGACCCTGGTCAGAAATCAGTTGGCCATAAATATGAGTGTTGATTTCTGAACTCTCAATTTGATTTCATTAGTCTATATGTTTGTCCTCATGCTAGTACCATGCTCTTTTGATTAGTGTAGCTCTGTAATAAGCTTTAAAATTAAGAGGTGTGAGTCCTTCAACTTTGCTCTTCTTTTTCAAGATGTTTTTGGCTATTCAGAGTTCCTTACTCTTCATGTAAATGTGATGAATGGTTTTTCCATTTCATCTGTTGAAATTTTGATTGTGATTGCTTTGAGTCTGTAAATTGCTTTGGGTAAAATTATTATTGTAAAGATATCTGTTGAGATCTTCTATTTCTTCTTGAGTCAATGTAGGTAGTTTGTATATTTCTAGGTATTTATCCATTTTTCCTCAAGTTATCTAATTTATTGTTGTATAGTTGTTCATAGTTTCTTCTTATAATCTTTTTTATTTCTGTAGTTTTGATATAATGCCCCCCTTCATTTCCGATTTTAGTTATTTTGGTTATTTATGTCCTTTCTCTTTTTTTCTTTCTTGGTCTAGTTAAAGTTTTGTTGATTTTATTGATCTTTTCAAAGAACCAAATTTTGATTTAATTTTTTTCTATTTAAAATTTTTTTCTATTTTATTTATCTCTGCTCTAATCTTTGTTATTACTTTCCTTCTGTTTGCTTTGGGTTTAGTTTCCCTTCTTTTTCTAGATCCTCCAGTTTTGGTGTTGTGTCTGGTTTGAGACCTCCCTCCCTCCCTCTCCCCCTCCCTTCTTTCCTCCCTCCCTCCTCCCTCCCTCCCTCTCTTTCTACCTTCCTTCGAGTAAAATAAAAGAGTATATTGAGAAATGAGAGAGAAGAGAGATAGTATGCATCTGAAGTATGAGTGAGGGCATCCTCCAGGCAGAGAGATGCCTCTTTTTTTTAAATTTAAATGTAAGCATTTAGAGTTATAAATTCCCTTTTCAGCACTGTCTTTGCTGCATCCCATAGTTTTGATGTGTTGTGTTTTCATTTTCATTTGCCTCAAGATAGTTCCTAATTTCCCTTGTGGTTTCTTTGACTCACTGGTTGTTGTAGTAGTTTGGCATTATTTATGAATTCCAAAAATAGATATTGGATTATGTTTGTGAACTAGTCTTTTCCTCTGGGCATATTAGATTATATTGGATTCAGAGGTTTTGCCTTTATTTGATTGAAGAATGATTAAGGATTTGATTGGGCCACGTCAATACGATGTTGAGCCCCACCCCCTTGATGGGTGGGGACTCACAGAGAAACTGCACCACAGAGAAGGGAGGCTGGAGTTTTTGAGCTGGAGCCCTGGGAAGTAAGCAAACAGAGGATATTGGTCATGAGGAAGGAGAGAAGGACCTGGGAAAAGAGATGAGCCATTTGCCTGATGGTCTACAGCTGGCCTTGTGGAAAGAGCCCAGCAGCTGAGCCTGGAGAGAAAGGAGCCCCAGGAAGAGAGGAACCCAAGAAGCCTGAACTCTTGGCAGATGTCAGCAGCCATCTTGTCCCAACACATGGCAATAGACTTTGGTGAGGGAAGTAACTTATGCTTTATGGCCTGGTAACTGTTAAGTTTCTACCCCAAATAAATACCCCTTATAAAAGCCAATAGATTTCTGATATTTTGCATTGGCACTCCTTTGGCTGACTAATACAGTTGTTTAAGAGTACATTATTTAATTTTGACATGTTTGTGAATTTTCCATTCTCCCTGTGTTATTGAGTTCTAGCTTCACTCCATTATAGTCAGAGAAGATACATTTTATGGTTTCAATATTTTTGAATTTATTGATACTTATGTTGTGACCTAAAAATGGTCAATCCTGGAGAATGACCCATGTGCACTAGAGAATATATATTCTGCTGCTATTGAGTTATATAAGGCTTCTCATCTCAGAACACCCTAAGATGATTCTGGTCATCAGGGACCAATCCTCCTTTGGGGGCTGGTGTTAGGTGTATTATGCTTGGTAGGGGTGGGGTCCAGGGACCAGTGCATGTTTGGGAGAAACAATTTTCCAGAGTAGTCTGGAGTGCCAGTAGAACAAGTCCAGCTCATGATTTAGGGAATGCTGAGTTATGAGTCGGAAGTGGAAGATGAAGGCAAGAGATTCAGAGAAGTACAATCTCAGAACTGAGGAGGGGTGAAGCCATAGCATAGAAGGTGATCAACAGGGATAGGGTTGGCATGCATTTGATTAATTAATATTGGTCAGTAGCTGGGTGGTGGGTAATGGGGAGCTTGACTGCAAGTCACAAAGTTGGAGGGCAACTAGCAGCTTCTCCACATGTGGACAGGAAATGTAGAAAGGCTTTGAGTCCCTCAGGAGCTGGTGTTATATGGAGCTGGAGAATGTAATGATAGCTGATAGCAGTGGGGAAGAGTCAGGGCCAAACGAACCCCTCCCCTCCCACAGTCTAGATTCTAGAAGGTACGCCTTCTGAGATGCAGCATATCTTTGCTATTTTCACCTGCCTAGCAACCTGTTCTCCATCTCTGGAAAGGTCATCTTGATTGTCCTTTGAAAAAAACCATTTTTCTCCCTCCAAGTCCTAATGGTTCATGTGGGACTAAAGCTATCTTCTGGTCCCAAGAGTTGGTGAGGGACCCAGGCTTGCTCAGTTAGCACATGCGACTCGTCCTGGTTGCAGTGATTGGTTCAGGGCTGGGCAAGTGACCTGACCTGTTGGAAAAGACCTTCTCTCTCCATTGGAGTTGCAGACCAGGTAGAAGGACAGCCTGGCAATGCTGTATGCCAAGTTTAGGGAGAAGCTGCCTGAGATGGCGCCCACACAGAGACATGGGTTCCTGACGTGATCCTTGGTCCCTGGATATGACCATGCTGGAAGCCAGACTTCAGCTTTACATGAGCCAATAAACTCCCTTAATGAATAAAGTCATTAACATCCTATATTAGTGATCGGGTGCCTACTTCGAGGCAGGCTGTGTGCTGCATGATTCACCTATCATGTCCTGTTTAATTCTCACAGTGGTCCTGGGAGGGAGGCTTTACTACACCCATTTTACGGATGAGAGGAGGTGACTTGCCCAGGATCCCAGAGTGACAGGAGGCAGTGGGCATACCAGGTCTCAAGAAAGATCAGGTAGACAAAGGGACCATAAATTTACCAGGAGTCCCTAGTTCAGGTTAGGTATTTGCAAAAGCAAACAGATGAGAGAGAGGGGAGAAGTTCCCTCAGCTGTCAGTTTTCCTCTCTGGGGCCCCAGGACAAGTCCCTGGGGTGGGGGTTCTGAGGTCCATCCCACCCCCCACTCAGCCCTAAGTCCTCTCTGGCAGCAAATAGAGTTCCCACTGGGAGGAAGAAAGCCAGGGGCAGTCAGGCATGATTCAACACCTCTCTCCCAGGCTTTCAAGATTGTCCTCTTTAAAAGAAGCCAATTTATTTTTTATTCAAAATCCATACGAAACAATTGAACAATAAAACTGTCAACCTCACTGTCTCTTTCAACTGGGAAACATGATCACCTCTGAAATTAAGTCTCCCTCTCTCCCTCTCTTCTCTCCTTTCTCTTTCCATCCCTCCCTCCCTTTCTTCCCGAAGTATTTTTTTTAAACACCTACTATGTGGCAGGACCTGTGATCAGTTCAGATTTGTTCTTCACATGAATTTCCCCCAGAGATTTATTAGACTTATTTTTAAGGCATTTTCTGATTTCCAAACTTGGCTCTCATCCATAAGAGGGGTTTAAAATCGATAGCCGTTAAAAGAGAGCCGCTAGGCTCGGAGGGCACAGACCAGCTCTGGGATTCATTCACTGCGTGACCTTGTGTAGCTGCGCCTCGGTTTCCTCATCTGAAAATTGGCACGAAGTTCCTTGCGCTGTGGACCCCTTCTCTGGAATGTAATTCTCTGAGACTTGGTTCTATTCATTGCCAGTGTCTAGAAGTGTCTGGCTCCAGGAGGTTCTCAATGCATTTTTAGTGGACAAATGAATAAAGGAAGGTCTGGGTTAGGGCCCCCTTCTGAAAGGCCAAAGACGTCCCTCCCAAGGGGACCCTGAAGCCCTGAGCCAGGGAACCCCATCCCAGAGACTGGAGCCTCTATCAGCAGGGCTTTAAATCATGGGAGGGGGTGAGTGTAGGACCCAGGATGGGAAGCTGGCATGAGACTGTGCTGGGCTTGGCTGAGCTTGGGTGGGAGTGGGGGGCGATGGTGGGGGACGCTGCTCACATGTGGCTGCTGCCTGCCCAGCCCCATCAGGGGGACAGTGAGGGGGGCTCTCCTTGGAGATAAATGTAACTTTATGGGTCACATCTCTATGCTGGCCTGAGGCAAGGCAGGAACTGCCTTCATCGGAGCTGGGAAACATAAAACCCCCATGCACCATTGATGAGCTGCCGCTGGCAGCATTTACGCTTTATCTCCCGATGTCATACATTATTGACACTGCCTCCCTGCCCCCTCCTGCTGCTGAAGGGCAGAGTGGACTCTGTGGGGGGAGATGGACTACTACTAACCCGCCAGGCTGGGGAGGCGGGGGCTTGTCTTGAAGCTTGGCTACTCCCTGGGCCCCAGCGGGCTGTGGAGGTAACAGCCTGGGGTTTAAAGCCCAAGGGTTCCCTTACTTCCTCCCTCTGGGCCTCCGTTTTCTCCTCAGTGCAAAGGGGGAGAATCCTAGTACCCGCCTCCTGGGGGTGCGGGAAGGACTTAGCCCAGCACAGGATATGCCCTCCTGAAATAGAAGCTGAGCGATTGCAAGAAGTTTTTGGCAAAAATAAACACTGTCTGCAAGCAAGGACTGCGGGCCTAGTGTTTAAGACTCTGGAGACAGGTGTCCTGGGTTCAAATCCCAGCTCCACCCCTTACCAGCTGTGTTGAGCAAGTTCCTTTGGCTCTTTGTGCCTCAGTTTCCTCATCTGTAAATTGCGATAATAATAGTACCAGCTTCGTGGAATGTTTTTATTATTATTACTTTTTAGTTTAGTGAGTTGACATATAGGGAAAGCTTAGAACAGTGCCTGGAACATTCCAAGTGCTAGGGAAGGGGCTGATGGTGTCATTTAAGGCTCCCCCTCAGGCCCCACATCAGTGCTTTGTCTGACCCTTTTTTTTGGCATGAATATGTTTTTTAATATAGTAGGATTTACACTGACACCCATATCTTACCTCTGCTCTGTGTTGGGGATTAGGATGACGAATTTCCAAAGCCATTGTGGTAGAACAACGTACAAAGATACCCATGGGTTAACCCGTGGAACCTGTGACTGTGTTACCAAAAGGGATTTTGTGGGTGTGATCAAATTATGGATCTTGACATGGGGAGAGTTTCCTGGATCACACAGGTGGGCCCAATGTAATTGCAAGGGTCCTTACAAGAGTTAAGTCGAGGGCTGGAGTCGGAGATGGAGATGTAATGACAGAATCCGAGGTGAAGGAGAGAGAGATTTGGAGATGCTACGCTGCTGGCCTTGCCAAGGAATGAGGCGGCCTGGGGAAGGTGGAAAAGGCAAGGAAGCAGGCTCTCCCCTCGAGCGTCTGGAGGGAGAGCGACCCTGCCGAAACCTTGATTTTAGGACTTCTGGCCCCCGAAACTATAAGATAATAAACTGCGCTGTTGAAAGCCAGAGTCTGTGGTTATTTGTTACAGCAGGGATAAGAAGCCAACACAGCCAGGTCCGCCGCCCTTGTCCTCCGCAGGGCAGTGTGCAGAGGCTTTGGGCGCTGGCTGGACCGGCCTTGCTCCCCTTGCTGCTTTGCGAGTTGGGCGAATCAGGAGGCTTTTCTGGCTCACTTTTCTCACCTGTTATGGGGATGAGTCCCCAAGACGCTGAAGGCACAGGCGTAGTAGGTGTCCAGGGGGAGGAGCTCCCCTCCCCCACCTCCTTCCCTGGCCAGGGCAAGCAGAGCTCAGTCCTTCCCTTTGCTGCGAGGATGCCTCCACCGGGCAGGACGCCTGCAGAAGTTTAGCCCAGACCTCAGTGCAGAAGTCTAGCCCAGGCCTCTAGCCCAAGCCTGTGCCTGTGGCCAGGAGACCGGGGCTTAGGCTGTGTTTTGGTGAGACGTGAGCAAAGCAAAAAGTTTCTTCTATTTCACTATTTCTCATGTCTGACCACTGATGTTTCAATCCCGTGCTAAACAGACCCCCTCTGGTTTCCCCACTGATTCCTCTAATGTCTTTTCACCACGCTCTTAACAACCGTCATATCCACAGAGCAACTTAAAACTGGTTGGAAAGATGGTGCTTTGGGAGCGTTTGGCCTTGTAGAATAAGCATTCCCCCTTCCCCCTAGAAATGTTGCTGATGCCGGTACCTCAGAGTTCGCTCCTTCAACAAATACTTATTGAGCACCTACTATGTGCCAGCCCCTAGGCACGCGGGATGTAACATTTTTTTTTTTTTTTAGCTTAAATTCTGATGGATGGAGACAGGCAATAAATCTACAGAGGTTAATAAATACATAAGATACTTTTAGAGATCAGAGGTCAGTAAGTGATACAAAGACTTAAAAAGAGTCAGTGTGATAGGATAAGCACAACCGGGGAGAAAGAGTACTCTGGGGAGGTGCATTTGAGTTGGGACCTGAAGGATGCTGGTGAGGCGGGCAGAGGTCCTTGGGGCTGGCCCCAAGCTGGGGACGGTTACAACCCTCCTTAGTTGTGCTGATGTGCTGAGTCCACCGTGCCCGTTCCCAGGATGAACAGGGCACCCACAGTCTTGGCTCGGCATGGTGAGTCCACCATGTGGACTAGCCAAGAGCTGGGTGAAAGGGTCAGGGCAGCCCCAAACCACCTTCCTTGGGAGCAGCTTGGGACATGCTTCCTCCGGAGTTGGGGACTGGGTGGTGCTCAGCCTAGGGGGATGTTTTGAGGGTCTGCAACGGATGGAGATGCCAAAGTGATGCAGCTATTTTGGGGGCTTACCCTTGATCTGTAGAGCCCACACCTTATTTTTGGTGTAGGGGGGAGATCAGGAGGCCCATGTGGTCCAGACCTCCCAAAGGACAAAGATGAGCCTAGCATGGGAGTTACAAACACAAACTCTAGAGCCAGATTCCCTGAGATCACATCCCAGCCCTGCCACTCAGTGGCTGGGTGACCCCGGGCAAGTCATTCAGCTCTTCTCCTCCTCAGTTTTCTCGTCTGGAAAATGGGGGTAATGACAGTACCTACTTCAAAGGTTTTTTAATGAGATTTGTAAACATTTCTGCTTGCAAAACTCTTAGAACTGTACCTGGCACATGGTAAATGCTGTGTGTGAGTACATATTTGCACATATGTAGATATACACACATGTGTTCTTGCTAAACTTCTGACATCACCTCCAAATACGGCTTATATAACAGTATTCTCAGAACTCCACCACCAGGTTTGAAAGAAGTCATTTATCCTAAAACTTATGCCTCATTCCTGGACCTCACTGCCCATAGGGAACACAGAATTGATGATACTTTGTAACTCCTCTAATTATCTTATGATAAGTATAATTATATAGCTTTGACTTTTTTTTCCCCTGAGGGTGTTAAAAGTGTTAATATGTTCATTGGAAATATGCCATGACTGTTGGGAGGTTGTTTAGGCCTTCATTCATTTTTTTATATGTCAGGAGCCTCAAAGGATGGCAGGGGGCTCAGGCCTCTCCTAGCTTTGGTTGGTAAGTGGGGGGGACGATGAGGAGGAGGACTGGGGAGGAGGTGATGCCTCTCCTCCGGCACGTGGGCGGTGAGTCCTTTTATTACTCCCGCCAGGGGGAAGTAATTACTTCCGAGCACTGCCGCTCTCTCTGCTGTGCTTTTCAATCTTAAACAATTCCCTGACTTGTCATGCCACCTGCAGCCCTGTTAGTCATGTTCCAGCCTGGAACACACTGTGGCGGAAGCAATTACTGTTGACATTGTCACATTGTCATGGCTTTTGTCACCCCACCTGTCACCGGGGGCCAGCACCCGATATGTGGCCACCTGCTGTTTCTCACCACCCCCCTCTCCTCAGCCCGTACCACCTGGTGTCAGGCGCTCAGTGAAGAGGACAACCAGCCTCCAGGTGCTGGATCAGACACCAGAGGCATCGGCTGCACTTCGCTCAACTCAGTTTACCTGCCTGAACTGAAGATCTTCCAGCTGCCCCCCAGCCCTGTCTGTGCCCTGGACCAGACCCAGATGCGGGGGTGGGGCTTGTAGGATTTTAGATTCCCCAGCTCTGTTTTCCTCCCAGGGCTGCTGCACATTAGAGTTCCCTGAGGAGCTTCTGAAAATCCCCATGTTCCTCCATAGAATCCATGCCATCTCTGGGAAGCCACCGGCCCTGGTGATGGCCACGATGTACTTGTGCACAAATGGATGATGAGATTCCACGTTTGCTGTGTGCGGGGACAGAGCAGAGCAGGCAGAGTTCCATTTCCTCGATTCTGAAATGGGGATCTTGCTGACTCTCCTCTTCTTGTCCCTTCGCCTTGCTCTGTCTCATCTATCTCCAAAGTCATTGGAGGATTTGGTGAGTTGTGGATGCAAATCAGCCAGCAGGAAATAACGCCTTCTAAGCGGTCCTCAACTATGGCTGCACATTGGAACAGCCTCTTGCTGGGGCTCTCTGGGGGATTCTGATGTGCAGCCAGGGTTGAGAATTGCTGGCTTAAATAAATGTTTCTTCCCACTTTCCAAGCCCACTGATCAGCAACTTCAGTGAAAAAGCAAGAATCAGAATTATGCAAGTGTCCATTGACAGATGAAAGGATAAACCCAATGCGGTATATACACTCAATGGAATATCATCCATCTGTAAAAAGGAATGACGTTCTGATACAGGCTACAACATGGATGAACCACATTGAGTGAAATAGACCAGACACAAAAGGACAAGTATTGTGTGTCTCGCTTATATGAAATACCTAGAGGAAAAAATTCATGGAGACAGAAAGTAGATTACAGGCTACCAGGGATGGTGGGCAGAGGCAGAGAAGGAGATATTGCTTAATAGGTGCTGTCTTGGTTTGGGGTGATAAAAGAGTTTTGTTAATGTATGTTGGTGATGGAAGCACCATATTATGAATGCAATGAATCCTACTGAACTGTGCACTTGAAAGTGGTTAAAATGGGAAATTTTGAGTTGTGTATAGGATATTATAAAACAAAGTAAAAAAAAAAAGAATCTGAATTATAATTATCTGGTAGGAGGGGAGACATATGTGGGGCACAAAGGCTCACTATTCCTGCAAAACAATAACGTCAGCAAGAGTAATGATGACGACTATGGTGATGGCTCCCATCTATTTAGAGCCCCCAGGGACAGTGCCAAGTGCTTTATATGCATTGTTCTCACAACGACCCAGAGGGCCAAGGCCTGCCGTTATCCCTGCTCTACTGATGAGAAAGCTGAGGCTCAGGGAGTTTGAATTATCTGCCCAAGGCTGCACAGCTATTCAGAGTCAGAGCTGGGCTAAAATCCAGGTCCTTTTGACACCAGAGCCTTGATTTGAACGTTAGTGCTGCCCTAGTTGGAGCAGCAAGACAGCCTCAGGATGTAAACCTATGCCTCAGTGGCTTTAAGTGTGACAAAAAATAAAATAATAATACTAGATACCATTCATTCCTCTCTTACCATTTGCAAGGCACTGGGCTTGAGACATAGGTGTCCTTTGCTCCCATTTTCTAGGTAAGAAACAGGCTCTTGTGGAGGTGAAGTGACTTGTACAAGGCCATGCAGCAGGTAAATGGTGAAGCTGGGAATTGAACTCATACCTGCTGGACTCCTGGACTCTGAGGGGAGGCCCCTGCATGGGAGGGGAGAGTGATCCACCTCAACAGGAAGCTCAGGGCCCACGTCAGGGGGCATTTAAGAGTGTTTAAGTGAGTTATGAACGGATACAACTGTCTTCCCATTTGAAGAAAGTGATCGTCATATCGGTTTTATTTTTTATTTTTTTTAATTAAAATTTTAAAAATATTTTAAAAGATGCTTAGATTGCATAAATGTTACACAAAAATTACAGGGAATCCCATGTTCTGCACCTCCCACACCTCCCATATCATCCCACATAAACCTCTTCCATTAGTGTGGCACATCACCTGCAATGGATATACACATCCTGGGGCTTTGCCACTGAGCATAGACCACAGTTCACATTGTAGACCACACTCTCTCCCACACAGCTCTGCATGGTATATGCTGATGTAAAATGGCCTGTATCTGTCATTGTAATGTCACTCAGGATAATTCCCAAGTCCCGAAAAAGCCCCTGCATTACAACTGCTTTTCCCTCTTCCTGCCCCGAAAGCATCCAGTGGCCACTGGCCAGTTTTATTTTTAAACACACCTTTCATGAAACCTGGGAATTGTTTTTCTTAATTCTTTTGCAGCTCTGGAGGCATTTCTGTGAAAGTCATGCCTCCTGCTCTGGGATGGGCTTCCTGGGGGAACTTGCTTAACTTGTTGGCGTGGGAGTAGGTGGAGGTCTGATCCTTTGTGCTCTCTGTTCTATTGCCCTTTAGTAGGTGTCTGTGGCAGGACAATGGGATCTCTGGGTCAGCCACTGTGTTCTTGTCACTCCCATCCCCTGGCATCCAGACATACATAAGTCTATTTTCCAAGTTCACACTGACCCAGGTGTTGATCAATATTGCTAGGGCAGGGGAGAAAAAAGGAGAAACAATAACAGTTAGAGTGGAGGTAGAGAGCTCTGCTCCTATCCCTGCTGCAGCATAGAATTATTGCTGAAAAGAGGCTCAATTTCTTAGCCTTCTTTGTATATAAGTGTGGCCGTGTGACCAGTTCTGGCCAATGGAATGTGAATAGCAGGGCTATGTCGTTTCTCTATCACAGTGTGTGTCTTCTCCACTGTGTCTTTCCCTATCACCCATGGTTTGGAGAATATTCTAGAGGAAGGCAGACCCAAATGACTCTGGGTCCTAGAGCAACCATGGGGAAGCCTGCCTTACCAGGGGCACCACCCTGGAATGTGACATGAGTCCGAGATAAACCCTGTGCTAAGCCAATGCGATTTTGTGGTATATTTGTTATAGCATCTAACATTACCTTAACCAACACCACAGCATTATAGAGCACTGTGATGTGCTAACCATTGTGCTAGGAGCTTTATACATTCTGTCTCATGTAATCTTCTCAATATTCCTGTGAAATTGATATTTACAGATGAAGAAGCATGCTCAGAGAGGTTAAGTGACTTGCTCAAAGCCAAAGAACAAGTGAGCATTGTAGCTAGAGTATGAACCCACAGCTAGAAGACTCCCCTCAGTATCCAGGACCTGTCAGTCTGGCAATAGTTCCTTGGAGCCTCTCTCTTCCTTTCTCTTTCCACTCTCCCGAGTTGATTTATTTTCAAGGGTTGGGTTTCTGCATTGATTTCCTATCCAAGCATGGGGGCCCTGTCCTTGTCCCTTCCAGGCTTGGCACCCTGCTTCAGATGCTTGCCTGATGGCTCAGTCCCTGCCACCCATGGACAGTTCTTAGAGGTGCTGACTTCTTGCTTCTCCTGACCCCAGACCTTGTGATGCCCTCACAGTGGAGAGGAGGCAGTGCCTTCACCCAGGTCCTAAAACCAGGAATCTGTTTAAGCAGATGGAGCCAGGCTTCTTCATCTGGAAGCCAGATGAGGGCAGGGCAGCACAGGAGTTGGGGACCAGGAGGCGTTAGCCCAAGAAGCCAAAGCACAATTGGGAAGTAGACAGATAAGAGAGAGGTAACCAGCATGGCAGGGCTGGCTGTGAGGGAGTGTGCAAGTGTCAGTGGGATGGCAGGAAAGGTGAAAGCCATCGGGTGTCAGCTGGGACACAAGGAACAGGATTCCTGAGCAGATCTGCTGACTTTTCCAAATTAATACCTGGTTCTAATGGACATCCATGGTTTTTATTTCTCCAGGATTTTCTTTTGAGGAACTTCTCCCTACTCTCACAAGAGCCTTGAGGGAGTGGGTCCCCTGATATGACTGAATTTCGTTAGGAGAAGTACAGCCCCTATAATCAGTGACCTAACGGAGTAATAAATACCTAAATTCTCGCTTCTTCTGCCCTCTGACTTTTTGTTGGCACCTGCCATCAGCCAAGCCTAACCTGAAGCTAGAGAGCAAGGGAGCTAACTGACACCTTCCATAGGAGTTAGCCTCCTAGGGCAGAGAGCAGATAGGAAAGGGTTCAGGGAATCTGCAAGGGCAAACGGAACATTTTGTACAAGCTCTGCAGCAATGATCCTACCCCCAGGTGGGCTTGTTCTCCAGGTTCTGACTTGAGTGTAGCCCTTGAAGATATTGGTTCAGGGGTGGCCTGCTGGGAGGGAAGTCTGTCCCTTACAGGTGCCAGAGATGGAAGAAGCACCATCATCAATAACAGAGGCAGACACAGCCTGACCCCCACTGGCACAGCCATGTCCCAGTGACCACATCTCACCCAGCCACCCTTCCCAGGGCATGAACAATGATCAGACATGCTTTATCACTTGTCACTAGTCTAACCTCCCTGACACCAATTCCCCGGGGACAAGGAAGCAGCATTTATAACACACTGGATAATTATTCTCCAAATGAATCAAGCTACCAGGGGCCACCCTGGCTGAATCAATCAAAGCAGATGGGGGCAGGTTTTCCAGAGTTGAGCAGCCACGGCTGCTCTTTGTGATAGATTTGTGTAAGTGGTCTCTTTTGCCACCACCCAACATTCATAACCCATGCCTCACCTCCTTGCCTTTCAGCTATTTCCCAGGCCAAATGAAGATAAATGTCAGATGAGCAAACAGCCCTTGAATTCCTATTGAAAATATTTTGAAAAAAAGCCATGAAATGCCAGGCCTTTCTTCCTTCCGTGGAGATTCTATTTATCTCCTGAGAAATTCTCTTTCCCCCTAGAAACTAAACACTACTCAGTGGGATGGGGAATATGAACCCAAGTGATATTCCGAAGGAAATATCCTTAGAAATCATTACTTAGGCAATGCCTAAGAGGTGTTTGCTGCATCTGGGTGAATTTCCATCCAGTTAGTATAAACTGATTAGCCAATGCCAGGCTCATGCAAAGATTTCTTATTCAATGTTTATTGAGAACCTACTATGAGCCAGACACTGTGTTCAGCATTGGGAACACTGTAGCAGACAAAATAGACAAAGTCCTTAATCTCCTGGAACTTACTTTTTAGCATGTGATGTGGGGGGAGATAGACAATAAAGAATATATGTCATGCCAAGTGGCAATAAGTGATATGAAACAAAAGTACAGCAGATAGGAGGGTGATGTTAGACAGGATGTTCAGGGAAGACCTCCTTTAACATTTAGGCAAAGGCAACAAGGAAGCGAGGGAACAGTCATGCATATATTTGGGGAAGAGGGTTACAGGCAGAGGGAATGACAAGTGCAAGTCTCCAAGCAACCAGTGCACCTGGTGTGTTTGAATTGCAACAAGAAAGCCAGTGTCTGTAGCAAAGGAAGTGAATAGGAAAGTGATAGGAGAGAGGTCAGAGAGATAGCCAGGGGTTCACAGGTGGGAAATTTTAGGCTGTGGTAGAACTTTAAATTTTGGGTGAGATTGAGAGCTGTTGGAGGGTTTCGAGCAGAGGAATAACATGATCTCATTTACCTTATATAAGAAGACTATTCTGGCTTCTTTGTGGTCATAGACTGTTGGGGGGCACGGATGGAATCTGGAATCTGACTTAGGAGTTTTTGTACTATTTAGAGTGAGAAATGACAGTGTCTTGGGCCACAGTGTAGTGGTGGAGGTAGCAAGATATGGTTGGATTCTGGACATGTTTTACAGACAGAATTGACATGATTTGCTGATGGATAGAATGGAGGGAGTGAGAGAAAGAGAAGAGTCAAGGATGACTACAAGAGTTCTGGTCTGAGGAACTGGTAAAATGAAGGTGCCTCTTAATTGGGATGGGAAGAATGAGGGAACAGCAAGTTTGGGGTAGGAAATAAAGACTTTGGTTTAGGACAAGTTAAGTCTGAGATGCCTATTGAGCCAATGGTGAAGCTGAGTAGACAGCTGGACATTGGAGTCTGTATTCAGTGGAGAGGCTGGAGGTGTGAGTTATATAGAGAGTGTTGAAAGCCATTGGACTAGTTGGGTTAACCTTGGGAGTGAGGGGATTTGTTCAAATAATTTTATGGTGAATCACTTTATGCCCAGTCTTGCTCCATGCACTGGGCTCATGGTCTAGTATGGAAGACTGACAGGTAACCAGACAATTTAAATCCAGTGTAATGGGTGCTGCTAGGGTGAAGCACAGGGGGTGGTGGGACCACACAGGAGCTGCACCCAACTCAGTCTTGAGACTCAGGCAAGACTTCCTGGAGGAAGTGACACTTATCTTTTTTTTTAAATGTATTTTTTATTGAAGTATATCATTCATACATGAACATACAAAAACAGCAAGTGTGTAGTAAAAGTTGTGAACTTACAAAATAAACATGCATAACATCATACAGGGGTCCCATATATCACCCCTCCACCAACACCTTGCTTTGTGGTCATACATTTGTTACAAACTATGTATGTTCAGAGTATCATCAAAATATTACTGCTAACTATAGGCCATATCTTACATTTGGTGTACTTTTCCCCCAACCCATACTATTTTTTTAAACAAATCAATTTTATTGAGACATATTAATAAAGCATACAATTTATCCAAAGTGTACAATCAATGGTATTTGATATAATCACATAGTTGTGCATTCATCACTTCAATCATCATTAAAGCATTTTCATTATTTCAATAATAATAATAAACAAAAAACAGAGAAACCAAACAAGGAAATTTATGCTGATACCTAAAAGATAAAAGTAGCTAATATTTGCCTAGCACTTTCTAAGGGCCATGTGCTATTCCCAGCACTTTATACTGGTGGTTCTCAAACTTTGCTGCCTATTAGTATCATCTGGGGAGAATTTAAAATCCCAGTGCCTGGGCCTAGCCTAAGACCATTTGAATCAGAATCTTTGAGAATAGGTTACTCAAGAATCAGTATTTTCACAAACTTCCCAGTGACCACCAGAGGTTCTGAGGTGAGGGAAAGGGAAGAACAGGTGTAATATGGGGGCATTTTTGGGACATTGGAATTGCCCTGCATGACATTGCAATGATGGATGCAGGCCATTATATATTTTGTCATAACCTGCAAAATTATACGGGACAGAGTGTAAACTATAATGTAAACTATAAGCCACGGCTGGTAGCAATGCTTCAATAAGCGTTCATCAGTTGTAACAATGAAGGATGTTGTTAATGTGGGAAAGTGGGCGAAGGGGAGGGGGTGGGTCATATGGGAATCCCCTATATTTTTTATATAACATTTATGTAATCTAAAGCTTCTTTAAAAATAAAAAAAGGAGTGAAAAACAAAACAAAACAAAACAAAACAAACCTCCCAGTGTTTTTAATGTGCAGCCATGTGTGAGAACAAGTATAATACCTGTATTTACTCATGGAATTCTCTGGACTACAACCCCATGGGAAAGTACTACTATCAGTATTATTACCCCTGTTTTATAGATGGAGAAATGAAGGCACAGTGAAGTCATACCCATGCTCAAAGTCATACAGCTGTAAGTGACAGACTAGGTGAGAAGTCTCGATCCAGAGTCCACTTCCTTGGCTACTGTTCCTTGGAATTTCTCATGAGGAGCCCATTTAGGCATTAATCGGAAGGCTGCGGCAGGAAGGAGTATGTTCCAAATGGCAGGGTTAGTTCGACTTTGGCAGAACTGAAATTAAATTAATGCAACAAGTGTAGCGAAGCATGTTATTTCATTCATTCATTCATTCAAAAATATTTGATAAGCATCTTCCTTGTGCCAGGCACTCAGACAGACACTGAGGATCTGTTGGTGAGCAACAACTCATAAAGTTTGCAATCCAGTGAGGGGAGGTAGAGGCTAAATAAATAACATATATCAATGTAAAATTGCAGTCATTTTGGGAAAGACGTGCCCAGTGCTGTGAGAGACTTTATTTGACATAGAGAAGTCAGAAGGGGATGGGTTATTATGATTGGGATGTGATCTTCATATACAGATGGGGAAACTGAGGCTCAGGAGATTAAGTAATGTGCCCAAAGCCTCACAGCTGATAATTAGTCCTCATTGGAATTTGAGCAGAGGTGAGCTGAATTCCAATGCATTTCCTTTATAGTACTTATGCTCAAAGTTTAGCATGCCTCAGAATATCACCTGAAAGTCTTATTAAAACGCAGATTGCTGGCCTCCACCCCCAGTGTTTCTGATCCAAGAGGTCTGGGTGAAGCCCAAGAATTTGCAATCCTATCACGTTCCCAGGTGATGCCGATGCTGCTGCTCTGGAGAACCTCAGTCTGAGAACCACTTTCTAAAGCATCGAACAAAGCTTTGGCTACAACCCAGAGGAAGCAACACTTGTGCTGGGTCACAAAGGTGAGAAGAAAGAGCACATCAGGCTGAGAGATTTGCAAAGCCTGGAGGTATGAAAGGTCCTTTTATTGCTGAAGTATTCTCTTGTAGAAAAAGAATAGGGTTCATGGTAGAGTCCTAGGTTGTAGTCATCTGCCCCCACCCAGTCATGGCAGCTACTAATGAGGAATCTTAATTGCTCCCTCACTCATCTCACCAGCAAATAATCAGCCCAGTAAAGTGGAAAGCTCTTGGCGGCCCCCAAGAGGAGGTTAGTCTATCAGAGCAGCCCTGGACAGCTCTCTGATTTTAGCCTGAGGGAAGGGATCTTCTTCCCTCTTTGGATCAGTAAGAAAACATTTTCTGATCTTAAATGGGTGCTCCGTCACATTCATTTATTCAACAGATATTTATTGGTACTATATTATGTGCTTTGGGAATGTGGCAATGGGCAAGACCAAAGCTTTTTTGTCTTTCTAGAATTTTCTTTTGAGTTTGGAATTCAGGAGATGGGTAATGAGCAAGGTCATTTCAGATGGTGATAGGTGTCTGTTTTGAAGAGTCTAACACAGGTTAATATGAGGGTATGTGTGGGGGCTACTTAAGATCGTGTGATTGGGGAAGGCCCCTCTGAGGAGGTGATATTTGAACTGGAGCCAGTGTAGTGAGAAGTAAGTCACGAGAGACCTGTGGGAAGAGTGTTTGAGGCAAAATGAACAGCAAGTGCAAATGTCTGGAAGTGTGGCTTAGTTTGGCTCGTGTTTTAGTTATTTTTTGCTATGTAATAAGCCACCCCAAAACTTAGTGTCTTAAAACAATAATTTGCTATTTCGCATGGTTCTGTGAATCATTGATTTGGGTAGGATTTGGCCAAGCTGTTCTTTTACTTTGTGTGATATTGTCTGAGACTATTCAGGGGCTGCATTCAACTGGGAGCACAGATGGGACTGGAACATTCAAGAAGGCCTCATAAATTCCAAAAAGAGATGTTGATAATGTTTGCAAACTGGTCTGTTCCTCTGGGCGTGATGCTTCTTTGATTGTATTAAATTCAGAGGTTTCACTTTTTACCTTATTAAATCAAGATTAGGGCTTTGATTCGATCATGTCATTAGGGTGTACAGGGTTGAGTCCCTGCCCATTTGGTGAGCTATATAAACAGATGTTCAATCAAGAACACAGAAGTAGATACATAGAGAAGATATACAGAGGATCCTGCTGCCCGGGAAGAGAGATGAGCCTGATAGTTTACAGCCTGAAGACAACAGAGCAGTTGAGCCTGGAAAGAAATGAGCCCTGGGAAGAGAGACGAGCCTTATGCCAGCCTGCAACTGAGCTCAGAAGAAGCTGGGACCATGGAGCCTTAAGAGGAGGAAGGAAGGCTGAATCCTTGCAGACATCACCCACCATCTTGCTTCAACATGTGGTAACAGACTTTGGGTAAGAAAGTATGAGTTGGACTCTTTAGGGCTTTGTGACTGTAAGCTTCTACCCCAAATAAATTCTGTTTATAAAAGCCAGCAGATTTCTGGTACTATGCATCAGCACCCTGTTTGGCTGATTAATACTTTGGCAGTCGATGCTGACTATTGGCCTCAGTTTCCTTAATCATGGCCTCTCTTCCTCTAAACATCTAGACTGGATTCTAAGATATAGCAGACAGGTTTGAAGAATCTATGAGTTCAAACCAGTGTGCATGCGTTTACCAAGCAACAGATTTGCTGAAATCCTGTTGTCCCATTGACCAAAGCAAGTCATATGGCAAAGTCCAGAATCAACGTAAGAGAAGATTACCAAAGGTATGGTTCATTAGGGACCCCACTGTAATGGGCTGCCTTAGCTTATTTAAGCAATAGAAAGATCAGTATTGCTGGAGCTTAGAAAGTTCATGAGAACATGGTAAAAGATGAGGGCAGAGGGTAGGCTGAGACCTGTTCACATTTGGTTTTGTAGCTTATTTAAGGGATTTATATTTTATTCTAAGTGTAATTGAATTCACTGGAGGATTTTAAACATGGGAGTGACAAGACCATTCTGGGAGCTGCATAGAGAATTAATTGTAAGAAGGAAAGTAAAAGAGAAAGCCAGGAGACCACTGTAATTGTCCGAGAGAGATGATAATGGCTTGAATTTCAAGGATGAAAGCAGAGATGGAGAAAAGTATATGGATTCAGGATATACTTGGAAGTAGACCCAAGAAGGCTTGTTGATGGACTATGAGGAAAAAGGAGGGATCAAAGAGTCTTCCAAGGATTTTGGAGTGAGCATCTAGGTGGAAGAGAGTACCCTTTACTAATATGTGGTATGAGTTTTGGCAGCCATGGAGGTCATGGATAAGAGCTTCATTTTGTACATATCACTTTGTAAGTGCCTCTGAGAATCCAAGATTTCAAATAGGCAATTGGATACATATATTTTTTTGCTAGAGAAGTTGTAGGTGTACAGAAAAATCACGCATAAAATACAGTTTCCATATACCACCGTACCCTATTTGTTAACACCTTGCATTAGTGTGGTTCATTTGTTACAATTCATCAAAGAACATTTTTATAATTGTACTGCTAACTATAGTCCATCATTTACAATAGAGTTCACTGCTTGTGTTGTACAGTCCTATGTTTTTGTTTTTACATTTTTTATTCTAGTAACATAAATAAAACCTAAAATTTACCCTTTTAACCACATTCAAGTATATAAATTTTGTGCTGTTAATTATATTCACAATGTTGTACTGCCATCACCTCCATCCACTACCCAAACTTTTCCATTAATCCAAATAGAACCTCTGAACAATTTAAGCACTAACTCCAGATTCCCTACCCTAACCTTGGTGCCTGGTAACCTATATTCTAGTTTCTGACTCTGTGAATTTGTTTATTATAATTATTTCATATCGGTGAGATCATACAACAATTTTCTTTTGTGTCTCACTTATTTCACTCAATATGATCTCTTCAAGGTTCATCCATGTTGTAGCATGTATCAGAACTTTGTTCTTTTTTACAGCTGAATAATATTCTGTTGGATGTATATACCACATTTTCATTATCCATTCATTGGTTGATGGAAACTTCATTTGCTACCTACTTTTGACAACTGTGAAAAATGTTGCTATGAACATCAATGTGCAAATATCTGTTCAAGCCCCTGTTTTCAATTCTTTAGGGTTTATACCTAGAAGTGTGGGATTGCCAGATCATATACTTACTATGTTTCTATACTTAACTTTCTGAGGAACTGCCAAACTGTCTTCCACAGTGGCTGCACCATTTTATATTACCACCAACAATGAATGAGTGTTCCCATTTCTCCATATCCTCTCTAATACTTGTAATTTTCTGTTGTTTTTAATGGTTCCTATTCTAGTGGGTGTAAAATGGCATTTCCTTGTGTTTTGTTTTGCATTTCCCTAATAACTAATGATATTGAGGATATTTTAATGAGCTCTTTGGCCATTCATATATCTTCTTTGGATAAATGTAGCAAAGGAAGCTTAAAGACAGTAACCTTCCTCAAAATGGTTAAAGGGCTACATTAAACAGGCAAGTGATTAGTCAAGAAAATGCAGCTTCAAAAGTTATAAAAGAAGCTCCTGGCTCCTTTGCTGGTCTCTTCTCCACCCGCTCCATGACACGGGCGGGAGCTAGTTTGCACTCCCATTTTGGGTTCCTAGCCCTGTTCATACTGGGGCATAGGGGTCCCTGTGTGAATACCAGGGAGCATGTATGTCCATGTGAATCTATCAGGTGGAATCAGGGAACGTGTCTTAGGCTCACCCTCCCAGAGTTTGTCCTGAGTGTTTATTTTGCAGCAACTTCCAGTTTTAGTGACACTTAAATACTATTTCTATGTGTAAGTTTTGAATTTTAAGGAAATTAAAATAGAAATGAAAGTTATTTCTAAAAATAATAAAAAA
>JAKSZT010054368.1:3307781-3397606 GCA_026826555.1 Tolypeutes matacus
GGCTCAGCTGCCCTATTCTCCTCACAAGGTCAGCTGTAAACTGTCAGGCAAATGTCTCAGCTCTCTCCAGGGCTCCAGCGTCAAAACCAAGTTCTCTCCTCTGTGTCCTTCTCTATATGTCTACTTCCATGTGAGAGTCTGTTTTATCCCCACCAAGAGGGTAGGGACTCAACCTTGCATGCCCTAATGACGTGGTTGACTCAAAGCCCCAATCTTAACATAATTTAAGACATCTCAGCTGAATCTAACACAATTAAAGGGTATCATGCCCAGAGGAACAGACCAGTTTACAAACATAATCAAATATCTTTTTTGGAATTCATAAATAATATCAAACTGCCACAGATACTATGAACATTTGTATGCCAACAAATAACATAACCTAGATAAAATTCTTAGAACACAACCCAAGAATTAGAAGATCTCAATAGACCAACAGGGAAAGGTATCAATAATCTGAAACCTCCCAACCAAGAAAAACCCAGGACCAGATGACTTCACAGGTGAATTTTAACAAACATCCCAAGAAGAATTTATACCTATCCTCCTCAAAATCTTAGAAAAAATTGAAGATAAGGGAGCACACCCTAACTCATTCTATGAGGCCATTCTACCCTCATACCAAAGCCAGATAAAGACACCACAAGAAAAGAAATTCTATAAACTAATATCCCTTCTGAATATAGATGCAAAAATCTTCAACAAAATACTGGAAATCTAAATCCAACAGCACATCAAAAGAATTATACACCACAGTCAAGTGGGATTGATCTCAGGTATGCAAAGGTATACTGTCCACCATAAGAAAACCAAATAATGTAATATACCACATTAACAGAATGAAGGAAAAAAACTACATAATCATCTCAATTGATGCAGAAAAGGCATTTGGAAAAATCTAGAACCCTTCTTGATAAAAACTCTTAGAAAACTAGGAATAGAAGGAAAATTCCTCAACACGATAAAGGACATATATGAAAAACCGTTGTCTCAGGGGGTTTAAGCAATGGCAGCCCTCAGAGCCAGTCCCCAGTAATCTGATGTTGCTGATCAAAGGTAGAGAGCCACTATCAGGTCACACATCCTGAGTTTGGAGGACTAGTTCTTTATGTCCACGCTGGGGTCAGCCAGCAGCACCAGGAGCCTGAGCGCCAGTCCTCAGTGCTGCCTGCCATGAGGCTGGGGCAAGGGGGACCTGGCCACTGCACAGAGGGTGAAACTCCCTGGTGTGTATCACAATTTACCAGCCTCTTCTTCCTGTCCCTCCCTGGATGCTGCTCAGTGTTCCACCAGACTCTGGAGTTTCGAAGTAGTTGATCCAGATACATCCTGCTAGTTCAATAGTTGTTTTGGTGAAGGGACTGATTCTGGGAGTTCCTACTCTCTCATCTTCCGACTACTCTCCCCAGGCCATTGAATATGCAAATATAGAGCTTGGACATGCATATGCCGAGCAGAAGGCAGGGGGCTAAGCATGATATCCCCTGCTCTCATGATCCTCTGAAGATATATTTGACTCTTGCTTCAGGAAAGTATTGCCCCAATCTAGCCCTGTGTCACCAGTGGTAAGGTCAGACATGTATAATAGTAATTATCTCACCCTTTCCTTAAGGATTAAGGAAAGTCTATCTGGTCCACCTACATCATTTTATAGATGGGGAAACTTGAGGCTCAGAGAGGAAAGGGCTTGCTGAAGGTGACATGGCGTGCTAGTGGCAGAGCTCTCACCTGCTTTCACCATGTTGAGACCATCTTTTTTGGTGGCCTAGGCTGTGAGAGAAGGCCTTGGGGTGCAGAGATGGCTTTATCAGATGGATTTTGCCACTTAAAAGCAGACACTTAGGGAAGCGGCTGTGGCTCAATCAGTAGGGCTCCTGTTTACCATATGGGAGGCCCCGGGTTCGGTTCCCGGGGCCTCCTGGTGAAGGCAAGCCCGCCCGCACGGCGTGGTTAGCTGACCCAGCGAGCACAAGCAGCAAGGGGGGGATAAATGAATAAATAAATAAAATCTTTAAAAAAAACAAAAAATAAAAGCAGGCACTTAGTTGCTGTTTCTCCACTTCTGCCTCTTTATCTTTTATCCCACTGATGAGGTTCATAAGCTCCTAGATTTTCAGAAGTGGAAGCCACATGGGAGTTAATGACCAGGAGGGGCAGAACATGGCACCTGCTCCACCACTGCCTGTGGCAGAGATTGCCAATCCATCTGTGCACTCCCCTGCTAAGCCTGCTTGGAGCCTCAAATCACCTTCCACCTGACATTCCACGCAGATGACATTCCATAGTTGGCAGGTTAGGTGAAACCTGGACAATTGCTTTCCACATGGATATTGGGTTCCTAAGCCAGGATATAAGGAGAAAATAAAAGAGAACCAAAATTTTGGAAAAAGAATCTCAAATTGGTCATGAAGTGCAGCGTTTGCTAATTTGCGCTTTTCCTCACTGAGTCCAACATAAGCAGCTAGTCATCTAACTTTGCTACAGATGACTTTTTCATTTTCAGTACTGGATCAAGGTAATGACCTGCAATTAGGAGCCATTCTATATGATATTTACCTGGAAACCACATAAGTAAAATGCACAGGCATTCTCCCCCACTGTGCTTTCTATTTCTGCAGAACAATTCTTCTCTCTATTCCTTCTCTCTTTTTAAATAACATTATCTAATGTTTATCGAGTGCTTGCTATGCATCAGGCACTCTTCTAAATTCTTTATACCTATTGATTCATTTAACCTCTACAACAAGCCTATGAGGTAGGTATGAATATTAACACTTCTTGGCAGATGAGGAAACTGAAAATCAGAGTATAGGTAATTTCCCCGATGTCACGCTGCTGGTACAGAGCAGATCCAGGATTTGAACCTAGGAAGTTTGGTTCCAGAGCCGGGGTCTTGATGCTGCTCAGAGAGCAGCTCCCTGCCAGGTGAGTTAGTGGTGGCATTAGACTGAAACCGAGGTCTTCGTTTTCCTAGTCCAGGGTCCTTTACACCTGACTAGATTTTCCCTCTTGGTCTGATTTCCTAGCTCTCTCTTCTGGAGCTGCTGCATTTGCTGATTGCTGCAGTCATCACCTGTTACCCATCGTGGTCTCCGGTGCATTGGCTAAGCATGTATTCCAAGGCATGAATCTCGTTTCTCCAATCCATTTAGCACTTTATTGATCTTGCCTGACATTTGCTTCCCTGAGATTCTCAGACTCCTGCAGGTGGGCAAATGGTCTTTGCACCTCTGGACCTCACAGTAGTCACAGCTGTTCAACAAACTCAGGACTCCAAGGTAATGGAGAGGGCTCCTGAGTGGGTGGTGGTGGTGGTGGCAGGGGACTGCCAGTAGCAGATCGGGAAGGGGCATTTACCTCCTGAGGACACCAGAACTTTCTCCTCAGGGACTCCTAAAAGGCATTGATCTCAGCACTTTGCTTTTATAAAGCAATTCTCCCAGGGGTCCTAGAAGAGCCATAAAATGAACCTGCTATTTAAGAGCTGCAGTAGAGGGGCTCAAGATCGCATCTTCATGTCTGTTGGGATGAAGACAGGGAAGCTGATTCCCAGGGACCAGTAAGACTAACATATTTGCCTAGACTGCCCAAAGGTTGACTTTTTTTTTTTTTTGGCTGGCATCTCCATTTTTTCTCCTTTCTTTCTGATGACTTTATCCTTGGCTTCCCATAACAGGGAATGTAGCAGGAGCATTTTTTTGGCATTGGATGATGAGTGTTGTCTCATGCCAAACAGAAAACAATTGGCTCTTCTCACTTAAGTTTACTGAAATCAGGTCTTCCAATAAGGCTTCCTGATTGCTGGGATTCAGGGAATGGATTGGGTTTCTGAGAGATATGGCTTGACATAACTAGGTCATGTGCCTGACATAAAACTGTTCCTCAGTAATGATAATAGAAGACACTCCTGCAGAATTTATGTGCCAGATACTGTTGTACACATTTAAGTCACATTTAACATGACCTCATTTAATCCTTATGGCAACTCCATGAAGTAGGGGTCATTTTCTGTTCATCTGCTCTACAAACGAAGAAATGGAGGCATGGAGGGTTTCAGTAACTCACTCTCCTCGTTTGCCAGGGCTGCTGTGACAAATGCCATGGGGTTGTTTGGCTTAAACAAGAGGAATTTATTGTCTCAGTTTTGGCGGCTACAAGTCCATCAGGGTTTGTCAGGCCATGATTTTTCTCAGAGTCGGCAGGTTCTGGTGCTGGCTCCATTTGCCTCTGTCATAAGGCTATCTGTCTCTTTCTGTCACCCCTGATTTCTATTCCTATGTCCAATTTCCTTTGTTCACAAGGCCTTTAGTAATATTGGGGTAAGGGCCACCCTCATTCATTTTGGCCTCACCTTAACTGGTGACATTTACTTACAAGTGGGGTTTAGGACTAGTACCTGTCTTGTGGGGGCAATGATTCAATCCACAGCACTTGCCCTCAACTTGGACTCTTACTCAAGCACCTGGCTCCTGAGTTTGTGGTCCTAGCCAAAACACTCTTCTCACTTAGGTTTTTTAAAGTCAGGTTTCCTTTGGTAAGGTTTCCCGATTGCTGGAAGACACCCTCTCATTGTCTGTTTATTCTCATGGTTGCTATAGTTGCTAACCTGCCACTCATGTCTACCAAATTTGATGGATTTCTCTCATTTCCTTAGAACCCCTAGCTAAACCAAGGTAGTAAAGCTGTTCTAGAAGCAGTTTGTTGGGGCTAACAGCTGTCCAGCTGGTGCGAGCAGGAGCCACCTTCAGCCTAGCTTGAGCTCAAGCTTATGAAGGAGAAAAGGCACATAATGCACTCCACGTGCTGGTCATTTTTTCCTCTGTTCATTTATTTACTGCTCTTTTGAGTAATAAACATTTTTCCTGAAAGTATTTGCTGAGTACCTACTACAAGCTTGGTGAGGATGCCTATGAGCTTAGATGTGAAAAAATATTTGTTCACTCAGTGAAAGAACAGAACAAAGAGGCAGGAATGCCCCAGAAGGGGTGAGGCAGCCCTTGATAGCTCCATATGGGGCCCTGGACTCCACTCGTTGCTGAGACAGCCTTTAATTCAAAGCTGAGACTCTTGTATGTGGTTTTTGGCATATGTCTTTGATCAAAGCCCATATCCCAATCCTCCTATTTCTTAAGCCTCTGGAGGCTGGGGCATGTATCCCTTGTTGGAATACTTGATGGCAAGTAGGAAGTTTCCTTACCAAGGGAGTGAGGTGGGGGATGCTCAAGTCTCCTATTATATATGCATTGGAGACCACTGGGTAGCATGTGCTTGCATAGCAGTTTTCCAGCAAAACCAAACCAAACCAAACCTTACTAGTCATCAGTTAAAGTGTGGCAATTAAGAACAAGAGCCCTGGGGTTGGCCACAGCTCTGCCACTTAGTTGCTGTTTGATTTTGAGCAATTGACTTTACCCACATCAGCCCCTGACATGAGCAAGAAATAACCATTTAGTTATGTTAAGCCCCTGCTATTTTAGGGTTGTTGCTACTGTTAGCAATTAGGCCCATGATTAGAATGGTAAGAGTGGAATGCTGGAGGGCTGAGAAATGCTGCTAGGGGGGCATGATAAGGTACAGGAGGAAAAGTAGAAAGTAAGACAATGATCCAGGCCAGACCTAGCCTGTGGTGGGGGAGCTGGAGGCTGCGGGAAGGTGTCCTGGGGATGTGGGGTTCACTGCCATAGCCAGCCCACTCCCTCTGTCTCTCACCATGCTCCCCATGCTCATGATGTCCACATCCTAATCCCTAGGATCTGTGGCAAAAGGGACTGTACAGATGTGATTGAATTAAAGATCTTCAGATGGGGAGATTATGCTGGATTATCTGTGTGGGACCAATATAATCACAATGATCCTTAGAGAGAAACATGAGGGTTTCTTACCAGAGGAGGAGATGTGATGATGGAAGCAGAGGCCAGAGAGAGAGCAGGAGAGGCTTGAAGATGCTGTGCTGCTGGCTTTGAAGGTTGAGGAAGGGGCCACGAGCCCAGGAATGCAGGTGACCTGTAGAAGCTGGAAAAGTGAAGGAGTCTCCCCTCCAGCCTCCGGATTTTAGCTCAGTGAGACCCATTTTGGACTCCTGACTTCCAGAACTGTAAAGTAATAAATTGGGGTTGTTTTAAACCATAAGTTTATGGTGTTTTGTTACAGCAGCTTTAGGAAACTAATTGTTCTAATTGCTTCTTGTGTTGGTGAGGGAGGGATTCCTGACTCAAGGTTATGGGGATGCCCAAACACGTGACATGGGACAATGGACCTGTTGTCAACAGTTTATTAGTCACCTGTACTCACAGCCAAGGGGTGGAGGACACCACACACCTTGCAGGGCCACGTAGGGGTTGAACTTGGGGACAGAGTGAAGAAGCAGGGGCGGTGGGAGCAGGCCTTGTTGTATCAAGAGGGCGGGGTGAAACCCGATCCCCACAAGAGGATGTGATTGGCTTGTCTGAATAATTCCCTGGGCTGGCAGGGCACTGAAGCTCACTACCAGGCGATAAGGAGGGCTGTTTGTCTAGGGGACTTTATCTTCAGAAACAGAGTGGGGAGGGGAACTTGCAGTTAGGCCAATTGTGGCCCTCTGGATTTTTACCAGATGTCAAGGTAGCACATGATATCGGGTCTTAATTTTAGTCCTTACGCTACCTTAATACAGTGGGAGGGACATGGAATGGTCACACTCTTTTCCTGAAGACCTCTCTCTTCCCTTGCTTCTCCCCAATAAGGAGACAGGGACCTGCTGTCTGCTAGGCTCGTGGTGCAGGGTAGTGGACATTTCTGTTTTCCTGTTCCAACATTGGCTTTAGGCAGGCCTTTGTGCCTGGGCCTCAAGTGAGGCTTTCTCAGAGCTCCTGGCCCTCCTCCCTGTGACAGCCAAACTCTGCCCTGTATCCGTGGCAGGTCTTGTGTGGGAACGACTTTCCTGTGCTTCCTCAGGGGTAGGAAGCTTCTAATATTTAGCATATGGTCCTGGACAGGCAGAGGGATTTCCTTTTCTACCCTTCTCCAGCACCAGAGGATCTTTACCTGTGCCCAGGTGACTACAGAGTTGGCTGCCCCTGCCCCTGGGGCTTTTGTTGCATGTAACAGAAGGGTCTGAGTGGGGTGGAGTGGGAGGGGTGGGCTTCCAGCCTTTCTCACAAGGGCACTGGGAGGTGACCAAGCAGCTTTATGGATCCTCTTAGCTTGCCCACATTTTGGACAGGCTTCTCCTAGCCTTTGGCTCCTGACCTCCTTCACCTTGGCCCTCACGGAATCCAGATAGAACGTGTTCCACCTGGCCTCCGCAGTAAACTCAGGAGACACTCCATGTAATTGACCTCCTGCTACCATCCCACCATCCTCCAGTATTTTCCCAGTATCTCAGTTGCCCTTAAAAGCCTTCTTGCCCTCCCTTTCAGTGGAGTTGAGTTCAGATTTGATTCTGGCCCCTCTCCCCAGTTGTAAGAGCCTCCTGGTTTTTCTCGCTCTCTTCTTGCAATCTTTCCCATTGCATTTCATTTTGGATAAAGTCATCCTTGCATGTCCAACATTAATTTTTCTTTGACAGTCCCCTCCCTAGAAGCACCACTGGGGGGGAGGGAGGGTCTCTCTGGTCTCCCACCTGTCTGCTTGCCTTTCTCGTGAGTTCCACGAAGATCCGTGGAAAGGAGCCTGCGAGTGAGGGCAATCCCCCCTTGTGTCTGGGGCTCCCAGGAATTCTCGAGTGTCACCCAGCCCACATTTAATCTTAGTGGCTCTTTAAACTGTACCTGTGTTTTTCTTACCCACTTGTATGGTGGCTGCCTTTTCCAGGCACAGCCATGGGTAAGCTGGACTTCCTGCCCCAGCTTTCTTTGGAGGGAAGGGCTCTTCCGTCCTTAGATTTCAAGCCACTTGGTTGCCCAGCAACCTCACCTCTTTGATGGGTTCAAGAAAAGTTTTGATTTTGTAGAGTATCTGCAGTTTTCTAATTTTCAGCTTACTGCACACTCTAGGCAGAAGCAGAATTCTGAACAGCAATTTTTAAAAAAACTTTTTATTGTAGCAATGTTTACAATGTGAAATTCCCCATTTTTAACTGCTTTCAAGTGTCCAGTTCAGTAAAAATGTAAATAGTAAGGAAAGAAAATATATCATTTTGTGAAAAATATGAATAAAATTCACAATATTGTTCTACCATCACCAACATCCATAACCCAAACTGTTCCATCCCCTCAAACAGGAACTCTGCACCCATTAGGCAAAAACTCCCCCTTCCTCCCTCCTCTCCCACCCCTATCACTTGTCATCTATTTTCTGTCTCTATGAATTTGCTTCTTCTAAGTATTTCACGTAAGTGCGATCACACAATATTTGTCCTTTTGTGTCCGGCTTATTTCAGTTAACACAATGTCTCCAAGGTTCGTCCATGTTACAGCAGGTATCAGAACTTTCCTCCAACCTCAGCCTGGGTTAGGGACCATGCCCGGCCCCTACTCTATGCTCTCTTGTCCTGTAGTTCCTTATTCCCAGACACAACCCCAATAAGGCAGGTCTCTTCTTGCAGAAAGCATTGGGGGGAATTTACAGTCCTGTGGAGAAATAAAACACTGCTGTCTGCTCAGGCTTCTCATCTCGCTGGGCTCCTCCCCCTCATTTCTCCACATTGGGATTTTGAGTGATGAGAGAGGGACGGAAGGATGGGTGCAGGTGGGACAGCGATACAGAGAAATAGTGACATTGAAAGGGATGCAGAGATGGAGATGGGGTTGATAAAGGCTCCTCGTTGGAGGATACACAAAGAGAAAGAGAGACAGAATTGGGAGAGCTAAGAGCCAGAGAAAGACAGATAGACCCATAGAGCAAAGATGAGAGAGAGAGAGCTAGATAAAGAGGAAGAAGGATAGACAGATGAAGAGATGATTTTCTTTTTTTTTTTTGGACCTCATGCAGCCCCAAAGGGGCAAGAAGAGACTTTAATTAGGGGAGGGAGGATCCACCAGAATAAGAAAAGGTACAACAATGAGGGAAGCAAAGGGGCCAAAGCAGGTGGGAGGAGGCCCACCCAGCTGTGGGAAGACTCACCTCTCCACCTCTAGCACAGGCACTGCACTGACAGACAAGGTGAAACAGCAGCCCCTCTCGGTTGGGAGGGGGTGAAATGGCCCCTGTGGCCAAAGGCTGCCTGGCTTTCAGGCCCCAGTTCCTAAGTATGGCTGGTGCCTACCGAGTCAGCCCTTGTCCCCAGCCAGTGTTCAGGAAGCTGCAGAGGGTCCCTGCTGCTTCTACTGTGCCCAAGGAGGCTTGGGAATAAGAGGGCAAGGGAGAGGAACTGGAGAAGATCCTATTTTCTAGGAACCAAGGAAAACTAGAGAGAGAGAAAACAGTAAAGTTGAGAGAGGCAGAGAGAGTGGAGCAAACACAGAAGACAAGGAGGTGACAGAAATAAAAGAAATACCCAGAAAGTCAAGCAAACTGTAGTTCAGGGCAGAGGGGAGCAACAGAGAGGGACAGAGATGGAATCTCTGAGATGGGAAGTCCCAGATAGGATCCACTGATCCTGGGAAAACACCTATGGAAAAGGGAGTAGAGATGAAAACTGATCCTTGTTGAGAGCCTCCTAACCAAGCACTAAGTGGTTTACAAATGAAATAGTCATTCCCTTTTTGACCCTGGTGACAACCTTATGAGATAAGCTTCATTGTCCTTGTTTTAAAGATGGGGAAGTTGAGGCATCACATGGCCATGAAGTCACTATGCTGGCACTCCCTTGGACCTGTCTGGTGTTCTAATTATTCCTGGAGGAAGGCCAACACCTTCAAAGACTCCTCAGTACCTTTGGAAAAGCTGTTCAAACTCCTCATTCTGGAGGTTAGAGTTCTGAAGCATCTGGATCCCACCTACTACAAGAGTTTCCCCAACACTTTTTCACGTGCCCGACAGACATGGGACCAGCTGCTATTCACACGGAATCTTCGTCTGTTTGGATTCCACACTTCTTGCTTGACTAATGCTGATGGCACAAAGCTCTGTCTCTCTAGGGGTGTCTCTTCACCCCTCCCAGAGGTCGTGGACATGAGATAACGGGGAAAGGGGGGTTCAGGTAGAAGGAGCAGCTTGAATGACCATGTGGAGCAGGACTCCAGTTTACACATAAATTTCGTTGGTGACCCAATCCTCTAAATATTTCTATTTTCCTGGAAATTCCTTTACTCCAAGGAAGCATCCAAGGGGAGAGTAGAAAGAGGCCTCAGCTAAAGTCTAAAAGGGAAGGCAAAGTGCTGAGAAATTTTGTTGTTTCAGTGACTTCACAAGTCCAGGATCTCTATAAAGGTGTTCTTTGAGCAGAGTTCAGATAAGAAATCTCTACTGTCCTGTTAATCAAATACGTAAAAAGGAAATATCTCTCCTTATGAGGTCTGGTTTGTCTGGGAACACTGGATACTGAAGTCAAAGTGATAACCTGGATGAACTGGTTAGGTCATTGGTTAATTCATCACCCAGTCTCAGAAGTGGCCTCCTATATGCTGGTCCCAGGGGTGGTATGGACTGGGTGGTATATTTTCCCAGAGCAGCTTAAATTAGAAGCCAAGGGGTAAGGAGGATGACAAGGCTATAGGAAGTAAGAACAAAAATCAGTTTGGAGGGTAAGGTGATGCTACAAACTGGACATTTTTCCTAAGGACAGAATCTGCATAGTTACCAACAAAGATTATCATTCAGTCGGTTTCCAGGGACCAGGTTAGGAAAGGAGTGGGGATGGAGTATGAAATGGCCTGGGGCTGGTAGTTCAGGATGGGAGCCGTGCACAGTGGCAGCTCTGTGGTATGGACATATCTGATGGATTGAGGGTACAGCCATGACCCCTAATCTACTTTATATTTCTGGGGCATTCCCTGGACAGGTCTCCCAGTCATCCTTGGAATGACAGCCTTAACCTGCCAGTTAGTCTTTAACTTCCTTTCTGGGCTACCACTAAACTTCAGAGTTCTGCATGTTTCATTCTCATTCTACTCTCCCTCTAAGGCACTGCCCAGGGAGCTGGCCTGGAGATAAGGGGTGGTGGTCACATTTGGATAATAACCTGGGAGTAGAGTAGAGGTTGGAGTCCCACAAACAGGTATTTTCAACTCTCTGGAAACTTTCTCTTTGGTCCCAATGCTGAGCCCTGTTGGTACGGGCTCCCAGTGTGGGAAAACCATCTGCTATCTGCCTCTGAAGGGGGCTCTCTCCAAGAGACTTCCATAAGGAGAGATGAAGCTACTCATCCAAGTTAGAAGCATTCAACCTTGGGCCAATATTGATAGTTATGGAAAATGGCATCAGAGCATATTTATTTTTCTGGGAGTGAAGAGGTTGAGAAAACCTCACAGAGAGAACCCCAGATTGTGAGCCAGCCTCCAGCTGTTCATGGAACCTGCAGAAGCAACAGTTTGCTTTGTTCCTCCTTTGTGAAATCTGATGGTGAGTCCCCTTCTGGCTGGAGGAGGAATGGGCAGCCTTCAGATTGGAAAATGAGGTTAGACTCTGCAATTTGAGGCTAAGAGTAGTAGGGTCAATGTTTCTGCTTCTGCCCCAGGGCTCCTGATTTGAATTAGCCAAGAATGGGACCACCAGGAGGCTGACCCAAGGTGAATGCTTCTGAAAAGTAATTTTATCTCTGTGTTTGATTGTTCCTTGGTGTGAGCTCCCTTGAAGGGACAGATGGCAGATGGCTTTCTCATACTGTGAGCCTGAACTGGTAGATTCAATGCTGAGGCCAAAGAGAAGTCTCCAATGAGCTGTCTACCCTCCTTGCTTTGGGCAAGAGAGATACAGATGGGCATATTGGACAGGATAGGTGAGTTGTGCTAACAAGCAAAACCCAAATATTAGAGGTTTTAACACAGTAAAAAGATTTATTTCATACCTCATGGTCCAACATAGGCCGGCAAAGGCACTCTGCTCCATGCAGTCTTTCAGGGACCCAGGTTCTTTCCGTTTTATGGCTCTGCACTCCTCTAGATCCTCAGCTTAGATGGACAAAAAGAGTGAGAAGATCACATGAGAGCCTTTTTGGACCAGGCTGGGAAGTGGGACCCATCATTAGGTTCAACTTCCTTGGGCAAAGAGGTGTTTTCCTAGGCTTGCCTGTTTGAGAAAAAAGGTCTCTCCAGGCACCCCCACCTATAGCAGTATGGCACCCTTAGTTGCAAAGGAAACAGAGATCAAATGAGCACATTGCTACTCTGGACAAAATCAGGGTTTGGTGTGCATGTTTGTGTGACATGAGGTAGGCAACTAGTGGTGCTCCCCATGGCCATCCCAGACAACAGTGGTGTGGTGATTAAAGGCACAGGGCTTTGAGCCAGACCCTCTTGGCTTTGAGTCTTGATTCTGCATCAACCAGTGCTCTCTACACTTCTTGATTTGGGAGATGTGACAGTTTGAAGCTGAGTGGACTCCAGAAGATCATGTTCTTAGAACTAATTTATTCCTGTGGGTGTGAACCTATTGTAGGTGGGAACTCTTGATTAAATTACTTCAGTTAAAGGCCTTTGATTGGATTATTTCAGTAAGAAATGACCTGGGTGGGTCTTAATCCATTTACTGGAGTCCTTTATAAATGGGATAGATAGGGAGAGACAGAGCAGAGAGAAAAGACCCAGGAGCTCAGAGAGAAACTCCAGAATCTGAGAAAGTTCCAGAAGCCAGAAGCTGAAATCAACAGAACCTGGAGCAGAGAGAACACCATGAGAGCAAGAAGCTGAAAGCAATTGTGCTTGGGGGAGAAGACAGAGACCGGCAGATACTGCCAATGTACCCTACATGTGGCAGGGGCCCAGGATCGCCAGTAGCTGGTTTTCAGGGAGAGAGCTTTGCCAGATGTCTTGATTTTCTCAGCCTTGGAATGTAAGCTTATAAGTTAATGAATCCCCATTGTAAAAACCAACCCATTTCTAATATATTGCCTTGGCAGACTTTAGGGGCTCTGATGTGTGCCCAGATATAGAGTGGGTAAATTGAGTTGCCTGGTCCACCTTGCCTGCATTTCAGAGGGCCAAGCAGTGGCCCCTCTGCTCTGAGGAAGTACACCTGTCATCCTTTGCTAGCATCACTGCTTGTGGCATATGGGCAACATTTGGACAGAACTCTTGGGGTGACCCAATGCAAGTCTGGCCAGCAAACTTCCATATCTATGGGACCCAGGCCAATATATTTTTTAAAATTTATTTTTCATTTATTTATTTATCCCCCTCTTGCTGCTTGTGCTCGCTGTGTCCATTTGCTTTGCATTTTTCTATATCTGCTTGTCTCCCTTTGTTGCATCATCTTGCTGCACCAGCTCTCCACGCTGCGTGGGCCAGCTTGATTTCACCAGGAGGCCCCGGGAATCGAACCCGGGGCCACCCATATGGTAAATGGGAGCCCAACCAATTTGAGCCACAGCTGCTTCCCCAGGCCGATATTTAAATAAACAAAGTGGTTTTAGTTTCCCAGCTTCTAAAACAAATACTATACAATGGGATGGCTTATACAACAATGGTAATTTATTGACTCACTTTTTTTGAGGCTAGCAGACCTCAAGATCAGGCATCAGCAAGGCTATGGTTTCTCTTTGAAGACTGCATTCTGGGACTGGCTGCCAGCAATCCCTGGTCCTTGGCTTTTCAGTCACAGGGTGATGTCTTCTTTCTCCTCTGGGTTCCATTGACTTCCAGCTTCTTCCCGTGGCTTTCTCTTCACATGTGAATTTCATTCTGCTTATAAAGGACTCCAGTAATCTGGTTCAACGCTCAACCTGATACGGTTGGCTACAATTTAATGAAAAATAACTTTTCATAAGGTCCCATTTGCAATGGGTTCACACCCACAGGAATGGATTATGATTAAGGGCATGTTTTTCTTGAGTATGTAATTAAATCCTCAAGACTGGAGGATAGTGTCCACTTGGGTCCTCTGAGGTTGGGTCTTGGAGAAAACTGGGAGAAATGTCAAGAAGAACTGCAAGTTCAAACTTTTATGTGCACTTTCCTGATTTTTAATGCTTATAACTAGTCACCTAAAACATGCTTGACAATACTGTGAAGCAAACCAAACATGTACAGAAGGGCTGCTTCCTGAAGACTGTGTCCTCTCTCCTGCGGGGAAGCCAGGCCTGGTGCCTGCTTAAAGGCTGGGTCCCTCCCTGCATGTGGGAGGGGTCTGGATGACACCATTGGCACCCTTCCTGGCGTGCAGGAAAAACATAACTGAATGTTAAATAAACACCTGCTAATTACCCCGAGAATATTTATCAAGGTTTCTGCATGCTGTAATAAGAAATTATTGAAACATACATCACCTACCAAGCTGTTCATCATTGGTAAATATATTTTAAATACAGCAGTCCATTAGTATTTTAATTTAGCCTGTCTTCTCGGAAATATGTGCTGGATCAGACAAATGTCCTGAGCTTCCGAGCCAAGGGAAAAATTTCCTCACCTAGTTAATCTTTATGTTCTTCTCACAGGGAGGAAATTCCTCTGGCACCAGCAAGAGAAATGTTCACCTGGGGCCAGTATTGATGGCAAGTCTCCTTGAGAAGCTGGTGGGCGAGACAGGGAGGCCTCAGCTCTGGAGGGGAGCTAGAGGAAGGGGGGCGGCCAAGGCAGGGCTGGGAGCTAGGAGAGCTAATTGCTGGGTCACTTCCCTGCCAGTTTCCTTAAATGCAAAACTGTACAATTGAAAAAGAAACACAAGTGATATATTGAGCCTCAGTGATCACAACAGTTTTCCAGCTTGGACATTCTGTCCAGAATTGTTGGTTTCTCTTCCATTCTCTCTGCAAATTTTCTCCCTGTCCAGGCAGTTGGTTCGGACTTCATGCTTCACACTGATTTTGGATAGGGACAGCCAGAAAGGGACAAATACAGACACAATAGATGAGACATTTGGACAAACCTCTGCCTCAGTGACCACCATATGAGCTTTGTGGGGGTGTCTCTCTGTGAGCTACATGCTCATTCAACAGACATTTTTTGGGCACCTACTATGTACCAGGCACTGACTAGGCAATGGAAATACAGAAGTAAATCAGAAAGAGAAGGGTCCTGCTTTTCTGGAACTTACATTTTAGGTGCAGGAGACAGACAAAAATCATGTAAATAATCAGTAAACAAGTTCATTTCGGATATCGCTAAGTGCTATGAGGAAAAACAGTGATGGAGGAGGACTCACGGGAGTGAGGGTGGTTAGGGAAAAATGTGGTTTAGACTCAGGTCCAATTTCAATGATAGATGAGGGAGAGGGAGAAACTGATGATGTATTTGAAGTGTGAAAAATTGAGTGGATGGTGAGCCATTCTTTGAGCTCAGGATTTTTGGGGAAAGAGTAGGATTGGGTGGGCAGGGATACAATGACATGGTTTTGGGGTCAGAGGTATGTGTTGGACGGCTGCTGGCTCCATGAATCTATGATTTGTGCTGAAAATAAAGACAATTATAATGGTCAAGCCATATCCCCTGGGTACATCTTATTGCAGTCCAGTAGAGGTGGACAGCTCTGTGTATGGGGTCAGTACACACCAAGGACTGATGAAACAGAGATGAAGCTACTGTTCAGAAGCATTCACCTTGGGTCAGCTTCCTGGTGGTTTCTCTTTGCTTTGCTCCCTCAGTGGGAGGTTCATCAGTTCAGCAAAGGTGCAACCAAAAATGCAGTGGGGCAGGGAGTAGTTAACCTCCCTGGGGAGACCCTCAACAAAAGGGAGCATGGGACTTGGTGGACAAATGCATTCAGGTGGGACAATGCCAAGGGGCATTCTACATGGTTCCTCAGAGCATCCTCAGTGGGACTGAGCCCCCATAGCCTTCACCTGCTTATCAATGTATACTTGAGTTTCCTTCTTTTACTTCTTTAATCTCTCCACCTCCTCACTCCTTCTTTCCCAAATAAACCTCTCAAATAAACTCTTTGCATTTGAGTCCTTGTCTCAGGCTCTGTTTTGGGGCTGTCCAAATTAGGACAAACTCTTATGGCTCCATGCACAGCCCTGATCAGGGCAGCAGGAGATCCCCCAGGAAGAAGAGGAGGCAAGAACACAGAAGAGGTTAGTGCTTAAAGAGCTAGCTTCAAGCTTAAAGGGCTTAAAGAGTGAGTTTTTGTAAAAACAAACAAATAAACCAATCACCCAAGAGAAAACACCAACAACCAGATACTTAGAAAAAACCTTCATCAGACTTCTCTTCTTCCCTCTTTCTGTTCCCCTAGGCCCTTGGGCTGTGAGGGCATCAGCCGTTTCCAGAGGGATCCACACACATGCCTGGCATAGCCCTATCAGGGATATTTTCTTCTCAGACCCTATTTGGTTTGCAAGCCAGTGAGACTGCATTAAGCATGATTTGTGTGATGTGAAATCCACCCACAATGCCAACCTGCATCAGGAGGAATCCCTGATTGATCTTCAGTCAGTCATCTCTCCTTCTTGCCAGATTCTCTCTCAATCAGTTATCTCCTGGGTAATGCTGCATACCCAGGAGATAACAGCCTCAAATGCAATGATATATAAAAATAAGCATTTGTTTGTTGCTGGTGCATCTGAAGGTTGGTGGGGCAGCTCCAGTTCCACATGTCTCTTTTTGGGTTTTAGGCTAGAAGGGCAATGGCTGTCTGAGATATGTTCTGCTTTATCCCAGAGGGGTGAGCAGAAATGTGCAATGTCTCTAAGGCCTTGACTCTGAATCCACAAACTTTTGCTTCCACTCACATCTTACTGGCCAAAGAACGTCACATGGCAAAGCCTTACATCAGGGGTGCAAAGAAACATATTCCTCTTTGAGGGCCAGTATGTTTGTGTGTGTGTGAGTGTGTGAAAGTGTGTGTGTGTGTAAACAGATATCTGCTGGACATTAACCTAATTCACTCCGTTCTCATAGCACATGATTTGTGCTTTCTTTGTGGAATGTGTAACTTTCTCCCTTCCATTATGTACATGTTAATTGCACGAATGCCTTGTTTCCCAACTACACTGTGAATTTCTACATAACTTCCCATAGATTAATTTAGAAAAAGGATTTTGCACCCATAGTAAGTGCTCAGAAAAGTGGAGGTCATGAATATCTATTTCATTGTTTCTACAGGTGCAGGCTGTTTAATATTTATGAGCAGCAAAGGAGCTATTTAGGGCATATGTAGGCCCAGGGGTCGTTAATGTTGAATCACAGAGGTACAAAGTTATTTTCCTTTAATTCTTTATAACTTATTTTGATTACTTTAGAAAAATAGTGCTAGTATGTTTGCCAATACTGGCTGATCTCCCTTTTTAGAAAAAGGAGATTATCCTGCAGGTTTAGAGACTTTGGCTGGCAACAATACCTACTTAGGTTTAGTAACATCACTTTCTTTACATTGTATTTCTTTTTTGGGGTAATTTATCCTTATACCTGTTGATGCTGGTTTTTTTTTTTTTTTTTAATTTTCAAATACATTCTAGATAAAACATTTCTTTTTAAAAATGAATTTGCTTATGGTCAAAAGGGAGTGAATTTACAAAAATGAATGCTTAAATTTACTCATTCATTTATTTAGCAAATATTTATTGAATGTTGACTATGCACCAGACACTGTTTTGGGTGCTGGGAATATAGCAGTAAACAAAGACAGAAGTCCAGGCCATCATGCAGCTTTCAGGCTAAGGGGGAAGGTAGACAACTGTATTAGTCAGTCAAAGGGGTGCTGATGCAAAATACCAGAATTCGGCTGGTCTTTATAAAGGGTATTTATTTGGGGTAGAAGTCCACAGTTACCAGGCCATAAAGTGTAAGTTTCTTCTCTCACCAAAGTCCATTGCCACGTGTTGGAGCAAGACAGCTGCCAACGTTTGCCAGGGTTCAGGCTTCTTGGGTTCCTCTCTTCCCGGGGCTGCGTTTCTCTCCGGGCTTAGTGCCTCTGTTTCCTCCACAAGGTCAGCTGTAGACTATGAGGCTCTCTAGGCTTTGCTTCTCTCCACAAGGCCAGCTGTAGACTCTTAGGCGAATGGCTCGTCTCTATCCCGGGGCCTTCTCTCCTTCCTCACCAGAACTCCAACATCAAAACTGCTACAACTCTGTTCTTTGTCATGCCTTTTATATTTGATTCCCGCCTCACCAAGGGGTGGGGCTCAACGCCCTACTGACGTGGCCCAGTTAACGCCCTAAGCATAACTTAATCATGCCCAGATTAGCAGACCAGTTTACAAGCATAATCCAATATCTATTTTTAGAATTCATAATTATATCAAACTACCAAACTGCAACAACAGACAAAGAAAGTAGGTAAAATAGAACGTTTTTAAAGATGATGATAAATTTTACAGAATAAGTAAAGCACAAAAGGGGGCTTGGAAGTGGAGGTTTTACAACTTAAATAAGGTGGCCAGGGAATGCCTCAGAGAAGTGGCTGCTTTGGGTTTCCAAGGCTGCTATGACAAATACCACCAATGGGTTTGCTTAAACAACAATCATTTATCGTCTTATGATTTCAGAGGCTAGAAGGCTTCCTTCGCCCTGGGGTCCTAGGTATTCTGGCTGGCTGGTAGTCCTTGGGCTCCTTGGCTTTCTCACCACAGGGCATGTCCTCTCCTTTCTCTTCCCATTCCCTTAACATCTGGCTCCTCCCTGTGGCTTTCTCTTTACAAAGAGAATCTTAAATCTTATGATTTAAGACCCACCCAGATACAGTTGGCCTCACCTTAACTAAAAAAATAACATCTTCAAAAAATCCTATTGACAATGAGTCCAGACCTACAGGAATGGGATTAAGATTAAGAATGTGCATTTTGCTTGGGGTACATATTTCAACCTACTACAGTGACATGTAAGGAAAGATGCCATGTTGGTATCTGAGAGAGTGTTCCAGGCAGAGGCAACAGTAGGACAAAAGCTTTGCGGCCGTGACATGCGTGATGTGGTCCAAGAAATGCAAGGAGTCCAGTGTATTTGGAATGGAGCATGCAAAGGGGAGAGGAACAGAAGACAAGATCAGAGAGGTGATATGGGGTCAACATCCTGGAGGGTCCTGGGGGACACTGTTGGGGATTTAGCTTTTACTCTGAGTGAGAAGGGAGCCACTGGAGGATTTTGAGCAGAGGAGTGACATGATCTGACTTTTAAAGGCATCACTGTGGCTGCTGCATTGGGAACAGACTCAAGGGAGAAAGGGAAGAATCAGGGAGATGGGCAGAAGGCTATTGAAGAAATTCAGATGAGTGGTGATGATGGCTTGGGTCTGTGTGACAACAGTGGTGACAGCAAGAGATGATAAGACTCTGGAACTGAATTGAAAGTTCAAAAATAAACCCTCATATTTATGCCATTTTATTTTTGACAAGGGTGTCAAGTCCACTCAATAGGGAAAGAATTGCCTCTTCAACAAATGGTGCTGAGAAAACTGTATATCCATGTGCAAAGGAATGAAGGTATGCCCCTACCTCATTCTATATATATGAAAGTTTACTCAAAATGAATCAAAAACCTAAATATAAGAACCTAAACTATAAAGCTCCTGGAAGAAACATCTTGAGGACCTTGTGTTAGGCAATGGTTTCTTAGATAAACCAAAAGCACAAGCAATAAATGAAAAAAATAGATAAATGGGACTTCATTGAAATTAAAAACATTTGTGCATCAAAAGATTTTATCAAGAAAATAAAAAGACAAGCTATGGGATAGGGGAAAGTATTTGGAAACTATATATCTGATAAGGATTTAAGAATCTGGATATATTTTGAAGATAGAATAAATAGGATTTGCTGACAGATTGGATATATGCTATGTGAGAAGATGAGAGAAATTATAACATAGTTTTTGACCTTAGCAATTAGGAATATTGAGTTGCCCCATACGTAAATGGGGGAAATTGTGGGAGGGGCCAGTGAGCAGGGACATGAGGAGTTCCACTTGGTCATGTTGACTTTGAGATGGCGTTCATCTTGGATATTTGAGACTGGAGTTCAGGGGAGGGTTCCTAACTGGAGACTTAAACATGGGAGTCGTGGTAGATTGAAAGGCAGATTCTTAATCTTCAGTCACATTCCTGAATATATAAACCCACTGTAAATAAGACGTTTTGAAGATGTCATTTTTTTTTAGGAGGTACGGGGTATTGAACCCAGGACCTCATACATGGGAAGCAGGTGCTCAACCACTGAGCTACATAAGTTCCCCAATGAGAGTTGGTTTTCCCATTTGTCTTATTTTGTTTGTTTGTTTTCAGGAGGTACTGGGGAATGAACCTGGGACCTCGTACATGGGAAGCAGGTGCTCAGCCACGGAGCTACATCTGCTCCTCTAAAGATATCATTTTTAGTTAAGGTGTGGCCCAACTGAATCAGGGTAGGCTTTAATCTATGTTACTGGGGGCCTTATAAAAGCCAGTAGTCAGAGAAGTCCACACAGGTAGAAGCCTGAAGTCATAGGAAACTGGAAAAGAAGACACAGGATGAAGCCAGGGGCATTGCAATGTGATGAGAGGCAGATGAAAGCCACAGAACTCCAAAGATCTGGCACTGACCCTGGGAGAAAGCATGGCCTTGCTGATGCCTTCATTTTGGACTTCCAGACTTCCAAACTGTGAGCTAATAAATTCCTATTGGTAAACCAAACCATTGTGTGGTTTTTGTCATACCAGCCTGGCAAGCTAAAACAGGGGTCATCAGCATACAGATGGTGTTGAATATAAGAGAGTGGAGGACATAAAGCTTGGGTCTCCTCTTCTTGCCTGTCTAGGAGCCTTTCCCACTTGTAGCCACAATTTTGTGGCTTTTTTATCTGCTTAACTCTGCTCTCCAGGTGTAGAAAGAGATAGCATAAAAAGATTTTCCTAATGAATCTGGGAAAATACCCCAGTTTCATGTGGCCACAGAAAGGCAAAGAAATTTGCTTTCAAAAACTGTCATTTCAGCATAATTGTTGTGCACCAAGCTTTACATGCTGAGTTTTTCAAATTGACCTATCCTGTCATTTCAACTTCGTAAACCTTTCCTTTTTCTTTGCAGATTTCATATTTCCACTGGGAAGCAGTTGTCTAAAACCAGAACTATATATGTCAAAACATCCTGTTATGGTTTTCTGAGGTTTCTGATGTTGGACAATTCAGGATATTTGGTTCCTACATCAGAAGAGGGGAATTTTCTTCCTTTCATTATGTTATCATGGAAGACATGGTCTCTACTGCCTCAGGGCTTGGGGACAAAAAGTGGTTTTTGCTATAGGATGTGAAACTGGTTCAGCCTGAAAATTATGAGGGTGATTTAAAGAAATGATGATAACTACCATGAAATGGACACATATTTGCCAGGCTCTGTTTTGTAGTGGATGCTGTTGTGGCCTCACCCAGATCGCTTTCTCCAGCTACATGCCCACCTTCCATCTGCTGTGTTTGCTTTGACAGCACACTGCTGCTCCCTTGGCTGTTAGGAACCCCCTCACCTGGAAAATTAGTTCCTTCCACAGGGGACAATCAGTGGCCAAAGATTGGTTGACACAGAAGGTATAATGGGCCAGCCCCCTTATCTCACAATTTGGGACTAACTCTGTGGTTTATGCTCCAGAGTGCCCCATGGGATCATGCTGGAGCTAGTCTCTGTCTGAGACCACATCTTTGATTTTCTTTTTTCTCTTGTCTTATTCTTCTTCCCTCATGCGCCTTCTCCTGATGGTTCTCCCCATCTCAGAATCTCATCTCAAACTCTGTTTCTGGAAAGCTTGGCCTAAATTAAGTGTCTTATATATTTTATATCATAATTAATGTTCTCAACAACCCTAAGGCATAGTATTATAATTTCTCCTTTGCAGATGTGGATGCAAAGACTCAGAGTTTATTAACTAGCCCGGAGTCACTCTTATGAGTTGAATCATAGGTGTCTAACCTCCAAAACTGCAAGACAATAAATTCCTCTTGTTTAAGCCAACTGTCTGCTGTACTTTATTATAAAAGTCCCGACAAACTAAGATAGCTTTTGGTACTGGGAAGTGGGGTGCTGCTGTAACAAATACCTAAAAATGTGAAAGTAGCTGTGGTAATGGTTGGGTAATGGGTAGAGGCTAGAATAAAAAAACTATATTGCCTTGAAGAAACTATTGCTATATATATGGACATTAAAGGGAATTCTGTTGAGGCTTTAGAAGGAAATGATCAATGTGTTATTGGAAACTGGAGAAAAGGCAATCCTTGTTATAAAGTGGCAGGGAACTTGGAGGAATTGTGTTCTGATGTCATATGGAAGGCAGAACTTGTATGCAATAAAACTGGATATTTAGATGAGATTTCCAAGCAAAGGATGGAAAGTGTAGCCTGGTTTCTCTTTGCTGCTTATAGTCAAATGCAAGGGCCCTTAACAGGGCCCTCCCTGAGTTTTAAGAGATAAGTCCCAGAGAATGGGGTAACATGTGAAGGTGTGGCTGAACATAAAGAGATTATTAAAGAGATTGGGTATATGACTTATGGATCCAATCAACAATCTCAGAGGAATTCAAGAATGGAGATGCAATTATCCAGGAGAGATCTGCAGAAGACCCTTTTGACTGATGACTTGGACCCCTGTGAATTGCATGGAAGACTGACAAAGTTTTTGAGAATTTTATATCAGAAGAAATTTTGTCAGTCTTTGACTGAAAGGAACAGAGACAGTGTGACATGAGGGAAGAATGATCCCAAGGAAAGAACCATGGATGAAAAGGTTGAAGGGACCTCCTTAGGCCAACAGAGAGGGGCCACTGCCTTGGTGTTTGGAGATATCAGGCCTACCTTGTCATCTGGAGAGGGCATGTCCACCCCATGCCCATTTGGAGAGGGAGGATCTCTACCCTGGTGTTTGTGGAGAGCATGTCCACCACCCTGGTCCTCGAAAAGTGTGTGGTGTCTCCAGAAGGCCTGGAGGAAAAATCATTAAGCCACAGATTATTCTCAGATTTTGAAATCTAATGACATTTGCCCTGCTGTGCTTAAGACTTGCTTGAAACCCATGTCCACTTTTTTCCTTCCAACTTCTTCCTTCTGGAATGAGAATGTCTATCTTATGTCTGCCCCACCATTGTATTTCAGAAGCAGATGACTTGCTTTTGGGTTTCATAGGTCCACAGATATAGAGGAATTTTGCCCCAGGATGGGCCATATTCATGACTGATTAGCTGAGATAATGGACTGAAAGTGGTCACTGAAATGTCTTAAGGGTTTGGGGATTTTAGATGGGGTGAATCTACTTTGCATGTGGAAAGATGGACTGTTATGGGTTGACTCATGTCCCCCACAAATACATGTATTAGTCATAAGCTCCTGTCCTGTGGATGTAAAGCTATTTGTAAATAGGATCTTTAAAGATGCTATTAGTAAAGGTGTTCCTTAGTCCAGTATGACTAGAGAGGAAATTTGAGCACAGTAGTAGGAAACAGATGGGGAGAGAGATGAACATGTGATGGAGGCAGAGAGTGACTTATGGATTTCTGGGAAGCTACCACCAGAATATTACAGACTTCCAAGAAAGCATGATCCTGCTGACACCTTGATTTTGGCCTTCTAGCCTCCAAAACTGAGAGACAATAAATTCCTGTTATTTAAGCAACCATCTGCAGTACTTAGTTATAGCAGCTCTGCAAAATAAGTCAATCACATAGCTGGGAAGATCCAAGAGCCAGGGGTTAAACCCAGTATTCTGCCTTCAGAGCACATGCTCTCGACAATCATGGAAGGCCACCTTTCCATAGGATTGAGCTCAGATACTTTAAACTTCAAATGCTCTCTCCCTTCCTCTTCTTTGGGAGTCAAATGTGAATTTCTTTAAGCGGTGTTTACTGGAGGGCCAAGGACCAGGTGTCTTTGTGGCCATGAATAAAGGGAAAATAGATATCTGGACACTTGGGGAGGCAAAGATCCGATGATTGCTCCAAAGTGCAGCTATGGTGTACTTATGGCCAGTTTAAGTAGATGTAAATTTTACTACAGCCTTGGACAATCCAAGAACCATTTCTATGTGATTTTGGAATATAGTCAGAATTTCCCAGCTATTTGTAAGTCACTCACATACTCATGCCTGCCTATCCTAGACTTGGTTTCAGATGCCCTCTGTGCAGACTTGTGCAAAGTAAGCAAAGGAAAAACTGCCTCATGTTCAGAGACATAAATATCTAAGTTCTGCCACTAATTAGCAGGATTTCCTTTGGCAAGTTTTCCAACCACACTACTGTTTTCTCATTTGTAAAATGGCCCTTTTAGAATTCTGCTTGACAAACTATAAATTGCTCTCCGAAAGAGAGGGGTTATAATTGTTGAGTTTGCTGGGTGAGAAGAGGGTGCAGGTTTCATTGTGTAATTCCCAAAGTTTACACTGATGCTTCTGCAACCTGGTGGGTCAAGCTTGTGTTTCAAAAACAGAATGCTGCACCCAAACCAGGATGAAATATGACTAGCATAAATGTAAAAGCAAATGTTTAGGTTCAAAGCATTCGTGATACCCTTACTGGATGTGAGAAGGTTGGTGAAAGAACTATGCATGTTTAGAAAGGATTTAAGGGTTTTTGATTGACCAAAAGGTCAATATCAGCCAATAATGATGATGCCATGTGCTTCTAAGAATATAAATATGATTCTCACTTGCCTTTATAGAAGCAGAGAATGGATAGCCTCACTCTGCTCTAGATTGGTGAGATTACAATTGAATAAAATAATAATGATGATAGCTGATATTTATTGGCCCCTGGCATCATGCCAGGCATTATATTCAGTGTTTTCTATGCATTATCTACATTAATTCTTACAGCATTATATGGTAAATAAAATTCTAATTCCAGAGATGAGGAATTAGAGCTTAGATGAGTCACTTACCCAGCACCGTACAATGAGTAAGTTAATGTCCTTATCCATGCCTGATTGCTTTTCTATCTGAGAGCCATGCTCCATTTGTGGGTGATGAAATCAAGTTCATGGGTCATGATCAGTATAGTAAAATAGAATAGAAAGTATCAGAGTGCATTGCAGGTAAAGAGTAAGTATTGATTTGTGAAATTTTTGTTCCAGTGGTTTATGTGTTATGGGTGTGTACATGCATGCACAAGTTTGCATGTCTTGTGTTGTGAAGTTGTAACATGTGTTTTTTCTATAAGTTAAAATTTAAAATGTTTGAAATGCACCAGGTTATGCTACACTTATTGCTTTGGCTTTCTTACTTCATGGGGTACAAGAACTTCATAAAACATGTCTAGAGGAGAGTGGCTAGTATAATATGGGGATGGGAATCAGACTGACAAGAGATTGCTCTATAAAAATAGAACCTTCCTTTGGCTACCATTTACCAGGACTGAAGATCATACTCATTCCTTGATTTTTCTTATTTTATTTATTTTGGATTCTTTCTCTGCAGGGAAAGGTATATTTACACTATTCATCACTGCAAAAGAGCCAATGGTGATTTTTTTCATTTAAAGTTCATCCAGGGGAAATGGGATAGGGACCATGGTTGAAACAGTAGGCCTTGGCTCTGGGGTAGTCCGTGTTACTGGGATTCAGTTGGAGGATTGCACTACGATTCTGGGGTGGGCACTCCTGATGGGGACCTGGTTGAAACCCTGGCTTTGGCTCTGGGAGAGGCATTGGTCAATGCAGGTGGCTGTCTTAAGTGTTGGTCAAGATCCATTAGGACATTTTTTTAAGGCAGGGAGATGGATATGATGAGAGAAGGCTCAAGACAGATGCAGCCAGGAAATCAGAGTTTCCTGTAAGTAGAGGGAGGTGGCCTGGTGGTTTCACCATAGACAGCTCCCCGGTGCACCCTTGTTTTGGAGTCTGAAGGATTTTTTTTCTTCGTTGACCCTAGGTTCCTCATATTTGAAACCTAGTTGCCAATGGGATTTCCTCTTTATGTTTACCAGGAAACCATCTTCAACTTCTCAAGAGCCTTTGCCGTGGAAGGCTATGTTTCCTGACTTGCAATATGTAAGGCACTGTATGTTTCTTCCAAAGACCATTTCAGAAGTGGGAAAGGGAAATACTTCTCCAACGAGGCAGGTCTCCCAGGACTTTGCACTAATCTGTGGCCTTCTGCAGCATGGACCTTAACAGCATGATGTTATGGGCAGAAACGTGAACTTTGGCATTAGACAGAATGTGAGTTCCATGTGGGCAGCAACCTCATCTATTTTGTTATTCCCATATACCCAAATGCTTGGCACATTGGAGGACCTCAATAAATATTTGTTGAATGCATAGGTTTCAATATCTATTCTCTTTCATACCAGCCAAGGGCCCTTTAGCAAATTGCTTAAACTTTCTGAACCTCAGTTTCCTGAAGGTTGTGTGTGTGGAGATCAGATGATGTTGTATTTAAAATCAGGCACTGAACAAATCGATGCTTCCTTCCTTATGAGGAAGAGACTCTTCCTCTTCCTCCAAGATCTTGAAGCTTTCTGCTGCCTGGGGTTCCTTGCTCATCCAAGCCAGGGCTGCTTCTGAGACTGGAGCTCTACTTTCTAGGACCCCACGCTCAGAAAAGGGAATAGTTGCAGGGACAGATGCAGGCTCATGACTTCTTCCTCAAGGGGGCAAGGGGAGATGTGGGAGGTAGCTACCCTCCTTTCCCCTGTGTCTCCAAGGGACAGAGCAGACTGCACTGCCTGCACTCTGGCAGGCATTCCAGAGCTGATATGAGCAGATGAAAGGTGTCCCTTTCAAGCCATTTACCCTGGGAGGCTGCTCACACCTCCAGCAAAGCTGACACTGCCCAGAGGATTCTTGCTTTCTGACTTGATGACATTTTCTTTTCAAAGATATCTTAATTTTTAAAACATAAAATAAATTCATTTATTATATAAAATAGCATAAAAATTTAAGGTAATTAAAGTAAAACGTTAAATCCTACCTGCTAAGAGGGGAATGATTCAATATTTTGATACATATAATACCTGGCATTTTTGTATGGGCACACCTGTATTTAATATATATTTTATGTATATAATTTTAAATGCACTAATTCTCTACTGATCTGTAACATGCTGTTTTTATTTAATCTCTTCTCATGTCAGAATAAATGTACTTTATTCTTTTTTAAGTCCTGCACAATATTCTTTTATATCTGGTCTCCTTAATTTGATTAATGAATTTCCCTCTTGATGGTCATTTGGGTTATTTCCAATTATTTTGCTATTTGATGAAGAATTTTTTTCTAACTAAAGAGGTATGTTTTTAATTTCCCCATGCAAGGTAAGTTTTCATCTCTTGAAGTTTTATCTTGTAGTTAGGATAAAATATTTGGATTGTGGCGACAGTTTATAGTGATTTGGCATCGGTTTGCCATGATTCTTTTAAGAAACATTTATTTAGCACTGAATATTCCAGACCCCATGCTGGGTGGATATAGCGAGGAGCTCGGGTTTATCCACATACCATTGTAACGTGTGTTTGGGGTAATGATGACATAGGAGTGAGTTGCATGACTTTGTTCAGGGGTGGTTGGAAAGGCATTAGGGAAGTCCTTTCAGAGGACATTTGCTCTGAGTTTTAAGTAATTTGAATTTCTCCAGGTGGAAAAGAAAGAGGAGGACATTGCAAACATAAGATATAGGGTTTATGAAGCCAGAGGGAGATGAGAGAGCATGAGGTGTTTCAGAATTGGAAAATCAGAGCTTGGGACTGAAGCAAAGATGAGTGTTCTGTGCATGGAGGAGGGAGGAGCCAGGCAAAGAGTTGCTAAGAAGTCTGAACTTAGAGAGAGGGAGAAGAAAGACATGTTAAGGCCGTGAACTTTGGAGTCAAACTGAGCTCCAGTCCTAGCCCCACCACTGCAAGACCTTAACAGATGTGCTCTTGCTTGGTCCTGGCAAACGGAATTGTGGAGGCCCTGCTCTGGCCCTCCTCTGGCTGTGCCCCTCCCCATAGAGTTAAGAAACGGTGGGGTCAAGGGGACTTGCCCACCCAGAGCCCATACTTCCTTCCTCTGGATCATGCTGTGGATATCTGGGCACTTAGGATTCTGGCCAAAGCATCCTCAAACCCACTTCCAGTGCCTACATGAGCCACTTTGCTGGGGCCATCCCTGAAGGTGCAACATGCTGCTGGTGTGCACACCCCTACTTCTGAGCAATACCAAGGAGGCTATTTTCAGGGGATACAGATGCAGCTTTGATGTGCAGGCTGGGGTATCCACACACAGGTGTGACATGGCCTCTAGAAGTATGGGAGAGAGCCAGAATGGGAAGAGAAGGGGTGTGGGTGGTGGGTACCAGGCCTCTTCTTGCCCGGGGCCCTATAAATGTTAAGGGAAGGACTGGTATTTAAATTGCTCTGCTTTTTTTTTTCTGCTCTACATTGTATTTTTATTTACAGATAAGAAAAAATATACAAATGGGTAGAGTAAGCTGCTGAAATCACACAACCCGTGAGTAGTTGAACAATGATTAAAACCCAACAAATTCGTGTTTCTAGTGTGGTGACACTGAACTTTTCCAGCAAAGGTGATGGAATATACTTAATTGTATAAACAAAGGACATTTTTCATGTTATGTCAAGCTTTTAAAATTGCTCTGCTTTTTAGATCCTGTTCTGTAAGGTGGGACTGAAAATAGACCTTATGTATTAGGATTTTGTGGAGGTTAAATAGGATATTTGATGTAAAGTACTCAGCATAATGCCTGCCTAGCATTCAGTAAGTGCTCAATAAAGGCGTACTGTAGGTGACAGTGTTCTCAAGGAGGCTTTGCTGCTGTGGACACTATGTGGTGTCGAGTATGGACTGGGGTGGGAGACTGAAGACAGAGGGACTAGTCAGGAGGCTGAAATGGTGGAAATACAGAGTTGATGGGGATTTGGACTTAGTCCTGGGCAGGAGGAATGAGGTGATTCAGTGGATGTTTTGAGGCCATAAGCAGTCACTGGAGTTGAGAATGCACAGTTCCATTTTGATGGTGCATTTCAATGAGTGTTTCTTCAGTACGACCCACTGATGACCAGCTATAGAGTGGCCAGTGTGGGTTTGTTGAAATGCAGATTCCCAGGCATTGCTCAGATATAACGAACCAGAATTTCTGGCAATGGGACCCAGAAGTGCTTAAAATGCATAGAAAGTTTGTGAACCACTGACTCAGAATGAAATAAAGACCAGCTGGTGATTAAGGATTGTGGGTTAAAATGTGCAAAGTCCTTTTAAAAAAAGGGAGGTATTACCTAGCTGGAAGGAAAAAAATATTACTCAATATATACCATTTGTTTTGGAGAAAATGTCTTTCCAAACACAAGACTGAAGGAGAAAAAAAAGAATGAGAACGTGTTGGTGTCAAAGACGTTGGAAGCTAGTGTTTTGAAGAAGGCTGTGTGTGTGTGTGTGTGTGTTTTGAGTGAGTGAGTGTATCTAAGAGATTGCAAATCGATATTCCATTTCCCTTGGAGTTTACACAGCTGCCCACAGGGTGATTCCTGACTCAAGGATAAATAGGGTCATATCACCCGGCTACAGAACAATGAATTTTCCAGATGGGTCACACATCCTTTCTATGGGCCTTTCAAGAAACAGTATTTGGAGGCGAACTTCCATACTCATATACTCATGCCCCCTCCCAGCCAGTTCCCCAAGGGTGTATGTGTCGCATGGGTGAGCATTTTTGTGTAGGAGTGAGTGGTGATTGAGATAGATCCTCTGAAGTCAGACTGGGGTTGCTATTATCTGCGTACTGGTTTTTCTACCCACTGAACTGTGATTGCCTTGAGGGCAGAACAACCCTGCATTTCTTTCATTACACCCACCCTGGATCCATCAGGATAGGCCAGGTTGAGCTGTAGTAACAAGCCACCTCAAGTCCTCGGTGGCTTGCGAAAACAGGGGGTGGTTTCTTGCTTACACTATGTGTCCATCCTGGGTCAAGTTGGGGCTGGGCACCATGTCAGTCTCATTCTGGTACGGAGGATGATTGATGGAGCTTCTACCACCTAAGGATGTTCCCAGTAACAGGGAAGGGGGAAGGAAACATGCTGGATCTTAAAGGTTTCTACCTGGAAGTCACGTGTCACTTCCGTTCACATTACATTGGCCAACATAAGTTATATGGCTCCACTTAAGTTGAAGGAGTACTTAGTCCTTTGAAGGAGGAGACCAGAAATATTGGTTAAAATTGTGAATAATGCTCTACCCGTAACAAACTATGGGTTGGAACCAAATAGGAAAATAAAGGAAACAGGCTTGGCAGAGGTCCAGAGCTAATAAGAATGAGGAGCATAAAGAATTTGCATGAGACTGGGTGACCTACAGAAACCTCATGCTTGTCTGGGCTTTGAGTTCTATATTTGAGAAATGGGCCACATTGACCCTTTCAAGTTTTACAGTTTTCATCTGAAAGCTAAGCTGGCATTTCAGACTGAACTGACATCTCAGGCCCCATGATTTGAAATTTTTTTTTTTTTTTTAAGATTTATTTATTTATTTACTTTCATCCATTTTTACCCCTCCTCCCCATTTCTGCTGTTTTTGTGTCCATTTGCTGAGCAATTCTCTATGTCTGTTTCCTGCCCTCTCTTCTCATCCTTCTCCTGTCTTCACCGGGATTCGATCCTGGGAAACTCCGATGTGGGAGAGGGGCGTCCTACCACCTGTGCCACCTTAGTTCCTGGTTTTTTGGTGCAGCTTGTCTTGGGTCTCCCTTGTGTCACTCTCTTGTTACATCATCATATTGCTTGCTGCGTGGCTCGGCGGGGCCTGGTGATGCGCCTGCTTGTGGGGCCTGGCAGCCAGCACGCCTTCTATATTTTTCTTATTTTACTGGGACGTCCCGGGGATCTAACCTGGTTCCCTCCATATGGGAGATGGGTGTCCAACCATTTGAGCCACATCCGCCCCCCTGATTTGAATTCTGAAGTTTCTTCTGGGTCTTCCGGGGAAGTTCCTAATACACCAAATCAATACTTGGGTCTGGTTGGCCAAAAAATCCAACCAAGTTGATAATGGATATCCCACTGGGATATCTGGGAAAGGTGAGCAGGGGCTGGGATCAGCCCTCATGCCCCAACCGTTTCCACCACATTATGAATTCCCTTCTTCAAAGGCAGCCTGGCAGAATGAGGAGGAGTACATGCTCTGGGTTCAAATCTCACCTTCAGCACTTATTAACTGTGTGGCTTATCCTCTCTGTGTGTAGTGTCATTTCCTGAGGGTGCTGGTGAGAACTGAACAAGTTCACGTGTATAAAGCTTGTGACATGATGTCTGACAGACACTGAGTGTCCAGCGAGCCTTACTTGTGATCCTTGTTATTATTATTTGTTTTTCCTCACTAAGATTTTCAGTGCTTGGAGCCTCCGTCTGTGAAAAAGATATACCACAAGGCCTCATAAGATGGTTGTGAGACCTAATTGAGACAAGGTCTGAGAAAATGCCTCACACAACCCTGACTCTTGCTCATAAACCAATAGCCAGGCACTTCTCCTGGTTCCTCAACTCATCACATGTGTGAGCTCAGGAAAGCAAGCCACTTTATCTTTTGATTCCTCAGTTTCCTCATCTTTAAAATAGGCATGAATGTATTTGTAGTCATATGTAGGGATTCTGAATTTCTGCTTTCAAGTGTGCCCTGGTCTCATTCCCAGTTATTCTGACCTTGGAAGAGGAATGTCAAGAGAACATTTGGTCAAGGTTCAAAGCCCAACCCTAGAAATGATGCTAGGCCTTGAAAGATAGGCAATGGCTCCCCCTCTGCATCACCCAGCCCCATCCTCACCTCCACCTGGGTGCCAGTCCAGTCTCCCTGGAGCATTGCTCCTTCCTACCTCTTTACACTACAGCCAAAGTGATAGTTCTAAAATGTGTATCTAATGAGCTCAAAACCCTCCAATAGCTCCTCACTGCCGTCCGGATAAAAGTAAATTTGTGTGGCATGACACACAAAACCCTCCACAACCTGGTCCTGCAACATCTCCAGACCCTTCTCTCTGTCCACAAGAAACTCTGTGCTCCAGCAAAGCTGTACTTTATAATTCTCATCAGAGTCCCTGTCCCTTTCTTCCTCCATGCTTTCTCACAAGCTGTTCCCTCTCCTGGGAGTGCTCTTTGTAGCTCCATTCTCCTGGCTAATTCTATTCACCCTTAAGGACTCAGTGGGGGTATTGCTTCTATAGGTTTCCTTCCTAGACCATCCTCAAACTCCCATAGTTTCCTATTTACTATATTTGTTTGCATCCCTACTTCTTCCTGACTTGACCATGAGCTTCTAAAGGGCAAGCTGACAAAACAATTATAAGCTCCTGTAGATGTGCTAATGACGGTTGTAATTCGTTACATGTAATAACACACTTAATATTCTTAACTATTTTCTAAGTTAGGTAGTATTTTTATACCTATTTTACCCAAGAGGTAATTAAACACAGGATGGTTAAATAACTTGGCCAGTCACATAGCTATTTAGTAGCAGAAGCAGAAATCTGACAGGACTATCATGGAGTAGAAATTGGTGAGCATTCATTGAAATGTGGCAAATTTTGAAGAGAAGAAACATTGGCTTTGAAGAACCGATTCCAGTGCAGAATAAAATCTTTAAGAAATATCACTAAGAGCATTCTGGTGCTTATGTCTTCATTAGTAGTTGGCAGGGTGTGGAGAGGAGGAGTAAGACTTAAGAAAAGTTGGAGAATCAGTAATAGTGGCTCTCTTTAATTGTCCATCCATCCTTGGGTAGGCTTATAGCTGACCGGGCAGGAGTTAGGGTTGGGGACTTCTTGGTTTGGGAGAGAACGTCATGGAATATGAATATGTAATGCATATACATACTATTTATATTTTAGCCGGACTCAATAGGAGAGCAAAGAAAAGAATATGTCGATTGCTTTCTGTAATAGAAGTTCATTCCATGGTACCCTTGGGATTGCAAATTTCATTGTTTGTAGACAGGTAACTTCTTGGTGTCTGAGGTGATACCCATGTGCACTTTTGGGTTTGGGTTAGAGATTTTGAGGAGTGAGAGTGCAGGAATAGGACAGTGTCTTTCGCTCTTCTGAGAAGTCTCTTTGTTTTTGAGTTCCTTTGAGAGAAGCAGGGTAGGACACTGAAACAACCTAGCCTTGTGAAGCTATGGGCCCAAGCAGGGGCTCTTAGGGATGTAGGTAACCAAGAACAAGAGATGGGAAGAGGGCCATTTTCTGCCTACTTACCAGTCTGTCACACAGAAGTGTAGATTCAAGATACCCACCAGTGGGGATTTTGGTGCCTAGAAGAGTTTATGGGAAAGGGTATCAGTGGCCAGGTGCCTCCTTTGAGGGCTCCTGGAAGGTGGCCCCTTCCAGGAAACTGGAGAACATGACAGCCTTGGACCTGGCACCACTATCTGATGGCAGTTCACTAAATAATTGGAGCTAACTTTAGGAAGGGTCTGCTTGTACTTGGAGCACTGGATGTGGTCATCTTTCTTAGATGCTGCTAGTTACGGCCTTTCCTTGGAGAAAATGATATGTGTATGTGTATATGTGTGTGCGTGTGCATGTGCGTGTGTGTGTTTGCATGCAAACACGTGCGTGTGTATGAATTGAAGCAATTTCTCTTTTCAGAGCTGCCTTTGGTGCTCCTAATTTGGAAAATTTAGTGTAGGACACACCCTCACTGTAATTTGATAGTGGAGAGTGGTCACCTACACAATTTGTAGATCCATCTTCACTTGCATGAATTTATGTAAATTTCACCAAAGTCATAGGAACCAGGGAGCTGAATAAGAGTCATAGCCATTGGTGAGGGTTTGTTAGGACTTAAGCTATGAGGTTTTTGTTGGACTAGTGGCATCACTGGTGAAGGTGCAGGTCTCCTTCTCCCTCCTGGTGACAAGAGCAGGAGTTCTTGAGACAACAGGAGTAGCTAGAGGCTCCTTCACTGTCCCAGGGTCAGAATATGCAGAGTCTATGTTCAGGGTTTATCTGATTCTTGCTCCATTAGCATGTGGAAAGTGACTGTGGACAAGAGCCAGAATCCTTGGAAATTCTCACTGATATTTGAGAGGGAGAAGACTAAACTCACTGCTAGACAAGCAGGCGAAGACTCAGAGCACAAAGATTTAAGGGCACTTGGGCTCTCTTGGTGGTAAAACAGGTGCATGCAGGATGACTAAGGGAAAGGAGGATGAGGGGAATCTCATCCCTTGCCTTGGACCCCAGCTATCACAATGGTGAGATGTGCAATAGGCTTCTAGAACAAGCAAGAGTTCTGTGCCCCTCAGGTGACAGTTTGAGGTCTAGTGACATTTCTCCTATGTGCTCCATTAGCACTGAACAGAAGAGAGAATTTGATTGGCTCAGGCTGCCACCTTGTATCATGAAAGGCCTCTGTTGGATAGAATTCTTTCCAAGCCACATGCCTAACCATTGTCTTGTGCATGAGTCCTTCGTCCCACCGGGTCAGCCATGGTGCAGGGCCGGTCTCACTTGAAAGTACATTATCCAGAGAAGCTTATGTGAAAGAAAACTGATTAGGACATGTTTTTTTCTAAAGGTTGGCAGATATTTGATAGGCAATTCCAGCTTTGTCTACTCTTCTTTAGTCAATTCAAATTTTGTACATGAATCCTATACGTGGCTTCATGGTGGATTTAATTCTGGAATGTGAATTGACCTGATTTCATCATGTTCTTGCTCCTGAAACTGATGACTGGTAAGACAGAAAAGCAACGATGAAACCATATGGCCTCATGTAATGTTGTTATTAGTTGAATCTATTGTTGATAAATACATGGAAGGATGCAAGTGAAATCTCTGAGGATAAGACATTAAGATCAATTAGAGACAGATAGAAACTTTTCAGTATTCTGCATGGATACAGGGTACTGTATGGCTGTGATGGTTTGAAGCTCAATGGATCCCAGAAAATTATGTTCTTAAAGTTAATCCATTCCTGTGGGTGTGGAACTATTGTAGGTGGGACCTTTTGATTAGGTTACTTCAGTTAAGGTATAGCCCAGGGTGAGTCTTAATCCTTTTACTGGAGTCCTTTATAAGGGAATGAAATTCGGACAAAGAGAGAAAAAGTTATTCAGAAGAGAAGGGAGAGACCAGCAGATGCCGCCAAGTGCCTTGTCATATGACAGAGAAGTCCAGGTTTGCTGGCAGCTGATCTTTGGGCAGAAAGCATCACCTGATGTTGCCTTGATTTGGACATTTTCATGGCCTCAGAACTATAAGCTTATAAGCTAATACATCCCCATGGTAAAGGCCAGCCCATTTCATGGCATCTGCATTTTTGGCAGCCTAGCAGACTAAAACAATAGAACAGAATGCCAAGATTCTACTGAAGGTGGGAAAGTTTTTGGATGTGAGTTGTAAGGAACCTCTGAACTGAGTGGTGAAAATCATAGGGACAGATTATTTGATTCTTCTGTCTAGATAACGTGCTTAGTTCTCTGAGCCCCACATCAGACATTCTGTGCTTCAAGTCTCATGAACATATTTCCTTTATTTTCTCACTCGCTTTCTCTCCCAGCAATTTAAAACTAGTCCATAAAATGTGAGCCACTGGGCAACAAGAGAGGTTGAAATTGAGAAGGGATTATAAAATGTTGCAATGGGAATAAGAGACAATTTTTTAAAAAACTAGACTTGAGATATTGTTTCTCCTAGTCCCATAAAGCCAGAAGTTATCATGAGATCTACCTACGCCAAGACATACACACCCCAGTCTTCTCTCCTTTATGCTGGGGCAACACGTGGTCATGGCTGTGAAAGGGGAGACCCTAGTGGTGGTGACAAACCTCAGTTGGATATCTGTGAATGTACCCAGCTTTTATGTAATCAGATTATTATTTATTATTATTACTGTGTGCCTGGCACACAGCCAGCCCACAGCTCCTATAAACTGTCTGCCTCTCTTTCTCATCCAGGAAAGCTTTGTCTTATCAGGAAGGCAAATAAGATTAAACTCAAGATGGGTGGCGAGTGTCTGTTTGTTTTTTTAATGGGTTAAGTCTCATCATTAAATTTTCCTGAGCTGATGGCTTTCAGTGGGAGAAATATCAGCCAGGCCTGAACACCCTGAAAGCTCTATTAATCTTTCTGTAACCCCATTAGCACTCTCTGCATATTTCCTGTGCAAAAGTATTAGAAATGACCAGAGCCTGCTGTATGGTAGTATCTGTCCTGCACCCAGCAGCCACAGGAAAGCTGCACAGGCACAGGGTAGAAAGACTGCCGGAAGAGGCTTCCTTTAGAATTGTTAGCGGGGAGGAGCGGAGAGCAAGAGAAGGAATTACTTGACCCTGGGAATCTTATAACTTGACAATCATTACAATAGAGTCACCTGTACTTTGCCGTCTAGAAATATCTATTACCTTGAACCTAGGGTTAGATGGCTGCTCCCCAGGGGAACTATGGAAACAGAGATTTATTCATGCAGCAATAATTGAGGAGTTCATTTGATTCCAGAGCAGATCTTTCAACCACAATCAATTTCATGCCCCGTCATAAATAATGGAGGTCGCCAAGGCAGCCAGGCGGGGCGGGGGAGCTGGCTGGTGCTGTTGACAGTGTTCAAATAGCATCATCAGAGAGAGGGACAGAGCCTCTGTGACAGTACGTTTGGAGAGAGTTTGAGTGACAGAGTGTTGTTTTTTTTTTTTTTAACAGAATCTTTTTTTTTTCTTCCTTCCCCCTTAAATGAGAAAGACATTCACACACTGCATTATTAACCGCTTGGGGAGCAGCAAGATCTCATCCTTGGACTCAAACACTCACCAGCGCCTGGGAAAGTGCTCTGTAATTGTGCAACTTCACGTTCAGTCCCCATAGGCATCTGGGCTTGCTTCTTAGGGAAGCCCTGTCGGTGGAGGAATTAATAAGTGGACTGCTGTAATTGGCAGAATTTCAGGGATGCTCCAGGTTAGGTGCCTGGAAGCAGTGTGGGATTTGACTGTTTCAAGTCTGAATTGTATGAGAATAGGGAAGAAAGGGCAAGAAAACCCCAAATCAGTCTTGGCTGCTTTACAGAGATTTTTCCATTTCTAATGAGATGAGATGTAGAATTTTTAAAACTTAACGTGTGGAAGACATGGGCTTAAATCTTCCTGCCAGCCTGGTTCTCTCCCCCTGGCTCATGAGGCTACTGATTTTTTGTAAACCGCTTTCCAGCTTAAGGGCCTTTGCACATACTACATCCTTTGCCTCACTCTTCTTTCCTCGCATCACCTGGCTAAGTCTTCACTCGATTGTATGGTTTCAGCTTAAATATGATTTCCTCAAGGAGATCTTCCAGACCAGGTTGCATGCTCAAATAACAAACTGTACCATTTTCTTCTAGCACTGGCCACATTTGAAATTAATCATTTGTGTAATTGTTTTGTAAAAATCAGCTTCCCCCTCTAGCCTGAAAATTTCTTGAGGGGTAGGGAATGTGTCAGTCTTATTCATTGTTTTATTCCCAGCACTTAGCACATTAGTTGGCACGTAGTAGGCCCCGAAACCATGTTTGTTGAATGAATAAATGCATGCCAAGAAAAACTGGAGGATGGCCTGTTGGATCTGGAGCAGTAGCATGCTACCTCCTCTTTGTTTTTGCTGCCTAGTGTTGGAATTTGAATCACGACCCCCACAAAAGGTATGTCCAGGTCCCAACCCCTGGTCCTGTGGGTTTGAACCCATTTGTAAATAGGACCTTTGAAAATGTTACTAGGTAAGGTGTGCCCAAACTGAAGGAGGGTGGGCCTTAATCCAATATAGCTGAAGTCCTTATACGCAAAAGAAATTGGACTTGGAAAGAGAAGACAGAGGGAGCAACCAGAAGCTGGAAGTTAAGGGAACCTAGAAGAGAAAGGAGAAGATGCCACCATGTGCATTGCTGTGTGACAGATAAGTTAAGGACCAAGGATTGCCTGTAGTCAGCCCCAGAATGCCATGGTTTTGGGGGAGGAAGCATTGGTTTCCTGACACCTTGATTTTGGACTTCTACTATCCTCAAAACTGTGAACCAATAAATTCCCGATGTTTAAATCAGCACATTGTATGCTATTTGTTTTAGCATCCAGGAAACTAAGACATCTAGTGGCTTAGCTGGTCAGTAAAAGGAGGCAATAGGAATCAGAGGGCTTTATTTGGGACAAATAAGTCTACTGTTTGTCTGGCTACCCCTTAAATGACCAACATCAAAATATCAGCTGGGCAGCCTTGGTGGCCTGGTTATTAGGTTAAAAGAAGAAAGTGATACCTAAGACAGCAGTTGACAGCACTGTGATTCTGGATGACTGGTCCATTCAGAGTGACAGATACTAAGACAAGGGAAACAGGATCAATCCACTGTGAGACAGGGGCAGCAGGAGGTGGGACCTGAAACTCATGGCTTGATTCCAGAGCAGGATTTAAGTGCCATGGATATGTGGAGAAAGGGGGAAAAGGTCTATAGGAAAAGTATAAGATTCTGGGAGCTCATTGGTATCTGGGGGATATTATTAGAGATGGGATATCTATTATCCATATTCTGGCCAGGTTGACCTTAGGGACCAGACTAATGGTGTAGGGAGTTAGGGAGCTACACAGTATCCTCTTCTCCACCACCAGATCCTGGTTTTTATTTGAGGAGCCATACCTCATTCCAGCACAGTGGCTTTACACTCCAAGACCTAAGCCAGTCACTATATTGTATGTCCTTGGCCTCCATAATTGGTTCAGAGATAAGCACCAGAGCCAATTTAGGCTAATCAGAGCCAACACGAGTTATTGAGGGGGTGATCTCACTCTTTCGCCCCTGGATTTAAACAAAGGAGGATATTATGCTAGAGCTTGGGCTGCCATCTTGCCCCAACAAAGAGAAAACCTGACTGAAGATTTAACTGGTGGGGGGGTGGAGCAGAAAGATGGAGAGAGCAAGGTCCTAGCCATGTCATTTGAGCCCATGAATTAAGTTGTGCCTGAAACCAGCTCCCAGATCTTGGACTTTCAAGTTATATGAGTAAAGAAATCCTCTTTTTGGTAAGAGCTCTATTTGAAAGGCATTTACATGGATATTTTCCCCTTTTTATCACAGCTCTATCTCACAACTCACGAGAGCTAAATAATGTCTATTTTGAACTCCTGCTAATGGCTCTCCTAACCAAGTGCAACTTTATGGAGTCATAGAGTGTCTTCTTTTCTAGTTTGCCAGATGGGGATATTAAGGAACAGAGCTGTCATTTGTTCTACTCATTTATTCATCAATCAAACATTTACTGAGACCATATTTGATTTTGGCCCATGTGCTGGACATGGGGGATACAAGGACGAAAAGAGCATCATTTCCACACTCAAAAACTCATAACAGAGCCGCGGAGAGAGCTGTGTAAGCCAACAATTGCAGTGGACTCTTGTATGTGGTAGGACAATGGTGTGACTGTTGTAGGAACCTCCAGAAGATCCCTTAATTAATTCTGCGCTGGGCTCCTGCTTGAGCTGAGTTTTGGAAGATAGGACTTTTCAGGGTGCATTCTGTGGTGAAGGGCATTCCAAGCTAAGGAAACAACACACACAAATGCTTGGAGGTAGGAGAGAGCATGGCACGAATCCATGGGGAAAGCAAGTACTTTAGTATGGCTGGCAGGTAGGTAGACTGTTAGAGAAGGTGATATATGAGGCTGGGAGAGAATAGAAGCCAGGCCACTGAGGGACTTTTACAACGGGATAAGAGGTTTGGTGTTTATTCTAGGGCAATGGGGATCCATAAAAGGGCTTTAATCATGCAGCAGGGATGAATCTCAGTCCTCAAACTCAAGTGCACAAGATATACAAAATTCTTTTGCATAACTCAACTTATTTTCTGAATTTGAGCCCTTCCATTCCAAAATAAACCCCCAAAAACATTTTGAAGGTTCCTCTAAGGTGTGTTTCCCTGACATTGTCTCATGTCCTGGGGGGGTTATTTGGTGCCAAGGAATTTGGGGACACCCACTGGTCTGCAGGCAATTGGCTCATTGCTTGACCAATCGTGAGAATGACTGATGGTGACGTGCCCCTCATTCTTGCTCGAGTGACCCTTGAGGTCTGGCACTCTTGGCATGGGAATCTTTTGCAAGTTTGAGGCTCCAGTAGGCCCCAGACACACCATGTAGCCTTGGCTCACTTGGATTTTACTACAGGTCGTGTCCTTTCCAGGATCCACCAATTTCTCTGTTTTCATGACCTCTTTTTTGGTCTGGGGGAAATCCTTTTCCTCTCATGACCTTTCTGGTGAATCTCGTTCTCCTAAGCGCTTATGCCTTTTTGGAAACAGAAAACAGAGGGTTGCAGGGAAGTTTTGGTTTTGGCCTTGACACTTCCTACTTGAATATTGTGGGAAGGAGAACAAGGCAGAAATACAAGGAGTTAAAAAAGTAAAAGGAAACTAATGTCTCAAAATAGTTTTTTCTAGAAACAATGATATTCAGAAATTAAGTAGTGTCTTAGTTTGCCAAAGGGCTGCAGGGACAAAGTACCAGAAATGGATTGACTTTTAAAATGGGAATTTTATTTGGGGTAAAAACTTACAGTTCTGAGGCCATGAAATGCCCAAATCAAGGCACCATCAGAGATGCTTTCTCACAAAAGTCAGCTACTGGTGATCCTGGACTCCTGCCATGTGGCGAATTCAGGCATAGGGCAGGGCTTGTATCCTCAGCCTAGAGCTGCTTCATGGACCCAGCTCCTTGGGGGTCCCTTTCCATGCCTCTGTGCTCTGCTGATTCCAGACCGCTGGAACTGTCTCTATTTTCTCATTTCTTTCACATGGCAGGATCAAAATGGCAGCTTCCTTTTTGTATGTCTATCTCTTGCTCTGTGTCTCAGGTATATAAGGCTCAGTAAAAGGGTGGAGAACCAACCTGAGTCATATCTCACTGATATAGTCCAATAAAAAATGACCTTATCAAGTGATCGAATGAAAATCTCTTAACTGAATCTAATGCAATCAAAGGGGTCTTGCACCCACGGTAATGGATTAGTTTAAAACATAATCCTTTTTTTTTTTTTGTGGATTCACCAAATTCAAACTGTCACAAGTAGTTAGAATGGAGAGTAGATTGATGGGGGAATTTTTGGAGGTAGGGTGACTACTGCAATCACCCATATGGCGGATTTGAGAAAAGGGTCTCTGACCAGGCATTGCTTTCTGAACCTTCACTTATGTCATCCTGTTAAATCCCCACAGCAACCTTACAAGGCTGTGTTTTTAATCTTCATTTTACAGATCAGTAAACTGGGATTCAAAGAGGCTGAGTAACTTGATCGACATCATCAGCTAGCAGGTGGCAGAGTCAAGATTTAAACACAAGACTTATTTCATGACACCAAGATGCTTTCATTTATACCTTGAAGTAGTCCAATCTTGGAGCGGGGTCCTCTCAGTGACTTTTCCTCTTGGGAACTGAGAAAGACCATGCGTGCCAGGAGAGTTGGGCTCAGAAGAGAATAAAGCACTCTCTACTGACCACCCCCTTTGGTCAGGAGCCATCCTCAGGAGAGGGCTTGGTGAAGTCCATTCATTTGACATCAATTTCTTTAATGATTGATTTGTCTAATGACTAGTTGATCTAAAATATAAAAGCCTCTGGAATGTTTGCATCTATACTCATGTGTTACTTTTTGTTCATCATTTTTCAACATGTTAAAGAATTTTAAACCAACATATCTGAGTGCATTTCTGATCTGTTCAATATCAATTCTTTTCTACATTTTTATGAAAGGGAGGATTATTTTGAGTTCTTGTGGGTGTCTTTTCCCTGTTTTATTTTATCTGCTTTTGAATACATTTATATTTTTTGAATGACTGAATAAATGCAAAAGCACTCTAATGGGGCTAAATTTTGAGTGTCTAAATCTTTAGGCAAATAAATGAGTTTGGGGTTGAGTGACTTGTTCCCATCTTTTCTAATTCTGTCCCTGCAGAGTACTGAACACCTTTCAGAGCGGTTCCACGAATGGACTCTGTGGGCTCTGGGAGGAAGACAGGTGAGGTGGGGTGGGAAAGACCAGAAGTAAATGCAATTTTGTGAAGTCGAGGACACTGCCTGAAGAATGGCTGCTGTTTGGCACATGAGGGGACATTTCCCTAGTCCTGCCACTTGCTAACTATGACATTGACCAAGGCATTTAATCTCTTTGAGCTCTAATTTCCTTATTTGTATAACTGTGGATAATAATCGTTGGTTGAGAGAATGCTGATGAGGAAAGAGATGTGGAAGCCCTTTTTAAACAATGAAGACCTACATAAAATGTCAGTGAGGAAGAAACCATTGCCTCCCACTATCCATTTCTCTCTTTCTCTTTCCCCAAGATCGTGAAATTGTGCCCCAGGGAAGTTGACCCCATCTCTAGCTCCAGCGGGGTTTGGGTCTTGATTCATCTAGATAAGCACTGTTCAAAAGAACTTTCTGAGATGATGGGGATGTTCTGTGTTGGCCAAATATGGTAGCCACATGTGGCTATGCATAGTTAAAATGTGGCTAGTCCAACCGAGGAACTGAATTTTAAATTTTATTTTAATTTACAAATTTAAATTTAAATAGCCCAGGTCTAGATCAACCTTAGGAATCCCCTTCCCCTCATCAGTGATTGGTTTAGGGGTGAGCAAGGACCCAGTTCAAGACAATGAGACACATGGGGGTGTTTTCTGAATGCCCCCTGGAGAAGGCGTTCTCACTTTTAAGAAAGGGACACAGGAGGAGGAGGCCTTTTTCATTTTCCTACATTGTTTCATACGTTCTCTACCTTCTTTTTCCTACATTGTACTTGGTATGCGACTTGGAACCACAAATGCCATCATGAGTCCAAATCCACAAGGAGGGAAGTTGAACACAAAGCACACACACATTGAGGATGGAAGAAGGAGAAGGTGGTGAAAACGTGGTTTTGATGCTATTATTGAGCCTTGGATCATATTGCACCCAAGCCCCCAAACTCTTTCTCCACTAGATGTGCAACAGCACGAGATTATAAATTGTCTCACTGTTTAAGCCATTTTAATTCAATTACTTGCTGCTGAGAATTCTTAACTGATATAGTTATTCCCTACTTTTCATTACCATCATTCTCATCTTCATCTTTACCATAGAACTTTTTTCCCCTGGAATTTCCCAGGATGGTACTTTGCCTTGGATGGGTATTTTGGCACAGAGGTAGGAATTTTCGAGACTGTTCTTGACTGCTGGGTGGGTAGGGTGTTCCTTAATAGGCTTCTCTCTTCTCCTTAAGTATCTGCCAGAGGCAATAGACAAGCTGTTAAGAAACAGTTTCTTCACAGTACTTTATAATTCTTGAAGGTCTTGCACATCTTTCATTTCACTGATGATCACTACACATTGTAAGACGCCCAGAGCTGGGACACTTCCCCCATTTCACATATGAGCATGGTGAGGTTTGTATGGAAGTGCCTTGCTCCAGGTCCTCCAAGAAGTCATGGAGAAGAACAGATTCAAACCCAGGTCTTCGGACTTCTGTACCCTTAAGCACGGCAGCCTCTTTGCAGCAGATGTTGGTGCTAGATTTTTTGTTCAATTCTCTGTGCTTTTCCAGCACGGAGGGACACTATGAAATATGCAACCATGATTTGGAAGTGCCGGCTTTCCCACCTTCCTTCCTGCCCTTTAACAATTCCAGGACTAACGCTCAGCTAGATGTGATGTTCAGAGCACTCCTCCACGTTCAGATGCCAGAAGGCAGATTTAAGGACCTGGATGTCCATCTTCCTGGAATGAAGAAATCTTGCTTCCTGGCCTCCGAAGCTGAGACAATGGGGTGGCTGGGATATGACTAGGTGGATTTTGGCACTCTGTATTGAATATTTGCAGCATTTGAAGGCAGAAGGCTGGGGTGTAATTAGACCAGTCCAGGGCAGCTTGTTAACTCGTTCCAGTAGTCAGTTAGAGAAGGAAATTATAATTCCAGTCTAGTTCCCACAGTAACTCTTTTTTTTTTTAAAAGATTTTTATTTATTTATTCATTTATCCCCCCCTTGCTGCTTGTGCTCGCTGGGTCAGCCAACCATGCCGTGCGGGCGGGCTTGCTTTCACCAGGAGGCCCCGGGAACCGAACCCGGGGCCTCCCATATGGTAAACGGGAGCCCTACTGATTGAGCCACAGCCGCTTCCCTCCACAGTAACTCTTGCTGTCAAATGAAACCAGGAAAAGACATTGCTGCTTCCTCAGCTCTCATGCCATTCTCCTAACTCAACTGTCTTCAAGCCCTATCCTTACCTCTGATGCCCTCACCAACCAAAGATGGCCTTAACATCTGCCTTACTGAAAAAAGGCAAACCACCAGATGCCAGCTGTCCTCCCAGTTCAAGTCCTTCCTCTGAGAATCGGCCCCTGAGCTGTGGGACAAGGCATTTTGGAGGACATCAGCTTCGTCATCACCATCAACACCATCATTGTCGTCAGTTGCATCTCCATCAGCATAATCAGAAGCAACTAGGATACCAGGAACTATTTGTTGAGCTGTGCTGCTAGGCCCTTTATATACATGATCTTATTTACTTCCCCCAACACATCCATGAAACAGGTTCTGATATTATCCCCAATTTACAGGTGAGGAAGCTGAAGCACAGGACATGAGGCAGCCTGCCTAGAGTCATACAGCTCATTTGTGCAGAAACCAGAAATGTGAACTAAGGCTTCCTCGATCCCCTGAGCCTGGGCCTTATACTGCCTCTTCAGATGGAAGCTGTTTTCACTAATTGATCAATTCATCAGTGAATCAAAAGAATCAAATTCCAACACCTGTGCAGCTATAGCTGCCATTCCCAAGGCCCATGATCAGAGATGGGAATGTGAAGGAAGAATAGGCTTTTTCTGCAGGATAGCCTGAAAACCAGGGAGACTGGTAGTGCCAGCCAGGAAGGACAGACATGAGGGTTAAATGAGACAATTGCAAACCCGTGGAAGATTATCCAAAATGACTCTGGAAGCTCATGAAGATGCTGGGCCATGAGCTAGCGAGGACCAGCGGCTCTCCCTTTTTCCAGAGGAAGGAAATGGGGCCACCCTCGGCTTCTCACCGGATGTGTGGCTTCCTCTTCTCAGCAGGAGGGACTGTGCTTAAACCCGACTTTCCATGCCTTTCCCACTTAACTTCTCTAAAGAACTGGCCCCCAGCTTCCAGAATGCCTGCTGCGGTCTATTTCCTCACTGTCAAGGTTGCTGTCACATTTGCCCTCTGAGAAGGGACAGTAATAGTGGGGTGGGGTCTCTCAGAGAATCCAGCTGAGCACCCTGGCCTTGGCACACCTCTCTCTGGGTGTTATGGGGACCCTTGCCCTCTTTTACGGACGCTTGTTTCTAAGTCTCCAATAAAGCTATTCTGTGATGCTGCAGAGTGCAGCACAAGCCTTGTGCCTGGCAGATGGCAACCACAACGGGGCCACTTGTTCTTGCTTGACAGTGCTCTGGTGAATATCCTTTGGCGCAGTAACTGGCACACAGCGAGCCCTCAGTGGATGACGACTGTTGCAGGCATCATCGCCATTGTGATTGTCATCTTTCCCATCATGAATGCGTTCATCATCACCTGATCTTAGCCTAGCATCATACCCGCCCTTCCCCACGCCCCTCTGCCTCTGGGGTCTCTGCACCAGAAAGGGGCAGTGGTGCTTTAAGAAACCTGCCCTCATGCTTCAGTGCTGAATCAAAGAAATGTCAGAGGCCAGCCCAGCTCCCAAATGTAATGTGTCCTGTCAATCAACCCCCAGACTGCAGACCTGCAAGGCCCATTGACAGAGGCCCAAGAAGATTTATTTTGTCTCCCTTAATTGCCCTTTTTGCTTTGTAAACATAAAGGTTGCAGCTTATGGTCTGACAGCTAGAGTAGCCTTTTTCTTATCAGAAAAAAATGACATTTGGGTTTCTTAGAAAATATTTCCCTTGCTCCTAACAGCCCACCCAGTCTTCTGCTTGTTTCATGAGAGGGCTTGGAGATTTCTTCAGAAAGGCCCCAGCACTGGTGTCAGATGGACAAAAGCAAGTGACTATTCCTCTCTGACCCCACTCTCTTCTTCTATGAAGTGGGGGTTGCAATAAGACTTATTTCAAAGGGTTATTGTGAAAATTCATTCAGGCTGTGCAGTGGAGTGACTGAAAATCCCAAGTTAGGAGCCAGAGCCCCTGGGTTCAAATCTCAGCTGTGCCACTTGCTAGTTGTTATGAATTATCCTCTTCATGTTTCAGTTTCCTCTTCTGTCAAATGGGATGAAAATAACACTACCTCCTGCACACATTTATTACAGGGATTAAATGAATTATATGTGTAAACTCATAGCCCATCGTAAGGGTTATGTAATTACAGTTATTTAACTTAGTACATGCTATGTGCTTAGCTCATGCCTATGTGTATTCATATACAGAATGTAGATTTCTGGATTCTCTTGAGAAGTTGGAAAATTTCTGGTGTCACCGGGCCCACATTTTCAAATGGCAACAGTGGCTGGGGCACAGTAGAGACTCCTTCTAATGTTCACCATTTGACCCTGTGGGCAAGTGGGATTTCCCATCATCTAGCTGCAGACCCCTGAGAGAAGATTTTCCTCTCAAAAGGTGTGACCACAGAATCCCTTCCTTTCTTCCAAGGTGCTCTTCTAATACTGAGCTCAGAAAAGGCTTTGTCTTGCAGTGGAATAATTCTCTAGCCCCGAGTGAGAGAGGGCCAGGCCTATGACTGCGGTTTTCTGATCAACCCCACCATCTTTGGGTCACATGGGGCCTGCTGAATTCCTCAAAGGACTCATCAAATTTCAGAGAGAAAGGTTATAAAGAATTTCCATATTGCTGCTTTTCAGATATGTCCAGATGTTAGCCATTTTAACTTCAGCTGAATCATTAGGTGATCTAAGTTCTTAGAATAGTCACACATCTACATAGGACTTTATAAAATGTTTTTTTATTTTGAATGCCGGAAAAATTGTAACCCATAAATACATATGTAGATTTGCGAATGTTTTTCCCATTAGTTGCTCTTCTCAGTACTCCTAAAATTCACTCACCAATGCTCTGCCTTTCTGGTTTGTACTGCTTGACTTATTGGAAATTTTGGCCTGATTATGTATAATAGTCTGTAAGCAAATGCCCAACCATTTGAACCAATGATCATTTCTAAGACATACCGTCACCTTGAAAAAAAAGAAAGTTCTTTGCAAAAAACAAGTTATAAAAAGTTGTGGTAGATGCTGGAGGAGTAAAGAAGAGTGGGTAATAACTGGGAGTGGTGGGGAGTGTGGCAAACTGGGAAACCTATGCACTATCTTGCGGAGGCAGCTGTAATTCAGCTCTGGGTAATGGTTACAAGAAGGAATGGGAGCTCAGGGTCACCAGGCCAGTTTTTAAAGAAAGGTCAGAACTTCTATTTTGAAAAGTAATCTTCCTATTTTTAAATATCAGCAATGAATTATAAAACAAACAAACAAACACTAAGAACCAAACAAAATACTGTTATGGGTTGAATTTGTGGTCAGATGGGCAAACTTTGCAGTGTAGGGTAGCAGTAATGTACCCATGTGGAGTCAGAGAACCCAGGGTTTAACTCCTAGGTTTTTCAATTATTAGCTGATTGCACCTGTCAGGACCACTTAAACTTTCTGAACTTTAGTTTCCTTATCAGTAAAATGGAGACGTTAATATTTGCCTAAAAGATTTATTGTTGAGGATTGCATGAGAAAATTCTTGTGCAAAGCTTGCTGTGTTGCTGGCAAGTAGTAAATGCCCAGAAAATAAATGATGGCTGTTGGAGGCTTCCTGTGTGAACGGCACAGGCTTCTTTAGTGGTGATTGTCAAAAAGGCGTTTGCCACAGTGCCAGGGCAGTGGATGGTTGCCAGTCAAAGTGTGGATGTGATTTGATCTTGGTCATTTCCAGGTACTTTTGTGGGACCACCTCCTTTTTCCCCTTCTAAAATTGGTTTCTCCAGAACCAAATACACTAACCCCGCTGGGTATAGCCTCAGCTTTCTTTTTCCCACCACCCACTCGGCAGAGAAATGCAAATATTGCTGTTTGCTGTGCACTCAGCTTGGCTGCAAATTAATTCAGGGAAGACCAAATGGGGGGGCAGTGTGGCATCGCATACGGAGTCAAAGAGGCCCTGGGCAGGGGCTGCTGGTTGCCAAGTCCTTCCTTGGCACGAAATGAGCAGTCAGCAGAAGGTGTTTTATACACTGCCCCGAATCCCTGTGAATTAGCCTGCCATTAGCATGAAAAATATTAAGCAATAAACAGTTGCGATATTTAACACTCTCTACAGAGGCCCGTTGCCAGCGGCGTAACCAATGCAGACCGCGTTAATGAGCAATGGGGAGCCAAACGGTGGGAAAGGACGGGGTTGATGCTGGCACAAGTAGGCTCTGGCACCTCACAAATAAAATGTGCCAGGCCGAAGGTGTGCACACCAAACATGAGACTTGCACATACAGGCATGCTCCCACATGGACATGCGCACATGCAAACATACAAACATGCACACACATGCAAATGTACGCACTCAAACATACACATCCCAGACATGTATGCACAAGCATACACACATGTTAACAAGCACAACACACTCAGGCAAATGTACACACATGCAAATTCCCATGCATATAAAATCAGGCACTCATCATTGTATTCACACACATGGACTCAAATGCACATTCGCATGCATGCATAAATACACACACATACACAAGCACAAACTTATCTCCCCATTATGGGTAAAGTGGTGTGGTCTGAGCCGATAGGAGAAACCATTTCCTGTCCATCTGGAGTACAGAGTTGGCCAAATGATGCCTTTACTTGGTAATTGCTAACCTTGGCGATAGCTCTATATGATGGATTTTTAAGGAAATAAGATTGGGCATCATAGAAGAGTGTCTGTGTAGAATCAGGGGTACAGATATTTAGGCCCAAAGTGTCAAGAGTCATTTATACAGCAGGAGATGTCACCTACGCTAATGGTCTTGTTTCCCTGGTTCCTGACCACTGGAGGAGCTCAAAAACTTTCCACGGCTTCCTCTTGCCTTTAGATCAAGTCTAGACTCTGGATTCACACCCCTTCACCATTGGTTCTATGTCCTATTAGCTACTCTTCATTCTGCAGGTGATTCTCCAGATATCTTGTGCAGTTTGCTCTTTCCTGCAAACACTGCACTCTTTCATGTCCCAGTGTCTTTGCACAGGCTCTGACATCTGCCTGGCCAGCTCTTTCCTTCATTTCTCATTTTTTTCAAAGCCCAGTAGCAATGTCACTTCTGTGACTACTTTCCCTTGACTCACCAGACAATATCCAAGATGTGTGTGTTACAGCCCATGTCCTTGTGGAACACTCTGGCTGATCTTGTGTTGCTAAAGCTGCCTGCACACAGTGCATTGTGGCGTTTTAACCATTGTATTGAAAGTGTTTGCATGTCTGTACTCTCCCCTAAATGATGAGCTTCTTGAAGTCAGGAACTTTGCCTTTTGTCCCTGAATTGCCTATACCTCGCCCAGTGCCCGGCCTTCGGTTGATAATGGGTAGGTCCTCATAAAGCAAAGGAGGAAATCAATTATAATAAAATACAAGTCACAGTAATCTGCAAGGGACTGTACATAGACTCATTAGTGAGAAGTCTTGTAACAGGGAGGAGGTGATCTTGTGGCCATGGGCCATTGGGGAATTTTAAGTGCTGTGCTGTGATCACTCTGGTTAGTGAGATAAGAAAGGACAGCTTGCAGAAGGTTTGCATTCTTGCCACCCTCAGGGAACTGGGAACATATCTGGGGCCCAGCTGAGAGCAGCAGTGGTGGCAGGGATGGAGACATGTGGATTCAAACTGACAGTGACCAGGACTAGGGCACCTATAGGATAGGGTTGGAGGGTGGGGGAGAAGGAAGGCAGGTTGGGTTTGGGTGCCTGCTTGGGTAACCGAATGGGCAGAGATGCTGTTCCTGAGCTGGGGAAGATGGGAGGAACAGGTTTGGGAAGCAGAGGCCGACCCTAAGGAGTAGATTCATGAGTAGTGAGCTCAGGAAAAATTGGTAAGGAAGGGGGAAAGTAGGGCAGGAAAGCGAAGGAGGCCAAGCAATGGTGCATTGAGTAGCAAAGTTCAGGATGTCTATGGTTCAGACCCACAGGGAAGCCCTGGAGACAGCGTAGGTGACATTGCAGAGTTGTCCCTATCAGGACCAAGGGGTCTGGAATATTTATAGTCCTGCACTTGTCAATCATTGATTAAGGATTGTCCCCCATGGGGCTGTAAATCCATAGGCACCTCTGGCTCTGTGTGCATGCAGAAAAAGTGGCTTCCAGCAGCTGTATGCAGCCTTCCAACAAAGCCACAAAGGCATGCCCAAGATCAGCTGAGAGATCAAGGGATGTGCACAGAACAGTGACAGCTCCACAAGGGTGGTGATTTCCAGAGTATAATTTGGGACATATTGAGTTTGACTTATGTGTGAGATAGGTCAGCTAAATGACGATTCTTAATAGGAGGTTGGATATTCATTCATTCTGTCAATAAAGATTATAGAATGTGTACCCTGTGACTAGTTCTGTTGTAGGTGGCCAGGCTTCAGACAAATAAAACCTCTGCTCTCATTGAACTCCCACTCCAGTGGCAGAGACAGATAAACAATTGGATTATAATGCAATGCAGATAATATTAAGTGCCAGGAAGAAAACAGAAGCAGAGAAAGGGGACAGAGAAGGAGAGGATGAGGTGGGTTTTGGCTAAGGTGTCTTTAAAGAAGTGGTATTTTGAGTTGCAACTTGAATGAAGGGAGGGAGCCAGCCATGGCCATCATTTGGGCTTCCAGGCAAAAGGCACTGGGATGGGAACCAGCTTGGAGTAATTGAGGGACAGTAAGAAGACCAATGTGGCAATGTGGTGAGAATGAGGCAAACTGTGAGTTGTGGAGAAGGGAGAGACTAGGTGGAGGGGTAGGACAAGGTACAAGGGGTCATTATGATGACCTGCGATAGTTCGATTAAGGAGAAGAAGGATGGCTCATGCACAGGTAAGCAGACTGATGAACATTAAAGTTGTGTGTGTGTGGGGGTGGGTGGGAGGGGGGTCCTGGGGGCATTGTAATGCACTGCAGGGGCAAGCCAGCTCAGTACAGGTGCTGGACTAGACACCAGCCTTTTACTTACTCATGGTAATGCACTGGCAGAAGTTGAGGGCACCACGTTAGTCCCAAACCCTTGGCCACATTTCTGCCTCTATTTCTTTAAGTGGGACTTTAAGCCACTATCATTTCCCCTGGAACCCTGGAATCCTATTCCCTATACCCCTAAACTCCTTGCTAGGCTCCTGCTCTCAAAAGAGTGAGTCCCAAGTCTCTAACCGAGCTGTGAGACTGATACTTGCCTGCATGGTAGCATCACCCCTGCTTGGGTCTCCCTGCTGCATAGAGGACCCCCCAGAAGAGACAGGATTGTGTCAGCAGCCTGTGCTGAGTCTGAATCCACCCAGCTTGCTCTTTCAGATGGTGAGTTCAAATGGCTGGAAATATTCCAAACATTTCTTCCTTCCCCCAATGATCCCTACCTTACGGAGTAGTTATGAGGACTAAATGAGCTAACATATAAAAGGCTTAGAACAGTGCCTGGCACATGGTAAATGATGCATGACTGTTACGTATTACTATCGCTACTGCTGTTATCATCAGTCTTCCAGGGCACAGTGCTCCAAAGTAAAGAGCACTTACCCCAGAGGTGCAAACCTAATTCTTTAGAGGCTCTGCAACTAACTGACATGTGGATTGGGGGTAAACCCCTTACTACTTCTGGATCTCAGTTTCCCCATCTGAAGTCATAGTCCACTTTTAACTATAACTTGCCTTATTTTTCACAGGCTTATTTCCCAAAATGCTGGAATGGTGTATTGATGCACTAATACTTTATAGTATTCAGTAATTAAAAAATAGCTATTCAAATAGACTGCAGCAAAAACCCTTTTTTTTTTACTGGATCACAAAATGATGCCACCAGGGTGACTGTTCTGTCTGTTTTTCAGCTGTAGTTCTCTCCACATTGGCTTCCTATTCAGGCAGGCTCTCCCTAGGTGCTGGCAAGCTTGGGGTTTTCAATCTAGCAGACTAGTTACTGCATTTGAAAGGCAGTGCCTTTTCCCAATAATTCTACTAAAACATCCAAGAATTTGCTTTTCTGGGGTTGAACTGGATCACATGCCCATCCCTGAGCCCATGACTGTGAGTAGGGTAGAGACAAATCCATGTTACATGTCAACCCTAGAAATGATGCTGGGGTCATACCATCAGCCTCATCGGACTGGGAAACAGAAGGGGTGGGTCCACACAGGCAAACTGGAGTCTGTACGGGATGAAGGAGAGATGGCTGAAAAGTGGCAAAACAACAGATGTCCACATTAAGGACAAATGAAAGAAGCTCATCAAGAAGCTCACCTACCTCTCTTGAGCCGCTCCCCAGCACCTTATTGAATTGCAATTCTATTTCTCAGTTTTCCTTCTTTTGCCAGAATATCATTACTCATATCTGCTGGCTGAGCTCTCGCTGTCACTTTTCAGGAATTGCAGGGAAATGACCCTCATCACTCTTGGAAGAGTTCATTGTTCCTTCTCTGTGCTCCCAGAGTGCCATGCTTCGATCTACGATGTGGAGCCAATGATGTTGTAATGTAACTATTTTTGTGGCCACCTGTCTCCTCCACTAAATTGTGAGCCCCAGAGGGCCGAGACTGTGAGATTTATCTTTGTAACTCTAGTGCCTGGAGTAGCCATGGTACATAGTAGGCACTTAATAAATGTTCCTTGCATTACAAAGATTCAATCAAGCCTCAATTTATCGAAGCCTTGCCAGTGCTCCCAATCGCACATCATTTCCCTGTGGCCTAGAGGATGCTGGGAAGATCAATGAGACGATGTCACAAAGGCCTGGGAGAGGAGACGGCCACTGAACACAAGGCTTTGTTATTGGTATTGTATGGCTTATTAAGAGACCCTGGCACATTGCATCCGCCAGGAGCTGGACAAGAGAATTGCAAAGTCGTGACCAGAATGCCAAAGTGGAAAAAAGTTCCGTTGGCAAATCCCTAAGACATCCAATAAAAAGCCCATAATTTACATTGGATTAGCAGGTGAAAGATTAGGTGACCAATGCAACAATCCCTTCTCGGCGAATGAACATCTCATTTATAAAAATATTGATTCCACTTCTTTGGACATAATTGATTAATTATATTTTGGGAGAGAAAAATCGTTTCCAGGTTTCTGCAGGGTTTGCCTTGCCTCATCTCACAATGCCCTGTTCCCTTGACTGCTGATAACCTTATTTTTCAAGATTGCAACTCCTCCCTTTGTGAAAGTGGGGGTCATGGAGTATACAAAAAAATGGGAAGACTCCGACGCTGAGAATGCCTTGGGTAGTTTGTAAAAGAAATATTCTGAGCATAGAATATCAGAGTCCTACTCTTGGAAATGGAAAAAACCTTAGAAATTGCCTAACTCAGAGGTCCTTGACTTCCAAATCTCATAAGCCATCGATCATTGCATTTTAGGGAAAGATGGGCCAGGAAAACGGGAAATCCAAAACACATTAAAACTCTAGTTTCCTCTGTCATAGAAAATTAGAACAATACAGAACAAAGAAGACAATAAAAATGAGCTTCTATTATCCCATCACCTAGATATAATCACTGTTAATATTTTAGACTATGTCTTTTCAGTAATTTTTTTTTACAATATCAGAATTATTCTCTACACAATGCTTTGTAGCCTGCGCTTTTACTTGTTTTGAAACATTGTGATGATTTCTCCTTTATATTAAATGGCCTTTTTCAACATGATTGTTAAAGGCTGGATAGCATTTAGTCATTTTTTTGGTATAATAATATCTAACTATTTCTCTATTGTTGGATATTTATGGTGTTTCTGGTTTTCTTTTTTTTGCTATTAAAAATAACGATACAATTAGCATCATGATACATAAAACTTTGTATGTATCTCTATATAATTCCTTAGACTACATTCCTAGAGATGGAAGTGCTGGGGAAAATGCTGTTCATATTTTTAGGATTTTGGTATATGTTTGAAATGTCTTCCAAAAATATGCATCAATTTACACTTTCACTAGTATTTATTTTCTTGTACCATTGCCAAGATACTGTATTAGCATCATTTGGAAAAAGCCTTTGCCAACTTTATAGCTAAGAAGAGTGTTTGATTATTTTTGCTTTAAAAGTTTTATTGAGATATAATTCACATACAAGGCACTTCACCCTTTAAAAGTGTACAGTTATATGCTTTTTATTCACATGGCTGTACAACCACCAGCACTATCTAATTTTAGCACATTTTCATTTCCCCCAGAAGAAAACCCACCATCACCCCCTCCTTCCCTAGGCATCCACTAATCTAGTTTCTGTCTCTCTTTTTGCCTCTTCTGGACATTTCATATGAATGGAATCATACAGCATGTGATCTTTTATGACTGGTTTCTTTCTCTTAGCATAATGTTTTCAAGGTTCATCCATGTTGTAGCATACTTCATACTTCCTTCTTTTTATTGCTGAATAATATTCCATTGTACAGATAGACCACATTATATTTATTAGTTTCTTGGTTGATGGACATTTGGATTGTTTCTACTTTGGGGTTATTATAAACATTTTGCTATATACATTGGTGTATATGTTTTGGCGTGAACGTATATGTTTTCCTTTCTCTTGGGCACATACCTAGGAGTGAAATTGCTGGGTCATATGGTAACTCCATGTTTAACATTTTGAGGAACTGGCAAACTGTTTTTCAAAGCAGCTAAAACGTTTACATTCCCACCAACAATGTTATGAGGGTTCTAATTTCTCTGCATCCTTGTCAACACTTGCTATTGTCTGTCTTTTTTATTACAGGTGGATGTCAAGTGACAGCTCATTGTGGTTTGGATTTTCATTTCCCTAATGACAAATAATGTTAAGCATCTTTTCATGTGCTTATCTTCTTCAGAAAAATGTCTAGTCAAGCCCTTTATCCCTTTTTTTTTCCATTGGATAATTTGTCTTTTTAATATTGAGTTTGTAGGGTTCCTTATATATTCTGGATACAAGTTTCTTTTCATATATGTGATCTGCAAATATTTTCTCTCAAATCATGGATTGATTTTTCATTTTTCTTGATGTATCTTTTACAGCAAAAAAGTTTTTTTTTTGTGTGATGTAGGTTAATTTATCTATTTTTTTTTTCTTTTTGATACTGGTACTTTTGGTGTCATATCTAAGAAACCATTCCCTAACACAAAAGAAGGAAGATTTATTCCTATGTTTTCTTTTAAGAGTTTGGTGGTTTTAGCTCTTACATTTAGGTCTATTGAATTAAAAAAACAGTACTGAGGTTGCAGATTCATATTTTTTCTTTTGTGAATTTTCTGCTCATCTGCTTTGTTCATTTTCCCATTAGGTTGTTTTTTTTCCTTATTGATTTTTACGAGTAATTTATATATTAAATGTTAACGCTTTGTCTTATTGTTGCAGTTTTATTTTCTGCTTTGTTTCTTGCCTATTAATTTTGCTTAGGTGCAAAATTACTCTTAAAAACCTGTTCTTTCTTTCAGAGGCCTGGGGCTGGGGAAAAGGGGAGTGATTGCTTAATGGGTACAGGGTTTCCTTCTGAGGTTATAAAAAAGTTTTGGAACCAGACAGTGGTTATGGTTACACAGCATTGTGAATGTACTTAATGCCACTGAATTGTACACTATAATATGGTTAAAATAGTAAATTTTATGTTATTTGTATTTGCCAACATAAAAAATACATGTATTCAAAAACTCTTTTTACCCAAAGAGCAAAAGGACCTGAGTCTTGGGTATAGGGATAAAAGAGGATTTTTCTCTCAGGCTGTATCTGAGATTGAGCATGTGACTGCATTGCATAACTGTGGCCTTTCCACAATTTTCCCGGTAAATGGGTAAAACTGGATTAGAACCACTTAGGAATGGAAACGTAGAGCTGTGATTAGAAGCACAAGCTTTGGGCAGTCCTGAGTTCAGATCCTGGGTCTGATAGTCACTAACTGAGCAAGTGCCCTTGGATATAATACTTAATCTCTTTGAGTTTATTTTCCTCACCTATAAATGTGGAATGATAATCCCTGCATCACAGGTGATTATAAAGAGTCACCAAGAGGGAATATGGGAATGGCAATGTGGCTGATTAGAAATCTAAAAGCATTCCCACTAGAGACATCTAGAAACACAGATGTTTCAAGTATAAGAAGTATAATTTAAAATGCATAGACGAGCTTGCAAACAAGATAGGGGAATCCTTAACCGAAAACTAGAGTAAACATGTAAGCAGCTGGTGTGGCCTTCCTGGGGTGGGTACTCGATGTTATTAACCTGGGGAAGTGCGTTTTAATAGCCACTCAGGACAAAGGCAAGGACCCTGACAATGTGGGGTGTTAGAATGGAGAACCCCACATATATCAAAACTCTTAAAAAGGCTGCATTCTCAAAAAAGGAACAGACTAGAAAAATTCCACCAACCAGTATAGGGATAGGAAACGAACTTTGTCTATTTCTGTTGGATCTCTGGATAGAAAATGTCCCTGTGTGGTTTCATGACCACAGACCTCCTTTTCTTCACATCCACTTGAGACTGAAATAAAATTAGTCTCACATTTTCCTTTTCCAGAAGTTTTTACTGAGTGTGGCAGAAGAAGGAAGATTTCTCACTCATTGTATGAGACAAACTTTGACACCCAAACCTATCAAGGACAGCATAAGAAAATAAGATTTCAGGCCAGTTTCACCTAATTAACATAGATGGGAAAGCCTCAGACAAGGTGTTAGCAAAAAGGATCCAGCAATTCTTTGAAAAGATAATATATGATATACAAGTTGGGTTTATTATAGGGATGTGAGTTTGGATAACAAAAGAAAATCAAATTAATGTTACTCATCTCATATTGGAGATTGAATCATTACCCACAAAAGATGTATTTAAGCCCTAACCCCTGGTCCTGTGGGTATGAACCCATGTGTAAATAGGACCTTTGAAGATCCTTTTAGATGAGGCCAGACTGAATCAGGGTGGGCCTTACTCCGTAAGACCAGAGCCCTTATATGCAGAGGAAATTCAGATGAAGTCCAGCAGTAGAAGCTGGAAGTCGGTAGAATTGGGAAGTCAGAAGAAGCCAGAAAATGAGGCATTGTTGTAAGCCACCGAGCCCCAAGCATTGTGGCAAGCCGGCACCAGAATGCTACAGACTCTGGGTGAAAGCATGGCCTGTGGAGTCTTGATTTTGGACTTCTGGCTTCCAAAGCCATGAGACCATAAATTCTTGTTATTTAGGCCAGTCTCTTCTGTAGAATTTGTCATAGCAGCCTTCGCAAACTAAGACACCCTGTTAACAGATTAAAAGGAGAAATAGTTTGTTATCATTTCAATAGATGTAGAAAAAAACTGATAAAATTTCTTAGCAAAAGAAGACTAGAAGGGGATTTCCCTTAGACTGATATAAAAATCCTATAATAAACTTTGTATTTATTGGAAATTTTGTGAAAGCATTCCCTTTAAGATCAGGAACACGAAAGTGATATCTGCTGTTGCTATTTTATTCAACATTGTATTGGAGGGCCCAGCCAGCACAATGATGAAAGAAAAGGAATAAAAGCTACTAATATTAGAGAGGAAGAAAAAGAAAACTGTTAATATTCCCCAGATGATATGATTAGTTATGTAGAAAACTCAAAAGAACCTATAGATAATTTATTAGAATTAACAAGAGAATTTAGCACAACTCTTGCACAAAAAATTAATATAGAAAAATAAATTACATTTGCACTCATCAGCAATCATTAGTTAGAAAATATAATAAACTATATGCCACTTATATATATATAAAGAAATCTAAATGTAAAGAATTGTAAGACCTTTGAGGATAAAATTATAAAATGTTATTTAAAGCAATTAAAGGAGAAATAAAGGGATATTTATGACTCAATTTCATGAAGATGTCAGTTCTTCCAAAGTTTATCTAAAAAGTCAGTGCTATTCCTTTTAAGATTCTGGCAGGTTTTGTTTAGAAGAATTTGATGCTAATACTAAATTTTAGGAAAGAACAAAGAACTAAGAGTATCTAAGGCACTCATAAAGGACAGCAACAAGGAGAAACTTTGCTTACCTCATGTTAAGAACTATTATAAATCTATATTAATGAAAAACCATGATAGTACGGATACATGTTACACCATAGATGAAACCTAAAGACACCAGGTTGAGTGAAATAAGACAAACACACAAAACATGTTATGTGATTTCACTTATATAGAATATAGAATAAGCATATTCATAGGGACGGATAGTAGTTTACAGATTACCAGAGATGGAGGGGTAAGGGAAAGGGAGAGTTATTACTTAATAGGCACAAACTTTCTGTTCTAAGTGATGAAAGAAGTTTTGCTAATGGGTGGAGGTGATGGGAGCACAATATTGGGAATGTAATTAACACCACCACATTGCACACTTAAAGCGGTTAAAATGGGACATTCTGAGTTGCATATATGTTACTATAATAAAAACTGAAACAAAACTATGATAAAGCTATGCTTATTAAGACGGTGTGTCATAGGGATAGACAAGTAGTTATATCTCTACCTCACACTATACACAAAAAATCAATTCTAGGTGGATTGAAGAGTTAATTGTTAAAGGAAAACAATTATGGGGATTATGATTATGAACATGTACCAGGAAAGAATATTTTAAAAATAATACACAAAATGTGCCAACCAACCAAGGAAAGATTAACAAATTTGACTATATTAAAATAAAAAACAACTGTAGAAAACAAAAGCACAAACAGTGAAAGAGAGTGAAAATACAAGCCTCAAAGTGGGAGAAGAAATTTGCAATGACAGTTTGGCAAAATACAAGTATCTAGCAAAATAAAAAAATTCTATTAGTCATTATGAATAAGAAAATCAAATAGAAAAATGGACAAGCAACTTGAAAAGTCTATTCACAAAAGTGGAAAAATGAATGCTGATGATCATAAAAAAGATGCTTAACATGCCTTAAAACAATAATGAGATATCATTTCACATCCCCCTGTCAAGCAAAAAAATATAAAACTGGACAATATCAATTGTTGGTGAGGCTACAGAGAGATGACAGGTTTTATACACTTCTGGTAGGAAGCCTATAAATTTGTAACCACTTTGGAAATCAATCTGGCTTTCCTTGATGAAGGTGAACTTAATCATATCCTAAGACCTAGGAATTTCACCAATTCTCTAGGTATTTATCCCGGAGAAATGCTTGCATAACAGGAGACACACAGAGGAATGTACATAGCAGCAATGTTTATTAATAGCAAAATGAACTTGAAATACTTATCAGCTTTGGAATAGAAAAATACATTTTGGTACATACAATGGGATTCTAAACAGCAGTGAAAATGAACCACAGCTACATGGCAATAGCAACGATGAATCTCAAAATCATAATAAATTGCATGTGAAAGGCAAATGCAGATGAATAATAATACACTATGATTCTACTTATTTGAAGTTCAAAACCCATGAAAGGTTAACCAATATATTGTTTAGGGATACGAACATGATGAAATTGTGAAGAAAAACAAGGGAATGATAAGCACAAATGATAAGCAGCAGGGGATTTTGAATTCGAAGGGAAGCAACTAGGCTAAAGCCAGGGAGGGGCTTACAGGTAGCTTCACAGGTGAGGCTCTTTCTTAAGCTGGTATTGGCTACACAGATGCCCACGACTTTGCTTCCTGCCTCACCCCTATATTGTAAATATTCATTTGGATCTGTTCACTATTGTATCACAGGGGTCAAGAAACTTTTTCAGTAAAAAGTCACATAATAATATTTATGTGGCCATAAAGTTTCTGCTGCAGCTACTCACGCCTGCTGTTCTAGTCTGAAAGCATCCACAGATGATACATAAGTGAATAAGTGCAGCTGTTCCCACAAAACTTTATTTACCAAAACAAGTTGTGACTGGATTTGGCCCTCAGGCTGTAGTTTGCTGACCCCTATTTTATAACATCAATTAAAAATAAAAACACATATCAGGCAAATAACAGTGGAAAGAATTTGTGTATCTACATTGTTACAAAACAAAAACATTTTTAAAAGAAAAATACATTATTAATGATAAAGAGGTTGTTAGATAACGATAATAGGAGCAATTCATTAGGAAGATATAATAATCCTGGACTTGAGTAGATTCAAAATATATAAAGTAGGTATTGACAAAATTACAAGGGTAATTATACAAATCCACAATCAGAACTGATAGATCAAACAGAAAAAATCCTAAAGCTATGGAAAATCCGAATAACAAAATTAGCATACTTTGAGCTAATGGACATATAGAATTTTTCATGTAATGTTTAGAGAATATGAATTCTTTTCCAAACTTCATGCAATGTTTTAAAAAGTTGACTATGGTCCAGGCCAAGTACCTGACCTAAATGAATACCAATAAATACTATATTCTAACCATAATGCTATAAAATTAGAAATTACTAACAAAAAATAAGTTCTTTAGAATTTAATACCACATGTGTAATTATGTATTGAATAAAAAATCAAAATGGAAATTAGAAAATATGTATAACTGAATGACAAAGATAATCTTTCACAGTGAAATTTGTGAGATACAGCTAAAGCAGGGACAAAATTATGCCTTAAATTTATCTCTTAAAAAATGTACTCCAGGGAGGCGGCTGTGGCTCAATCAGTGGGGCTCCCGTTTACCATATGGGAGGCCCTGGGTTCGGTTTCCGGGGCCTCCTGGTGAGGGCAGGCCCGCCCGCACGGCGTGGTTGGCTGACCCAGCCGAGCACGGGCAGCAGGAGGGGGATGGATGAATGAATAAATAAAATTAAAAAAAAAAAAAAAAGTACCCCAAAACCAAACAAGTGAGTTTTATCAAACAATTAAGGAGCAGATACTCTTTATCTACTGCAAACTAAGATAAGAAAAAGAGGACAACTTTTCCAATCCTTTTTATGAGGCTAATAGAAGGTTGAAACCAGAGTCAGACAAGTATAGCATGTTAAAGAAAATAGTGTTAAATTTATATTTATGCACAAAAATATTAAATGGAATATCAGCAAACAAGACCCAGCAACTTGTGCTAAAAATATATCATGATCAACTAGGGATTTCCCCAGCAACTCAAGAATAGTTTAGCATTGAAAAAATCCAGTTAATATAGTTCACTATATTAAGAGATTAAAGACAAAACCATATGATCCCCCCAATAAATTCAGCACAGTGTACTTAATAAAATTCAAGAAATATTCATGATTAAAAAAATACCTCTTAGCACGTTAGAACAGAAGAAATTTCCTCAACTTGATGAAGAGCACTGTTAATTTAATTAGACGAAGACTCTCAATTCCCTCGGTTGAATGAAGAAATCATCAGTCATGATATTTATTAAACTAATATGCTGCTTTGCATGAAGAAGGAAATTCCAGAGCCCATTGCTACATATGGAAACTACCTAAGATTTGCCCCTTTCAGAAAAGAGAGATAATTTTAAGTTTTACTACTAGTGCTACAAATCATTAAGTAGGAAAAGTCACTTAGAATTGAAGACACTTTAGGGTTATAGGTAATGTTTCATGAGCATGGCAACAATTTCTGGTGACTAAGTGACTTGAGTCCTTTGTGTGAGCGTTCCCATACACAGCTTTGCAGTAACAGCAAACAGAATGCAATTCTATATTGACACACCGTTCTACATACTGGTCAGAGTAAAACTGATGAATTGTTAATATTCTCATTATATCTCTTTATCAGAACTAGCTTCATGATGCAGGGATACTGTTTTTCTGCAGCTCTACAGGATGAAGGAACATTTTGTCCTTTCCCTGAAATTTCTTTCAATCGTGGTCTAAAAAGGGCTGGTGGTTTCAAGATAAGCACTGGAAATCTTTTAGTTGACAAAGAGAAAGGAATAGAGTAGAGGTACTTAAAACTCCCAATAGGAAAAAAATGGGTGTCAGAAAGAATTTTTACAAGTAAATTGTGAAAAATAATATTTTGCACTGAAAGGCATTTCACAGGCATTCATCTGTGCTTGGGCATTTGGTTGTTTCCAGTTTGGGGCTATTTCAAAGAAAGCTGCTATGTACATCTTGATACAAATCCATGTATTGACATATGCTTTCAAATCTCTTGTGTGTATATCTTGGAGTGGAATGACAAGATCATAAGGTATGTTTAACCTTTTAGAATGCCCAAATACTTTCCAAATTGCTTGCAAATACTTCACATTCCCATCGGCAGTGTATGAGCTTTCCAGTTGTTGCACATCCTTGCCAACAGTTGGCACTTAAAATTTTAGGCATTCTAATAGGTGTACCGTGGTATCTCATTGTGGTTTCAATTTCCATCTTTTCTTGTGCTTATTTGCCATCCATATATCTTCTTTGATAAAGCATTTGTTCAGATAGTTCATTCACATGTCTATTGGGTTGTGTGTATTCTTATATATTCTGGATGCAAGTCTTTTTAAAAATCAGATATATGCTTTGCAAACATTTTCTTTGACTTTTCATTCTTTTAATAGGCTCTTTTCTTTTTTTAAACAGCTTTATTGAGGTACAATTTACATATAATAAAGTTCACCCATTTTGAATAAACAATTCTACGATTTTCAGTAAATTCACAGGGTTATACAACAATCACATTATTTCAATTTTAGAATATTTCCATCACCCAAAAAAGTTACTTTGCACCCACTTGTATTCATTTCCTCTTCCCACCCTTAGCTCCAGGCAACCACTAATTTATTTTCTGACTCTGGATTTGCCTTTTCTGGGCAATTCATATAAATGGATAATGCACTCTGTGGCCTTGGTGTCTGGATACCTTCACTTAGCATCATGTTATTGAGGTTCATCCATGTTGTGTGTATAAATAATTGATCCTTTTATTTCTGAATGCTATTCCATTGTATTGCTAAATCACAATTTGTTTATCCATTCAACAATTGATGGACATTTGGGTTGTTTCAAGATTTTGACTGTAATGAATAATGCTGCTATGAACATTCATGTACAAATTCTTGTGTCGATATATTCTTCTAAAAAGCATTTATTTTATTTTTAATTTTCCCATTTTATTAAGAAAATTTAAAATCATACACTGAAGTTGAAACACCCTATATTCACACCACTCTCTCTATCTAGCTATCATCTATCTTTCTGTCTATTGTATTTATGTTTTTATTGTAGCAACAATTTTTTTTTGACTCAGAATGTAATTTTATTTTATTTATTTATTTAAACAAATCTATTTTATTGGTACATATTAACAAAGCATACAATTCATTCAATGTGTACAATAATAGTATTTGGTATAATCTCATAGTTGTGCATTCATCATTTCAATCATTATTAGAGTATTTTCATTATTTCAACAATAATAGTAAACAAAAAAATGACAAACAATAAACAAGAAAATTCCTCACCTCTCCATCTCTCTGTTTCCACTTCTTTTTTTTTTTTTATTTATATATATATAAATATATTTTAAGAGGTGCTTAGATTACCGAAAATACTACACAGAACCCCCTGGGATTCCCATGTTGCCCACCCCCCACATCTCTCACCACATCCCACACAAACATCTCCCACAAGTGTGGCCCACCACCCTCAATGGACTTACATATCCTGGGGCCTTGCCACCAACCACAGACCACAGTTCACACTGTAGACCACACTCTCTCCCACACAGTTCTGAGTGGTGTGTGCTGATTTAAAATGGCCTACATCCGTTGCCACAACGGTACTCAGGACAACCTCCAAATCCCAAAGAAGCCCCTGTATTTCAACTGCTCGTCCCCTACCTGCCCCAAAAGTGTCAAATTTCCTCATTTTAACTGCTTTCAAGTGTACAATTCATTGTATTAATTGCACTGACACTATTGTGCTACCATCACCAATACTTTCTCATCACCTCAAAAAGAAATTCTGTACCCATTAAGTAAACTCCTAACCCCTGTTAATCTGTAATCTAATATATTTCTCTGTGAAATTTGCTCCTGCTAGGTATTTCATATAAGCAAAATCATACAATATTTGTCTTTTTGTGTCTGGTTTGTTTCAGTCACCATGATTTCTTCAAGGTTCATCCATGTTGTAGCATTCATCAGGATTTCATTCCTTTTTACAGTTGAATAACATGACATTCTGAGTCTAGATCTCATTTTGTTTATCTGCTCATCTCTTGATGGACACTTGGCTTACTTCTACCTTTTGGCTATTGTGAATAATGCTGCTGTGAATATTAGTGTATAAATAACTGTTCAAGTCCTTGCTTTGAATTCTTAGATATATTATTTTATTTCTTTTGGAAAAGATATCTAAGAGTATACTTGCAGGGTCTTGTGCTTAATTTATATTTATCTTTTTGAGAAACTACCAAACTGTTTTATAAAGTGGCTGCACCATTTTACATTCCCACCAGCAATGTATGAGGGTTCCAGTTTCTTCACATCCTCTACAACATTTGTTCTTTCTCTTTTCGATTATAGTCATTCCAGTGGATACGAAGTAGGATCTTGTGGTAGTTTTTCTCTTTTCTTTTATTATTATTATTATTATGTTTAAAGATGATAGTTTTAATTTGATTTACTTAATTACTAGTGATGTTGAATATCTTTTCATATGTTTATTGGCCATATGTATATCATATTTGATAAAATTTCTATTAAAGTCTTTTGCACATTTTTTACCTTTGGCCATTATTTCTTTTACTTATTTATTTATTTTTTGTATTATTTTACTTTATGAAATTTACAGAGGATTTTGATGACAATTTTTTTTACATAAATGTTATTTTATATATATATATATTTAAAGATGCTTAGATTACATAAATGTTACACAAAAATTACAGGGATTTCCATGTTCCCCACCTCCCACACCTCCTATAACATCCCCCATAAGCATCTTCCATTAGTGTGGCACATCACCTGCAATGGATATACACATCCTGGGGCTTTGCCACTAAGCATGGACCATAGTTCACATCGTAGACCACACTCTCCCACACAGTTATGCATGGTATATGCTGATGTAAAATGGCCTATATCCGTCACCGCAATGTCACTCAGGACAACCCCGAAATACTGAAAAAACCCTTGTATTACAACTGCTCTTCCCCTCCCTGCCCCCAAAGCGTCTAGTGGCCACTGGCTCCACCTCACTGTTATAATTTCTTCCATTGCTTGAATCATAATATGTCTACAACAGAATACCATTAAGTCCACTCTAGTCCATAGCTCTTCCCCCAATCCTGAGGGGACTGGAATGGTGATGTCCACTCCACCTCCAAGTGAGAGTGGGCTTATATCCCATGGATACGGTGGATGGGATTATCCTGCCTGCAGCTGCAGGCTCTCTCCATTCCCTGGGATGGCCATTGTCCATCATCGTGTCCTCACCAGGTGACTTGGGTGAGTCCATTGAGCTGTAGAGTAGGAGTTGCAGCTCCACCGAGATTCCAGGCACAGCTGGCACATGGGCAGGCCAGAGGCTCCAGTCTCTGGAAGTACACTTACAAACTCCAGCATCACATATAGGTTTGAATAGAAGGGACTGATGGACCATGTGCAGGGAGGACTTATTTGAGTCCAACTCTGTCACTCTCAGGAGCAGAGATTCCAAAGTAGATCCCACTGATAAGGCATCAATCTCTGGGGCTATCGCCCCTTATATAGGACCTGGGTGTCTCCAGAGCCCTCAGGAGCCCCTCTGCGTGGGGTGATATCCACTGAGATCCTACTGAGGTGTGCATAAGTGTTACCTCTGGGATGACCTCCTGACTCTCTTTGAAGTCTCTTAGCCACATGAACTCATTTGTCTTTACCTTTTCCCCCTTTTATTCAAGGTCTTTTTCCAGTTGTGTTGCCAGTTGGCACTTGGTATTAATTCCTTGTTGACAGGGAGGCTCATCCCCGGGAGTCATGTCCCACGTTGGGGGGAAGGTAATGCATTCATATGTTGAGTTTGGCTTAGAGAGAGGCCACATTTGAGCAACAAGGAGGCTCTCAGGTGGCAACTTTTAGGCACCCCATAACAGTAGGCCAAGTTTCAATTACAAGAGCAAAGACTCATAAGGCTAGTCATCAATAACAAGAACACATCAGTGGGCCATCCTCTTTTGCCAGACACTGCCCCTGCACTCAGGGAACTGTTGCTGCTCCCTTGGAGAATGTGGCAGAGCTCTCCAGGCTGTAAATTCAGTATTCTCTCATTTATTGAGTGATTGTCTACCCACTGTGACCATGCCCCACCCCTTGATCATTTGAACAATTTTATATATCTTTCATGTATATTCAGATGAACTTACTCCCATGAATCCCCCATCCCAGACACCCCCCCACCAATGATCCTCTGCAGCCCCCATTGTAACCCTTCTGTGATCTAAACCTTCCTTGAAGATGAAGCCCATATAATAACCAAGTGCAATTAATAGGAAAATGAAATAATAATGATAAGCTTAAATGCAAGAGATAAAATACAAGGAAACTCAGAAAAAAAAAACACTAAAAATAAAATATACTTAATGGATTGGGACATTAAAAAAATGGGAAAAAACAACAAAAAAATTTTTTTTAATTATTTTTTTTTCCTTTCATCACTGCATTATCGGATGTCCAGTGTGTACCGTGATACCTTCCCCCTCACATTCCCCAGTGTCTCCCAAATTTTCATTTAATTTTCAAAGAAGTTTTAGGACACAGCAAAGTCACACATGGAATACTAGAGACTCTCACATACCCGACCTCCCTCCCTTTTCCTCATCCCGTATGAAAACCTTTTTTTTTTGTGTGTGTGGATGGTAGCATTGTTATAACTGTTATACAGATAGTGAAACATAGCTACTAAACATTGTCAATGGTTTACAGAGTAGTTTACAATTTAGACGATACAGTTTAATAATTTCTGATGATATGTATCATGTCCTGTGTCCATTACTGTAAGGTAATGAAAAACATTTCCCATGACCACTAAATACCCCGTTTGATCTTTTCTGTTCCTTCCTCCCCATCCCCCTGGGGCATATGACAACCCCCTGTCTTGACTCATGGGATGACAAGATTCATAGTTACATGCCCTGTGAATTTTAACCTGCGCTTCCTAATCTACCCACCTGTCAATCCTGCACCACCAAACCCAGGAATATCACTACCCACCTGTCCTAGCCTTCAATATGCAACTATACTCTATCACTTTACCATACATTATGTCCATATGGGTGATGGCTCACAACCTACTCTTCTCTTTCTCTCCCTTGTTAACCTATCTTTCAGACAATGGTTCTCAGAGACTGCTCACTTTCCTCAGTTCAGATCAGTGAGTTCATATACTGTTCATCCTTCAATGCCTGGCTTGCTTCACTCAACATAAGGTCTTCAAGATTCATCTATGTTATTCCATGTGTTAGCACTTTATTCCTTCTTACAGCTGAGTAATATTCCATTGTATGAATGTACTGCATTTTGCTTATCCATTCATCTGTTGATGGGCACCGGGGCTGATTCCAACTTTTGGCAAAGGTGAACAATGCCTCTATGAACATTGGTGTGCATATATCTGTTCGTGTCTTTGCTTTCAATTCTTCTGCGTATATACCCAGCACTGGAATCGCTGGATCATATGGAAGATCTATTGTTAGTTTTCTGAGGAACCACCAAACTGTCCTCCACAGTGGCTGGGTCATTCCACAATCCCACCAGCAGTGGATGAGGGTTCCTATTCTTCCACATCCTCTCCAACACTTACATTCTGCTGTTTTTTTTAATAGCTGCCATTCTGATGGGTGTAAGATGGTATCTCATTGTAGTTTTGATTTGCATTTCCCTAATAGGTAGCAATGTAGAGCATTTTTTCATGTGCTTTTTAGCCATTTGTATTTCTTCCTTGGAGAAGTGTCTTTTCAGGTCACTTGCCCATTTTTTAAATGGGTTGTTTGTCTTTTTATTTTCGAGGTGTAGGATTTCTTTATATATGCAGGATATTAGGCTTCATTTCTGTGTGCTTCATTTGGATAGTTTCTATGAATGTCTTCAATTTCACTAATCTTTAGTTACCTGACTTATCTGCTGCTAATTCACACCATCCAGTGTGTTCTTCATGTTAGATATTTTAGTGCTCATATTTAGAGGTTTGTTTTGGGTGTTTTTTTTTTTAAAATTGTTCCTTGTTTCTAATTGGCATCTTCAATGTTTATATAGCTTCTATTTACAAATTCTACCATCTGTGTCTATCCTGGGTTAGGTTTGATTGATTGATTTTTCTTCTCACTATGGATCACATTTTCTTGTTTATTTGTACACTTGGTAATTTTTGACAAAATGCCAATTTTGATTTTGAACTTTACTTTGTTGTGTATTGGATATTTCTTTTATTCCTATAATTCCTCTTGGGCTTTGTTCTGGGATATGATTACATTACTTGAAACCTGTTTGATCCTTTTGGGTTTTGCAACTAAGCTTTGTACTAGGACCAGAGCAACATTTAGTCTCAGGCTAATTTTGCCCCACTACTGAAGCAAAACTCTCTAAGGGGTCTACACAATACTCTCAGAACTATGAGGTTTTCCACTGTATCTTATGGGAACAGGCATTGTTTCCTGGGCTGGTGTGATCTTTGAGTATTACAGCCTTTAATGCTTTTGGGTGCTTCTTTAACTAGCCTTGGAGAGTTTCCTCAACTTACTAGCTGTAAGGTGAAGACTCAGCAGGGACCTGCGTATCTCCAGAGATCTCTCTCTGCATAGCTTTCTCTTCTCTGAATTCTGCCCTGCACTCTCTAGCTGCCTTGGCCTCCCCAGAATCTCAGCTCTTTCTCATTTGCTCAGGAAGACTACTGGGCTCACCCTCCCTGTGCTGAAGTCTGTAAAGTTTCTCTAGGCAGTAACCTGGGGTAGCCATAGGGCTCACGTCATTTGTTTCTTTTTTTTTCAGGGCACTGTTTTTTTTTTGTTGTTGTTGTTTTCTTCTTTTTTTGTGCCTGATGTCCAATGTCTTGAGAGTCATTTAAAAAAATAATTTAAAAAACTTTTTCAGGTGAGATAACAAGATAAAGTTCCTGTACCTCTGTCTTGGCTAGGAACAGAAGTGATTCTATTCAATATTGAACTGAAGGCATAATGACGGTGTAAAAAGACACATGCACCCTTGCCTGCACACACATGCAAAGAAATAAAAGATAATAAAAACCCTAAAGGAAGAAACAAAACTGTCATTATTCACAGTTAATATGGTTACACGGACAAATTCTACAGAATATACAATAAAATCAATAATCAAATAAGTTCAGCAAGTTGCTGAATATGAGATCAATATACAGAAAAAAAATCAATTGTGTTCTTAAACTCCAGTCAGAAACAATTAAAAACAGTAACTGAAAGGTTCAATACCCCAGACCTATATAGATGACAGTAATATTTTGATGATGTTCTTTCATCATTTGTTACAAATGTGTCACAACAATGTCAGGTGTTGGTGGTAGGGTGATGTATGGGAATCCTGTATGGTATGCATGATTGTTTTGTAAACTCACAACTTCTCAAATTAAAAAAAAATTCTATATACCAGAGCAATAATGATGATAAATTAATTAGGACTACATCAAGCAAAAGATGTACATAAACTTTATGGAGAAAACTTTAATATGCTACTTAAAAACATATAAGAAGACCTAAATAACTGAGAAAACAATGCTATGATCATAAATCATAAAATCTCATTTAAGGCAATTCCTTACACTTTTATCTATAAATTCATGAAACTGCTATGAAATATCCCATTCTTATTATATAACTGTTATTAGAGAAATTTTACAAGAGGGTCTATAAGAGTCACATGGGAAACTAAGGACCAAGAAGATCAAGATCAAAGACAATTTTGAAGAAGAGGGTGCATTTCCTTTTTAGGTACCAAGATTTATTGTAAAGCTGTGGTATCAATCAGCATCCAGTCAAGAGACAGAAACCATGTCCGTTATTTTAACAGAGAGAGTTTAATATAAAGAACTATTGATGGGTATAAAATAAATAAAAGTTTAAAAAGGAACACACTGATATCACAGAAGGATTACCTGCAGGAATTATCTAAAAACTCTAGGGCCGTGAGACAAAGGAAAGTAGTTGGATTTATTAAACGTTAACCCTTAGAGGAGGACCCTGCAGAAATGACCTGCCCAGCTGGTTCTGCAGTCTTTGATCTTGGAGAAGTGGCTCTGGGGTATAGAAGGGGACTCTAGGCAGCTGGTGCTGGTGTCCCTGAGGGGGGCACGAGGAATTTGATTTTGCATGAGTTGGGAAAACTGCAAACTGGTTAAACTTCTGCTTTTGGAAAGAAATGCTGCCCTTGGGCTGAAGGAGTGAGGGTGGGTGATGCCCATAAGGGCCATGGCAGGTAGGAAAGAAAAGACCCTCACTCCTCTTCAGCCTTTTGGGTTCTTTCTAGAGCCAAGGGGCAAAGCTAAACAGGAGCAACTGGGAAAGCAGAGATGTGGTTTACCGAGTCCCAACCCCAACATTGCAAGGCAGAGTAAGGAAGGATGGGTTTGGTACTGAGATGCAATAACTTAATTGGGAATGATACCCATTTCTAAAACAGTATGGTATTGGCACAGGAATGGACAAAACAGAGCCATCTCTTTTACAAAGCCATCTAGACAGGGGCTTTCATGTAATAAGGAAGTGTGGCATGGTAGCATGATAAATTAGTGAGCATTTAGTGCTGAGACAATTCACCATCCATGTGGAAAAAGATAAATTTAGATGCCTAACTGTATAGCTTATGAAAAAAATATTCCAGATGTATTAAAATTATACACTTGAAAAGCAATAATGCAAAACCTTTAGAAGAAATCTTAGAAGAATCTTTTTATGAAGTCAGGGTGGGGGAAATTTTCTTAAATATGACATACAAGAAGCACATGCTACAAAGGAGAATATTGGTAGACACCACAGCATTAAAGTAAAACTTCTGCATGACAAAATAATCTTAAACCTTGGAAATGACAGGAATAGTCTGAAAGAAGATACTTGCAAACCACAGAATTAATAAGGTATTAGCAGCTCAATATATAAAAAACACTTACAAATCATTAAGAAATGGACAACCCAGTAGAAAGATCGACAAAGGCCATGAAAAAGTAATTCAAGGAAGAGGAAAGCCTGATATCCAATTACTATAAAAGATTCTCAATGCCACTATCAGGTATATGCAAAATATAACAGTGAGATGCCATTTTTCACTTTTCAGGTTGACATAATAAATCTGGTAACAGTGTTGGTGAGAATATGGGGAAATAGAAATTCAGTTTTCTGGTGGGAGTATAAATTGGTGAAACCGCTTTGGACAGCAGTTTGGCATTACCATGAAAAGCTGAAGATGCCCCTACTCATTACCTACCAATTCCATTTCTGGATGCTTATACTTACGCTTATACTGGAGAAAACTCTCCCTTGTGTGCCAAAAGAGGACTACACAAGGATGCTTACTGCTTGTAATTGCAAGAAAGTAGCAACAACCAAAATTCCTTCAGTTGGAAAATGGTAAATAAGTTGTGTTTTATTCACAACAGAATATAATATTGCAGTTTAAATGAATAAACAAAACACACATGTATCAATATAAATAAATTAAAAAATAAAATATAGATAAGTTTTTAAAAGTTTGATTGAAGAGCAAGTTTAAAAGGATACTGATCAGACAACCAGCAAGATGGCAGCAAAGTAAGGTGCTCCTAGAGTTAGCTCACCCTACAGGGCAGTTAGTAATCACCCAGAGCTATCTAAAGCACCTGTTTGGGGGCTTCAGGAGACCAGAAGTGCATCCTGCAGCATCCTTGAAAGAATGGAAGGAGGACACTGCCATTTGCAGAGAAGATTCGTAAGTAGAGCCCTCCATGCCATGGAGGCTGGTGCCCAACCTCCATGGAGGCATAAGCCGCCTCGGGAGCTGTTCCGCAGCTGGAATTGGAAGTGCCACTTCCCAAAAAACGGGGGAGGAAGAGATGGTTGGGCCCCAGCTTCAGCTACTGATTAGTAAGTTCATAAGAACACCTAAAATTTGAACATGTCCAGGTCAGAAAAAGGCCAGTAGCTGCCATTTTAGCTCCACCCCTGGCATGAGGGAAAGCAGGGTGGGCTGAAAATCACAGTGCTGGTAGGGACCTGCTTCTTTCCTTCCAGATCTGATTGTAGCTCTAGGCTAAGCCCAGGAGGAAGCTGGCGGGGTTTGCACCAGCCTCTCTGGGAAAGGACAGGCCATGCCGCGGATGCTGTTGATCATCCTGCGCTGGCAGCGCAAGCCGCCCCAGGAGCTATTCAGTGGCTGGAGTTGGAAGCTCCATTTCCCAAAAACAGGGGAGGAAGAGACAGTTGGGCACCGATTTCAGCTACTGATTGGTAAATTTGTCTGGCTCAAGTATAACCCTAAGAACAGTGAAAGTTTGAACCCGTAGCTGGTCGCTGCCATTTTGACTCTGCCCCCAGCATGAGGGGAAGCCTGGCTGATTGAAAATCACGGTGATAGTAGGGACTGGCCTGTTTCCACCCATATCGAACTTCAGCCCTAGCCTAGGCTTCAGCCCCACCTCTGCCAGGGAGGAAGCTGGTGGGACCTGCACCAGCCTCTCTGGGTAACTGCAGGTACATTCAGCTGGCAGACTGAATAGTCAGAAGTCTACTGGGGCACCTATGGTCATTTTTGGACCTACACGGCATAGATTGCTGCCCACACCTGCAGCTTCATCCCTACCCTAGACAGGGTAGGAAGGGGTGTGAGCTTCATCAGTCTCTCTGGGTGACTATAGTCTAGGTCTGCATGACTTGATTATTACATATGGCTGTGGCTCTGTCCCATCCCAGGCAAAGGAGAGAAGTGGGAGGATCTCCATCGGTCCCTGAGGAAATGCGGGCAGCTTAAGCCTCCACAGCTTACAGCAGTTGGAGGACTCTCACTTCTGGAATTTAAACCATACTACCTAGCTACAGTGGTTAAAACAGCATGGTACTGGTGTAAAGACAGACACATAGACCAATGGAACGCAACTGATGGTTCAGAAACAGACTCTCACATGTATGGTCAAGTGATTTTTGACAAGCCTGTCAAACCCACCCAGCTTGGGCAGAACAGTCCATTCAATAAATGACACAGGGAGAACTGGATATCCATAGCCAAAAGAAAGAAAGAAGACTCCTACCTTATACAAAAATTACCTCAAAATGGATCAAAAACCTAAATATAAAAGCAAAAACCATAAAGCTTCTAGAAGAAAATGTAGGAAAACATCTTCAAGACTTGGTGGTAGGTGGTGGATTCTTAAAGGAGATAAGAGGAGGATTGAGATGGACTACTGATGCTTAAGGTATGTAGAAGTTTAATTAACTCTACTGTAAAAGTGTGGAAATGTATAGAATTGATGGTAACACATTATAGTGAGTAACAGCAGGTTTATAAATGGGAATGTGACTGGAAAGGGTAGTCTAGGGATATAAATGTCAATTGAAAGAAAGCTAGAGAATTATCTAGGGACTAACACAGTAAACCCAGAGGTGGATGAGAATTGTGGTTGATGGTACAGATGCAAGAGTGTCCTTTGTGAGCTAGAGCAGATGTACATCATTATTGGAGAATGGTGGGGATGTGGAAACGCATGGGAAAAATTCAACTGGAGTGACCTATGGACTGTGGTTAACAGCAATACTGTAATATTTATGCATCTATGGCAAAGATGTACTGTTTTGATAATGTAGGAAAAATTGTGCCAAATATATGCTATGGACTGTGGTTAGTGGGAATAGTCTGATGATATTATCTCATAATCTGTAACAAATGTTCCACCACTGTGTGGTGTGTTGATAGATGGGTATTGTATGGGAATTCTGCACATATGCATGATTGTTTTGTAAGTTCATAACTTCTGTAATAAAAATATATTTTCAAAAATAGTAATAGGGTGGGTTGGGGGGGAAATACACCAAATGTAAGATAAGGACTATAGTTAGTAGTAAGCTTTTGATGATACTCTTTCATAATTTGTAACAAATGTCTCACAACAATGCAAGGTGTTGGTGGTGGGTTGATGTATGGGGCCCATGTATGATGTTATACATGTTTGCTTTGTAAGTTCACAACTATTACTATAAACGTATTGCTTATGTACGCTCATGTATAAATGATATAAAAGTAATAATAGGGTGGGTTCAGGGAAAAATACACCAAATGTAAAATACTTTGGTTTGTAGTAATATTTTGAGGATGCTCTTTCATCATTAGTTAAAAATGTTTCCCATCAGTGCAAGGTATTGGTGGTAGGGTGAGGTATGAGAGCTCTGTATGATATTATGTATGTTTGTTTTGTAAGTTCACAACTATTACTATACACTTATTGTTTATCTACGTTTATGTATGAGTGATTTACTTCAATAAATTAAAAAATATATTAAAAAATGGTAAAGATCATGAGAAAATTTAAGACACAGAAAATTATATATATAGGTATACACATATATAATATATAGTTTATGCATATATACCAAAAGTAATTAGCAAACACATATGTGGTTCTACACACTAATTCCATATTGAGGTTACCTCTGGAGAGGAGGGAAGTAGAGAAAAGAGTAAGGGGTATTGGTGAGGGGGAGTTTAACAGTATCTGTAACATTTCATTTCTTTAAAAAGATTTTAAAAGAAATATAGCAAAATGTTAACATCTGTTTAATCTTGGAAAAGAGTACATAGGTGTCTGGCACATTATTTCCTGTAGATTGAGTTATATAACTCGAAAGAAGAAAGAAAAAGATTAAATGAAATAATGTATCCCAAAACTCTAAGGACACATTGGGTTATTACCATCATGATTATTAAACTGAGTGCCCAAGGTCATCGATGGACAATCCAAGGCCGTTGGCTCCAGAGGAGGCTGCATGTCACATTTAGGGGTGGTCATGATGGCCGAAAGAAAGTATACCCTAGATGTTATCCTGAAAACTGTGTCATCCCTAGATCCTTCTACTACCTGCTAACACCACTAATTTAGAACAGCTTTCTCATTTGATAGCTGCAGAAATTAAAGTTCAGAGAAATATAGTAATCTATGTACCACAACCCAACCAAGTAGTGTTTCTTTTGGAGCTGGGACCCTGATTTAATTGTAGTTTCAATTGCCTTTCTGGGACACGATGCAATATGGACAATGGAGCCCTGCTGTTAGAATCAACCAGAAGTGAATTTGAACCCAAACTCATGCAATTATGGAGCAAGCTATTCTCCCTCTTAGAGTCTCAGTTTCCTCAACGACAACAAAACCATTGGGGAGATAAAAGCTATTTCACAGGGATGTTGTGAAAGTTAGGTGAGTTAAGATATAGTATGACACCTGGCTTAGAGCGATCACACAGTGGAGTTCTGGTTCTCCACCTAACCTCCTTGGGGATAGTGGGTTGTCCAGTGGGCTCTCTGCTTTCCTTTTTTCACCAGAAGGCGGCCAAATTTCTTACTTGCTTTCTGTCACACAGTTGGAAGTAACCTCACTCTGGCTCTAGAACTAAACCGGTCACCCAGAGCTGGCCAATTTAAGTCATGGGACTTGTTAGCTTGGGGGATGAGGACATTATCCAAGCTGCACCAAATAATCAGCCCTGGGATTTTCAGTTTCTGGAACTATTGGGAAGGAGAAACCCCCTTTCCATTGGGGTTGCTGAGTTGGTAGGATATGAATCTGGAGTTTTTGTTAGTTATCTTATCAGCATGAGAGTAGAGTCTCCTAGAGAATGAAAACTCCACCAAAGAAAACAGATGTCAGAAATGAGGAAAGATAAATTTCTGATGACATGTTAAAGCTCCTGGATCCAGCCACGCCTGAAATATGCATGGACTTTTCAGATACGTGAGATAGCAAATCTCTGCCCTACTTTCCTTTTATTTTATTTTATTTTTGTGTGTTTTGCCCAGTTTGAGTTGGGTTTCTATGACTTACAACTGAAATAGTTAAAATCCTCAGTGCCCCAAGGTTTTATTCATATCATTAACTTTAAAATGATGGATGGGACATGAACAGTCCTACAACCTGGTTCTTGTTTTCCAGCTTAGCATCACCATCTGCCCACATTGATAGAGAACAGCGTTTAACTTCTTCAAGTTCTGTGTCAAGGAAATGCTACCTGGATAATGTTCTGGGGGTCAGCCGCTACTTCTCTCTTTCTATAACATACATCTCTGTTACGCAAAGTATTTAGGAGAAGATAGAGAATATTTAGCCCTATAATTTTTAAGCACATGGAAGCATGGTGCAGTTGTCATTAACCCCCAATCCTGGCAAACATCTGTGGAGTTTTCTTGCTGCGTAGACGAGACAGCTTGATGGATAGCTTGACTCTTGGTGTTCATTTAGACATCTTGGCACAGAAACACACAAGGTAGAAGAATGACTTGCCAACCTTGACTGTTTTCGACTCCTTTTAGCCACAAGTGTTGATTCCTACAGTCTTCCGCGCCAGCTTTATTCCATTCCTTAATCTAGCCTGCCCAGGAAAGAGGCAGCTTCTCTGCACTTGGAATATGCAATTACCATTTTTGCTGCCACCACCTGATGTTTGTGTGCCTGAGGTGAGCCCTGGATGATGGTGGCTGCAGCCCTTCTATGTGGCAGAGTGGCTTTGCAGTCAGAACAGCCTGGGTGCCAATACTGTTGTTCTCACCACGTATGAGCCGTGGGATCCTGCCTCTCTGAGCCCCAGTCTCTTTGTGATAGTACCTGCTGCGAGGGTTAATGGAGATCACACAAGGAAAGCAATTAGCATATGGCCTGGCATGCTGTAAGCACTAAAATGCTCATCGTTATTACAATAATGAAGATAATTGTGTCTCACTTTTCTCCATTACTGCATTGATCCTTGTCTCTCTTTCCGCAAGGATCACTAGGACAGCTTTTAACTTAAGGAAAGAGCCAGTGGGCTTGTGTTTGGAGGTGTCAGGAGGGAAGTAGGGGAGGGGGCTGGGTCTCACTTGAAACCAAGCTGAGGGGGCCCTGGGAGGTGCAGCCTATTTTCCCAGGTGAAGGTGAAGGTTAGGGGTCTGTGGAAGAGGAGAAAAGGATCCCAGGGACATCGCCAATTATGAGATGTGACCTCTTGGGACTGGCATTTATGCCATCTCCATCTATGGCGGGTACAATCAGCCCACAGAGAGCCTCAACAGCTGATGGCATCTCTGCTGTAGAGGGCCCCTCGGTCAGGACCCTCCTGAGACCTCTCATTTCAGTCCCTGCTCTGACAGAGCCATTTGTTACTGTCACAGGAAGACAAAGAACCTCAGGCAGCTGGAGGCAGTGAGAGCCTGGCCACAGCATCACTTTCCCTAGAAATCCAGTCTCTGCTCAACCCAGACATAGCTTGGTGGGGCTGGGGAAGGTGGGAGCTGGGCCCTTGAGGTTTAGGAAGCAAAAGAGGAGGTCCACGTTGTGTCATGGGTACAAATCTCATCTCACAATCTCAGGAGTGAAAGAAATAGAATAAAAAAACTGTGTAACTGAGTGTATTAGTCAACCAAAGGGGTGCTGATGTAAAATACCAGAAATCTGTTGGCTTTTATAAAGGGTATTTATTTGGGGTAGAATCCCACAGTTACCAGGCCATAAAGCATAAGTTATTTCCCTCGTGTTGGAGAAAGACGGTTGCTGACGTCTGCTAGGGTTCAGGCTTCCTGGGTTCCTCTCTTCCTGGGGCTTGCTTGTCTCTGGGCTCAGCTCTTCTGCTATCTCCACAAGGTCATCTGTAGACTATGAGGCTCTCTAGGCTTTGCCTTTCTCCACAAGGTCAGCTATAGACTATCAGGCAAACAGCTTGTTTCTCTTCCCGGGGCCTTCTCTCATTCCTCACGACCAAGCTCCTCTGTGTGTTCACTTCCCAGGGCTCCAGAATTAAAACTCAGCATCAGAAAACACACACACACACACACACACACACACACCACAGCATCAGAACTCCAACTCAAAACTCCAACTCAAAACTTCAATTCTGTCCTTTGCCATGTCTTTAATTTTTGATTCCCCACCCACTAAGGGGCGGGGCTCAACACCCTACTGACATGTTCCAATCAAAGCCCTAATCATAATTTAATCTCGCCCAGAGGAACAGACCAGTTTACAAACATAATCCAATATATATTTTTGGAATTCATAAATAATGCCAAAATGCTACGCTGGGCTTGACTCAGATGGTAGAAACTGAACCTCATTCAATGTGGAGTTCTCCCTTTCCCTTGGGTCATGTCTACTTTGGAGGTGCCAAGACCTCAGCAGGGGTCAGTGGGAAGGGAGAGGGAGAGAGCATTTGGTCTTCACGTTGTTACCTATATCTCGGCTTTTCCTGTAATATGTGTGTCCCATCTGGTCTCATCTTCAGCCCACATAAGTCATTGCTGGGTCTTCCTTCATACCCAACTCCAACTTTCTGTGCCATCCTTAGGGCACATGGAAACATTCTGTGGTTCTCATTTCATGCAGGTTCCAAGGGCAACCCTGTGCAGGGAGCTCTGGGGTCCATGTTCCTGGGCTTTAATCCTGGATGGAGAGCACAGGTCCTCTCTTCCCATCTCTTCTCCACAGGAATCTTGAGTTCTGTAATTCCCCAACTCCTATCCTGACCTTGGCCTTGTGGGGAGGGCACATGGCCTCTTCTTATTCACTTACCAAAGTCACACTCTCTTATTCTCTTTTTTCCTCTGAGCTTGGTAGAGTTTATCTAGTCTGGGGAGGATGTCTTTTTTGTGATGAAGTGATCCTTAGAAATGCCTCCTTTTCTATGCATCATGTATGCATAGCTCTTTTTTTTTTTCAGTTTCTTTTTTTATATACTTAACATTTTTTAAAAGATACTTAGATTTCATAAATGTTACATAAAAAATATAGGAGATTCCCATATGCTCCACTTCCTACCCCTCCCACATTTTCTCACATTAGCAACATCCTTCATTAGTGTGGTACATTTGTTAGAATTGATGAACACATATTAGAGCATTGACACTAAGCATGGATTATAGTTTTGATTGTAGTTTACACTCTCTCCCACACAATTTTGTAAGTTACAACAAGATATATAATGGCCTATACCTGTCATTGCAATGTCATTCAGGCAATTCCAATGTCCCAAAAAATGTCCCCATATTACACCTATTTTTCCCTTTCCCTCCCCTCAGAACCTCTGGTGGCCACTGCCTCCACATGAATGATAAAAGTTCTTCCATTGCTAGAATCACAATAAGTCTATAGTACAATACCAGTAAGTCTACTCTAGTCCATCATTCATTCCCCAATCCTGAGGATTCTGGGATGGTGATGCCCACTCTGTCTCTAACTGAGAGGAGGTTTAGATCACATGGGGCAGATGGATGGGACTATCTTGGTTGCAGTTGTAGATTCACTGTGTTCCTTGGGATGGTTGTTGTCCATCATCATCTCCTTGTTAGTTGTTCTGGGTGAGTCCAATGAACTGGAGAGTTGGTGTTGCAAATCTGTTGAGAATCAGGGCCTGACTGGCACATGGACAGCCCAAAGATTTAAGTTTCTTGGACATACACATATCAACTCTAAGTACTAACTGCAGGTTCAAGTAGAAGGGACAGAAGAGCCATGTGTAGGGAAACCTCAACTAAGTCCAACTCTGTCACACTGGGGAGCATAAATTCCAAAGTGGGGCCCACTGGCAGGGCCCTGCCATGCCTGTAGTGTCTGGATGTCTCCAGAGCCCTCAGGAGCCCCACTGTTTGAGCTATGCATGGCTTTTGACTTCTCTCTTCTTTGTTTTTATAGCCGTCAGAGTTGTGATTTCTTCTCTGAGTCTGGGAATCAGCCAACATAGCTGCATTGCAGATGGAGGAAAAGTCAAGGAGGAACAGGAACTTCTAAGAGTGAAAAAATGTGCATTGGTCAACATATTGAAATATTCCACCAGAGTCTGAGAAAGGCTTGGCACAGCAGACAAAGAAACTTCTTCCTTAAGCTCCTGGCAGATGGTTTTCATTGAACGAAAGTTCCTGGACAAAGCATGACTTTCTGGGAAAGAAGGAGGAGAAATTTTCCCTTAAACGATGTAACTGCATTGTTTCATCCCATGCATCCCTTAAATAGTCCCATGTTCTCCCAGTGGGATGTGTATCACAGTTTTAAAAACACTATAATGGCAGAAAGTCCTCTGATGTAGGAAGCAAGAATCCAGATTCCAAGTGTGCTGCTGATCAGTGGGGTAAGTTGGCCACGCCACTTGCTATCTCTGGGCTTTAATTTCATCGTGGACAAGAGAAGGAGAGTTGCCATAATGTCCCCTTAGGACTGTAGTGTAGATTAGGTGAGAAGACCTGTGAGCACAACTTACAAAACAGAGAAGCACAATAAGCAGCAATAACCTCTGAGAAGGCAAACAGCAAAGTCCACAGGCAGAAACTCCTACAAGGCCTGTGTTACTCCCAATCATTTTCTTGAATGAGGCAAAGGGGCATTGTTGTTATGAAGTTAGACTCTCTGGGTTTGAAGGCCAGGCACCACATTTGTGGCCCTGGGCAAATTATTTAGTTTCTTTCATACCTCACATCTCCCACCTAAAAAATGGCATTTATCATAGTGTCTGTTCTCCAGAATTATTATGAAAATTAAATAAGAGATAATACATGTAAATGCTTAGATCCATGCCTGAAACATAATAAGTGCTCAATAAATGATTGTTATTACTCACTAACAGGCAGGCGATGCCTCTTATTCATCAAGGGCTCAGCAGGTGTAGTTTTCTAATCTTAAAAGCTTTTACCCTTTGAATCAAGTATTGTATACTTTCTGGCTTTTGGTCCTCAGCCCACTTTTGCTCTTCAGAATCTGTGCTTTTGCAGCTCCCTGAATATTAGCCTATATGACCTTGGGCCTAGGCCCTGTGGGCCACCTCCTCTTTGTTCCTGTCCTCTGAGCAAGTGACTCCTTGTTGTGCCTCTATGTCCCATGCTTGACCCTCGTCTTCCCTCCCTGATTCTCCGAGGCTCCGTTTCTTTCCTCATGTGAGACTCCACTCACATGTGTAGCAGTCTCTGAGTGTCCTTCCTTGAGAAGGTCAAACTTACCTCGTGGTCCTGCCAGGGGCAAACAACTACATCCAAAGTGCTCGTGACTGTCCTCAAAACTTAAAAAAAAAATTTTTTTTAAATTTTATTTTGAAAGACGCTTTAGAGTACATAAATGTTACATCGAAAATAAAGGGGAATTCCCATATACTCCACCCCTTCCCTGCCCCCACTTTTCCCGGTTAACATCTTTCATTAGTGTGGCACATTTGTTACAATTGATGAAAACATACTGAAGCATTGCTACTAACCATAGTCTATGCTTACATTGTCATTTACATTTTGCACTGCACAATATTATAGGTTTTGACAGAATGTATAATGGCCTGTATCTGTCACTGTGACGTCAGGCAGGACATTTCCAATGTCCCCCAAATGCCCCATGTTACACCAAGTCTTCTCTCTCCCTCTGCTCAGAACTGCTGGTGGCCACTGCCTTTATATCAATGTTACAACTACTTCCATTGCTAGAATAATAATGTCTACTTTACTTCATAGTTGCATTCCCCCTTATGTTTGTTCATTCTTCAATCTTGAGAATTTTGGGATGGTGATGCCCTCTGTCTCTGATTGAGAGGGGTCTTAGATCCCATGGGGCAGAAGGATGGAACTGTCTTGCTTGCAGTTGTAGATACTCTCTGTTCCTTGGGATGGGTGTTGTCCATCATCATCTTCTTGTTAGTTGTCCTGGGCGAATCCGATGAACTGGAGAGTAGGTGTTCCAACTCTGCTGAGATTCAGCGCTCAACCAGGATATGACCAAATGAAAATTTAAGTCTTTGGGACATATATTTAGCAAGTATAGTGCTTAATATAAGTTCAAATAAAAGAGGCAGAAGAACCATGTGTAGGGAAATGATAAATGAGTCTAACTCTGTTACATTGGGGAGCATATATTCCAAAGTAAGGCCCACTAATAGGGTTCCAAATTCCTGAGATTGTCTGCCCTGCCTATTGTGTCTAGTTGTCTCTAGAGCCCTCAGAAGCCCCCTTACTTGAAGCATTACTACTGTGTCAATGAGATCTTCCTGAGATATGCACAAGTGAAACCTCTGGAATGATCTCCCAACTCACTTTGAAATCTCTTAGACATAAAAACTCATTCGTATTTAACATTTACCCCTTTCAGTTGAGGTCTTTTTCCAAATGTATTGTTAGTTGGCACTTGGTAATAATCCCTCGGTGCCAGGGAATCTCATCCCCAAGAGTCATGGCCCATGTTGGGGGAAGGCAGTGCGTTTTTTGGCTTAGAGAGAGGCCACACTTGAGGAACAAGGAGGCTTTCAGGAGGTAACTCTTAGGCAATATATAATGCTAGGCTAAGTTTCAATTTCACAAGAAAAGTTTCATAAGTACAATCATCAATATCAAGGGCCTGGAATGCTGTTTTGTCCCCTTTGACAAGGCACTGCCCATGAACTCAGGGGATTTTTGCCACTCTATTAGAGAATGTAACAGGACTTCCCAGGATGGGAATTCAATATTCTTTGAGTTATTGCGTGGGTCTCCACCCACCGGGACAACAGCTCATGATCACTTGAACATATTCATATGCCATAGAGGCATGCCCCAGGTGCACCCCTCCCCACACAGCCCCCCATAACCCACACCCCACACCAGTGAACCTCCCCTGCCACAGTTGTGACCCTTCTGCAATCCAAACCCTCCCCCAAAACCAAGGCAAAAAAATCAATCAATAAAAATAAAACAAAATACAAAATTTTAAAATTAAAAAAATTTCATTGTGTCATCACTGTAAGATCTGTTATCTTTTATGTACAGTAACAATTTCTTCCATATGTTCCCCCAGTGTCTTATTTTTTTTAGCTTTATTTTCAAAGAAGCTTTAGATTACAGAGAAGTCACATAGAAAATGTAGTGGATTCCTATATAGCCACCCCCTTCCTTTTCTCCCACTCTCCCCTACTAATAACATTTTAGATGAATATGGTACATATGTTACAATTGATGTGGAAATATTGAAGCATGGTTAGTAACCATGGTCGATGGTTTACATTATAGTTTACATATTGTGCCATACACTTTTATAGGTTTTGCCAAAATGCATAATTGCCTGTATCTATCACTACAAGATCATGCAGAACAATTCCAATGCCCCCAAAATGCCCTATGTTCCATCTATTCTATTCTTCCCTTCCCTTCCCCTCGAAAACTATGGTAACCACTAAGTTTCAATTTTTGAAGAATAAGGTTCATAGTTATATGCAGTAATATTGAGGGTTTGACACATTGGTTTGTTTTCTTTTTATTAGGCACTGTCTTTGTTCTTGAGACATTCTTGCCCCTAAGTGAGAACATAGCAGGAATCTCCAGGATGGCAGTTTAATATTTTGTTTATTGTGTGGGTCTCCACCCACTGAGATAAAACACTATGACAAGATTAACACTTTCATATTCCATAGAAGCATGCCCCAAGTGCACCCTATCCCACATATACCCAGACCCCAAATGCCCAGTACCAGTAACCCTCCCCTGCCATATTTGCCAAAAGAACATTCCCAACATTTAGATTTAACCAGAGACATACAAATCCCCAGCATTGTTCCTTCCTCCAACCCTCCCTCCAGTTCCATCGATAGTCCAGCCCACCCCACTCCTCCTCACAGTCCGGCACCATTCACTCCAATCACAACACTGCACCACTATCACCCCCATCTACTGCCCCATCACCCCATTCCAGCCTATCGTATGTTCTGCCCATTATGAGCATTGGCTTACCATACTTTACTCTCTTTCTGTCTCCTGATAACCTATCTTCCAGACTCTAGCTCTGTAAATCTGTTCAATTTGCTTCAGTTATATCGGTGAGATCATATAATATTTGTCCTTCAGTGACTTGCTTACTTCATTTAACATAAGGTCATCATGATTCATCCATGTTTTCCCATGTGCTAATACTGCATTCCTTCTTACAACTGAGTAATATTCCATTCTATGTATATATCACAATTTGCTTATCCATTCTTCTGTTGATGGACGCTTGTGTTGCTTCCAACTTTTGGCAATAGTAAATAATGCCACTATGAACATTGGTGTGCATATATTGGTTCATGTCTCTGCTTTCAATTCTTCTGGGTATATACCCAGAAGTGGGATTGCTGGATCATATGGCAGTTCTAAAGTTAGCTTCCTGCGGAACTGTCAAACTGTCCTCCACAATGCCTGCACCATTCCACATTCCTACCAGCGGTGGATGAGTGTTCCCTTTCCTCTATATCCTCTCCAACACTTGTAGTTCTCTGTTTTTTTAAAAGCCATCAGTCTAATAGGTGTTAAGTAGTCCATGGTTAGTAGCAATGCTTCAATACAGGTTCATCTATTACAACAAATGTACCACACTAATGAAGGATGTTGTTAATGTGGGGAAGTGTGTTCTTACATAACATTTATGTAATCTAAAGTTTCTTTAAAAATAAAAAAATTAAATATATTTTAAAAAAGAAAAAAGAGGTATCTCATTGTAGTTTTGATTTATACTTGCTAATTGTATTCAACAACACATAAAACCAATTATATACCATGACGAAGTGGGTTTCATCCTTGATATGCAAGAATGGTTCAACATAAGAAAATCAGTCACCACATTTACAGATGGAAAGAAAAAAAATCACATAATCATCTCTCTTGATGCAGGAAAAGCATTTGACATCCTTTCTTGATAAAAACACTTCAAAAGATAGGAATAGAAGAAAACTTCCTCAAAATGATAAAGGGTATATATGAAAAATACAGCTGACATCATATTCAATGGTGAAATGCTAAAGGCTTTCCCTCTCAGATCTGGAACAAGACAAGGATGCCCACTGTCACCGCTCTTATTTAACATTGTATTAGAAATATTTGCACGAGCACTTAGGCAAGAAAAGGATATAAAAGGCATCCAAATTGGAAAGGAAGAAGTAAAACTTTCACTATTTGCAGATGACATAATCCTATACATAGAAAGCCCTGAGAAATCTACAACAAAGCTTCTAGAGCTGATAAACAAGTTCAATTAAGTGTTAGGATATGAAATCAACATGCAAAAATGCATTGCATTTCTGTCCACCAATGACGAGCAATTTGAGAAGAATATCAAGAAAAAAATTCCACTTACAATAGCAACTAAAAGAATCAAATACCTAAGAATAAGCTTAACTCAGCATGTAAAGGACTTGTACAAAGACAAGTACACAACATTGTTAAAGGAAATCAAAGAAGGCCTAAATAAATAGAAGAATGTTCTATGTTCATGGATTGGAAAACTAAACATCATTAAGATGTCTGTCCTACAAAAATTGATTTACAGATTTAATGCAATACCAATAAAAATTACAACAGCATTCCAATTTTACTGAATTGGAAAAGCTATTTATGGAACATATTTGGAAGGGCAAGGGGCTCCAAATAACCAAAAACATATTGAAAAAGAAAAAACGAAATAGGAGGAATCACTCTACCTGACTTTAAGGGATACTACAAAGCTACAGTGGTCAAAACTCCATGTCCATGTGCCAGCTGAGCCCTGAATCTCAACAAAGTTGCAACACCTACTATCCAGTTCATTGGACTCACCCAGGAAAATTAACAAGGTTATGATGATGGACAACAACAATCCCAAGGAACACAGAGTCTGCAACTGCAAGCAAGGTAGTCCCATCCATCTGCCCCATGGAATCTAAGGCCTCTTATAATTAGAGGCAGAGTGGGCATCACCATCCCAGAATCCTTAGGATTGGGGAATGAACGATGGACTAGAATAGATTTACTGGTATTCTACTATAAACTTATTGTGATTCTAGCAATGGAAGAACTTTTATCACGGATGTAGAGGTAGTGGATACTGGAGGTTCTGAGGGAAGGGAGAGGGAAAAACAGGTATAATACGGGGGCATTTTCGGAACTTGGGAATTGTCCTGAATGACAATGCAATGACAGATACAAGCCATTGTATATCTTGTCATAACTTACAAAACTGTGTGGGAGAAAGTGTAAAGTACAATGTAAACTATAATCCATGCTTAGTTTAATGCTTCAAAATGTGTTCATCAATTGTAACAAATGTACCACACTAATGAAGGTTGTTAATGTGGGAAAATGTGGGAGGGGTAGGGAGCAGGGCATATGGGAACCCCCTATATTTTTTAATGTAACATTTCTGTAATCTAAGTATCTTTTAAAAAAAATTAAAATATATTAAAATAAAGACAGCAACAAAAGAAGAGAAAGAAACCACAGAAAAACAAACAAACAAACAAAACTGCATGGTATTGGCACATGGATAGACATATAGACCAATGGACCTAAATTGAGAGTTCCGATATAGATCCTAACATACATGGTCAACTGATATTTGACAAGGCCACCAAGCCCACTCAGGTGGGAAGAATGGCCTCTTCAACAAATTGTGCTTGGAGAACTGGATATTCATATCCAAAAGAATGAGTGAGGATCACTTTCTCACTCCCTATACAAAAATTAACTCGAGATGGATCAAAGACCAAATACAAGAGCTAAGACCATAAAGCTCCTAGAAGATAATGTAGGGAAACATCTACAAGATTTTGTAGTAGGAAATGGTTTCATAAACTACACTCAAAGCACACACAACAAAAGAATAAATAGATAAATGGGACTTCCTCAAAATTGAAAACTTTTGTCAAGAAAATGAAAATATTTTGGAACAATTTATCCCACAAGAACCTAATAGCCATATAAAGAAACCCTACATCCTGAAAATAAAAAGACAACCTATATAGAAAATGGGCAAGAGATTTGAATAGACACTTCTTTAAAGAAGAAATATAAATGACTAAAAAGCACATGAAAAGATGCTCAGAACTTTTAAAAAACACCCTACAGTCTGGCTCTTTCTGGTTGGTCTGTTTGGTTGAGACTGGATGTATTAGTCAGCCAAAGGGGTGCTAATGTGAAATACCAAAAATGGGTTGGTCTTTATAAAGGGTATTTATCTGGGGTAGAAGTCCACAGACACCAGGCCATAAAGCGTAAGTTTCTTCTCACCAAAGTTCATTCCCACGTGTTGGAGCAAGACAGCTGCTGACATTTGCCAGGGTTCAGGCTTCTTGTGTTCTTCTCTTCTTGGGGCTGCGTTTCTCTCTGGGCTTAGCTCTTCTGGTTCTTCCATAAGGTCAGCTGTAAACTATCAGGCAAACGGCTTACTTCTCTTCTTCTGGGGCCTTTTCCCCAACATCAAAACTGCTTCTCAAAAACTGCTTCAACTCTGTACTTGCCATGCCTTTTATATTTGATTCCCCACCCACCAAGGGGTGGGGCTCAACGCCCTACTGATGTGGCCCAGTCAATGCCCTAATCATAACTTAATCATGCCCAGATTAAAAGATCAGTTTACAAGCATGATCCAATTATATGTCTGGAATTCATAATTACATCAAACTGCCCAACTGCAACACTCCACCCTCTGAATTCCAAAAATAAATATTCAAAAGACCTTAAATCACTAACAATGTGAGTACAAAATCATATCATAATCATTTTAAAGAAATACACTTAGTCTTCAGGCAAAATCGCATCTGCTGTAGACCTCTGAAACTTACAAAACCATTTAACTGCTTCCAATACACAAATGGAAAGACAAAGGATAAACATTTTCAATATCATAAGAAGAAATTGGGATGTTAAACATGAGTCATGGATCCTCTACAGTTCAGTGAACCTGCAGGGCATCCTCCATTCGATTTCAAAGTCTGAGAGTCATTCTTAAGATGATGGTTTCTTCTCCTTGGGGCCACATGGGAACCCACCCTTTCCACAGGCTTGCCCAATGGCCATTTTCTTGGTTCCACTCTCATCAAGCATTTGGGTTTCAACCAAGCTCCAGACCTCACCACCCAAGAGTGTTGGGGTGGTTACCACACCTTACCCAATCTTTGGGTTAGAGTCTTAGCCCCCCTAGTACAGTGAGGTGAAGACAACATTCCTCGTAACCTTTGGCATACAGGTTCAACCCTCTCAGAGCAACGAGTTGACCACCTGGCCTTCCCTAATCTTTGGCATACAGGTTCAACCCTCTCAGAGTAATGGGTTGACCACCTGGCCTTCTCTAACCCATGGGGAACAGGTACACCCCTCTCAGACCGATGGGGTGTTGACCTTAACCGTCCTAATCTTTGAGGAATGTGCTCCACCCTCTCTGCACCCTGGGATGGCAAAACTCTCCAAGAACATTGGGTGGGGACATCCACCCTCTTCAACTGCAGGGGCAAACTCACCCTCTCTGTACACGTGGGTGGGGCTCCTCTCTTGGCCCAAGGAGATGTCTTAAGTCCAGATCTCTGCTTCCATGGTTTTCTTCTAAAAGCTGATTCTCCTTCAATCTCTCCTTTCCATGTCCTCTTTTGTCCGAGCTGACAGTGGTTTTGTTAATACAGCTCTCTCAAAAACTGTTGGTTTAGCATGCAGGAAGCAGGGGTCCAAGCTATCAGACAGTAAGACTGTCCACAAGTGTTTCCGAGATAACTGTATCTTCAATTCTGATTTACAAGTTCCAGGTTTAGCTAAGTCTTCAAATGGGGCACTTTCATCTGGGAATTTGGTTTCCAGAAACTTGGAAGTTCCGGAATCAGTTTCTGTTTTCTTTGTGCCCAAAAGTTCAGTCCTTAGTGTATTTTGCTTATCTAGTATTTTGTTATAAGCTGCAAGGAGAAGCGAAGCCTCATTCTCCGAGTTTACCTTGGATAGTTCTTCAGGTAAATGCTCTGGTTCGCCATTTTCAAATTCTGTCTTCCATATAACACCAGGAGTTAATCTTTCTAAGTTCTCTGTGACTTTTTATTTATTTATTTATTTATTTAATTATGGGTAAAAATCAAAATTCTCACAATACATACAAACATTTGCAAAATGATATATAAATATATATGCATATATGTGTATTTGCTTACAAAAATGTTATTTATATATATATATATATATACATACACGTATATTTAAAGAGGTGCTTTGATTACCCAAAATATTACACGGAACCCACTGGGATTCCCATGTTGCCCACCTTCCACACCTCCCACCACATCCCACACAAACATCTCCCACAGTGTGGCCCACCACCCTCTATGAACTTACACATCCTGGAGCCTTGCCACCAACCATAGACCACAGTTCACACTGTAGACCACACTCTCTCCCACTCAGTTCTGAGTGGTGTGTGCTGATTTAAAATGGCCTACATCTGTTGCCACAACAGTACTCAGGACAACCTCCAACTCCCAAAGAAGCCCCTGTATTTCAACTGCTCATCCCCTCCCTACCCCAAAACTGTCAAGTGGCCACTGGCTCCATCTCATTGTTACAACTTCTTGCATTGCTAGAATCACCATATGTGAACAAGAGAATACCATCAAGTCCACTCTAGTCCATAGTTCTTCCCCCAATCCTGAGGGTACTGGGATGGTGATGTCCACTCCAACTCCAAGTGAGAGAGGGCTTATATCCCATGGATATGGTGGGTGGGATGATCCTGCCTGCAGATGCAGGCCCTCTCCATTCCCTGGGATGGCCATTTCCCATTGTTGTCTCCTCACCAGGTGACTTGGATGAGTCCATTGAGCTGTAGGGTAGGAGTTGCAGCTCCACCTAGATTTCATGCACACCTGGCACATAGGTAGGTGGGAGGCTCCAGTCTCTGGAAGTATACCTAAGAAACTCCAGCATCACATGTAGGTTTGAATAGAAGGGACTGGTGAACCATGTGCAGGGAGGACTTATTTGAGTCTAATTCTGTCACTCTCAGGAGCACAGATTCCAAAATACACCTGGCACATAGGTAGGCGGGAGGCTCCAGTCTCTGGAAGTATACCTAA
>JAKSZT010054368.1:3407606-3485009 GCA_026826555.1 Tolypeutes matacus
GTTTGCTCTGTTCACACAAGGTCCAAGTGGCGCCAGGCAGCCAGATCCCCAGAAAATAAAACTTTTTCGCCCCGCCCGTGGCTCCAAATGGCCGTTTTATTTTATTTTTTCCCTACCTGCGGGGCTCAGCCGCCTGTGCCAACCTCCACTGGCAGCCTCAAAACTCACGAATCTCCACCGTTCGGTCCACTCCGCCGATCCACGCAGATAGATGTCCCAAGCTTCTCACTCCACGCGTGCACAGCACAGACCCCCGGGCAGGACCCCGTCCACAATCCGCCTTGCTCTGGGAGCTTGCAGTGTGCGCCCTCCTACACTAACGCCATCTTGCCTCTCCCATTCTCTCATTCCTCTGTGACTTTAAAACATGGATCACCTATCCTCCAGTTCCCAATAATAGTTTCATCATGTACTTCTAAGGTATCATAAAAAGTCTCTTTAGTGTCCATATTACTATCAATAGTCTCTTCAAAGTGATCTAGGCCTTTTCCATCAAGTATTTCACAATTCCTCCAAAAAATACCCCTTATCCATTTATAAAACCATTCCAACATTTTGGTATGTGCAAAAGCACTTCCCCACTCCTTGGTACCAAATTCCCTTTCCTCCAACATCAAAACTGCTTCTCAAAAACTGCTTCAGCTCTGTTCTTGCCATGCCTTTTATATTTGATTCCCCACCCACCAAGGGGTGGGGCTCAATGCCCTACTGACGTGGCCCAGTCAATGCCCTAACCATAATTTAATCATGCCCAGATTAACAGATCAGTTTACAAGCATGATCCAATTATATTTTTGGAATTCATAATTACATCAAACTGCCCAACTGCAACACTGGATAACTGTTTATCAAACCCTTCCCCTGGTTTATTTCTCAGCGTCTCTAGCGTGTGGCCATGGGACCGAGTTCTGGCCAATGGAATGTACTTAGTGATGTGAGCCACATCCAAGCTTGGTCCCTAAAGCCTTCTCATGTCTCCCGGTCAATGCTCTTTGCCCTTTCCCCAGCTTGATTCATTTGAGCACAGTGACCTTGGACACTTGTGAAGGACCAAAGCATAGCTCAGAAGAGTGGCTTTGGCCTGAGCAAGGCATCAACTTTTGTTGTACTCAGTCACTGAAGTATAAGGGATTGTTTGTTAAAGTAATTATCCTTAATCCACTTGCACTGCTCAAGGTCAAACAGTAATCCACTTTATCTTCAGTGGCCTCTTCAGTGGTCTTCTTTTCCATAGAACTCATTCTACCTGGTTTCCAAAGAAATAATGTAAGTAATCAAAATTGACTCCTGTTTTAAGAATCTACAGTATAAAATCCAAGTCTTTAGCATGCTGTGTCCAGCATTTTACCATGTGTTCCCTTTTACCTCTTCTATTAGTTTCCCCATTGCACCCTTAAAAGTCTTAAAAATTAATAAGAGCTCACCAAAATACAACTTTCTATGCAATAGGAAACATAGTTTTGACTTGTTGCATAATAAAGCAGATATGGGTGGTTCCAATGACACAGGCTGGTAAGTTGTGATTTCATTGAGTTTAAGGAACAATTGTGTTTTTAAAGGTCAGCCCACTCATATAACCATCCCCCGGTTGCCTTTATACCCACCAACTTATAACATTTGCTATTAACAAGTATCACAAGACATAGCATATGGAACAGATGTAACTCCAGTCACACATTAAGATATTATTCTGAGTGATATGTGGTTAGTTAACCCATGGAGTCATTGCTGCCTTAGAAAATGATCTTTAAGCATTCTTGCATTATTTTCCTACTGTGTGTTCTTGTCTACAGTGATTCCAAAAGTTCTTCTATTTGTCAAAAGACCCATTTCTTTTCATGTCATTATTCCTTTGCCTGGGATACTTTCCCTGCCTTGTCCTCCAGCAAATGTCCTAGTATTCTTCAAAGCTCACTTAGCATTTGCTCTTTCTTGTTAAGCTTCTTCACCTCCAAGCCCACTTCCTCCCAAAGCAGGTCAGTTATGCCCTCCTCTGCTTAAAGGTCTTTGTTTAACTTCTCTGTTTAGGGCATCATATTGTAGTGGTCTGGTTATGTATTTGTGTCTCTTGCTAGATAATGAGCTCAGTACTAATAAATAGGGGCTCAATTCCACCAAAGTATTGGCTCTTATATGTTGACAACCAGTAGATTGGCAGCAGGGTTGCTTGGAATGTCCTCTCACTGTCTAGGAAGACCAAGGATGTGGAGTGGAAGAGGAAGAAATTTATTCTGGATGCTCCGAAGATCGGAACTAGGACAAGTAGCCAGAATGAAGTGGGGCTTAATATCCCTTCAGTTGAAGAAAACACTTTTTCCCGTTCTCAAAAAGATATATTTTTTTCATTGACATATTTCAAACATTAAAGAAGTTCATAAAATAAAATAGCATCCAACCATGAACCTACCACCAAGATGTAACATATGCTGACATTTTTCCATATTTGCTTCAGGCATCTTTGTTAAATAAATAAATTTTACAGATAGAATTAATAACTCCCTCCCCGTACTCATCCCTCCCTCCCTTTTCAGAGGTATCTATAACCTTGAGGTTGGCGTGTATCCTTCCCATGTATGTTTTTGTTCTTTGACTGTATTCGATGGGTACTATTTTATGAAGTATGTATATTCATATACATAGTATCGTATTGTATGTTTTCAGACTTATCCATGTAGTTGCATATTGGTTTAATTAATTCATTTGAATTGCTGGGAACCAACCCTCGCTCCCCACTGCATTGATAAACCATAGTTTACTATGCATTTGCCTACTTAGAGATATTTGCTTCCATTTTTATTATTAAAACCCACTTATGCAAAATAACATCTTTATTCATGCTTCTTTGCATAACACAAGATAACTCATTCTAACAATCAGAGCTGTCCAACCATAGAACTGGATACATCAAGAGGCAGAGAGCTTCTAATCCCTGGACTTGATCATGGAGAAGTTATCAAGGAATACTGTAAAGGGGCTTTCATCATTGGTTTTCAAGTTGAACCCAATGATGCTAAATTCCTTTCTAACCCTGAAACTTAGGGTTTATGACTTTAGGAAGGAAAACATTAAATAAGCAAGTCATGGAGCTTTCTTTGAATTATGGAGTCTCAGTGCAGAAGCAACAAAAGCTAATCATGGAAGCAATGATTGAAAGGGCATTCCGCTTATCTATCGGTGGGTTTCAGCTAGGTATGCTCCAACTAGGATATGCTGACACCGTTGCTATGTTAGGCGCTGATCATGAAATCATTCAAAATATTTTTGAGCACCTGTTTATGTACCAGATACTGTTTAAAGTGCAAGACATATGTGGTGAAGAAAACAAAGTTCCTTTTATAAAGTTTATGATTATAGATATACATATAATGTAATGTCAGTGTTTTGGCGAAAATTAAATCAGAGTAAGGAGATGGAGAATGAAGTGGTGTTATTTTATGAGGCTGGTCAGGGAAACAAGGCTGCCTGAAATATTTCATTGAGTTGAATGATAATGTCTCTAGTTTGCAGACAAGGAAACTTAGAGAGGTTAAGTGACTTCCAAAATGCCACACAGCTGAGAAACAAGAGATTCAAACTTAACTTCTTTTGATTCCAAATTACTCTTGTTTTCCACAAAGTTATACTGGCCCTCTTTTTGTTATAAGGAAAACTAGCTTAAAGATGATGCTTTAAAAGTTCATAAATGATTTTCATGTATATTCTTACATTTGATTCTCACAGCAAATTCTGTAGGTAGATGATGATGATGATTTGCTTTGCTTACTGAGGCCCAAGGGAATTAAATAATTAGTCCAAGCAAAATAGTGGCAGAGCCGGGGATAGAACTGAATTCTACTCTGTTGCTCTTTCCATTCTATAGGATAAAATGTTTCCTCCTCAGACAAAGCCGGGATCAGCTCTTTAAATTTACATAGAGCTAGAGAGACTTTATATTTACTCTCCCAAGACAAACATCATCCGACTCACGGTGATCAAAGAGTCAAGATAGTATGCTCATTTCTCCCAGGCAGAATCTCCTCCAGTCCCCTTCCACAACAGCCACCCATTTCCTAGCTGGGGACTAGACCCCGCACGGCCCCTTCAAGCTTCCTGCCACTGGATAAATCAACCTCACAGTGGAGAGTTAATTTGTCTGACTCTAAAATGCATTCAATAAGTGTAAAACAAAACTAATTGGTTCTCTTCCATACAAATTTAATCATACCATAAAATGTGATCAATGCAAATAAAAACCATTGAATAGGTTAAGTGTTGAGGATCCATAAAGAGGGAAAAATGGCCTATGCGCATAATCGCAGGAATCGAAATCTGGATGTGTAGTCAATTGTGAATTAATCATCTCGCATGCCTGAGCCGACAATAGCCGACAGTGTTGGAGGGACACTGGAAATTCCCTTCTTTTGTGCCAATTGTGTGGAGGAGATAATTTCCTTATTGATTTTGGGGCGTGTGTGTTATCAGCTAATACAGGCTGGATAATAGTTGTCGGATGTAAGTTTCGTGCATCTGTAGCACACACATTGCTAGCAGGCTCTGACCAAACTCTCTTTGTCCTGGAGCTGACTGTTCGCATTGCAGATAAAGAGTCTGGGCTTTGTGGAATGGTGCAGTTCTCAGAGGGTTAAATGAGGCAGGGGGGTCGCAGGGCTGCTTTTTTTTTTTTAGGTACAAATAAATTTTAATTCATTCAAAAGTGCAGCAATGAACAGGGTCCTTTGGAGGGCAATTTTCAAGTCAAATGACTGAGATGACATAGAGCCAGGGAAGAATAACTTCTAGGAATGAATGATACAAACAAAGTAATTTACAAAATTCAGTGGGATCTTAAATGGTGGTAAAACTAAAGAACTTAAATATGCCCTTCTGAGTCCCTGATGGATCAGTTGAAATAGCCTTCATGGTCTCTTAATATGAATTCTGGGATATTTTCCCTTTCATTTAAAAGCACCAATCCTTGATTTAGACAAAGATAAATTTAAAAACTTTTTTTTTTTTTTTTTTTACAGAGTAAGCTATAACTTTCATGGCTGTCATTATTTTGTACAAAAACCCTACTGTTGTCAATTAAAATGTATTTGTAACATCCTTGTCAAATTCAAATATGCTCAAAAGGTTGCTCCTTTTGAGAAAATTTGGGAAAGACAAAGATGGGTAGAGTCGAGCAGCTTCTAAAACATCAAGCCCAGACTTCATTTTATTGTCACTCGTTGGCATGGCAAATGGGTGCCTTCGTGTCATTCATCCTTATCTGCCTAGCAAATGGATTTTGGGTTCCTTTTTGCCTCACTGGAAGCATGGGGGCTTCCCCTGGAAGCTCACTTCTGTCTGAACCCTGGCCAAGACCTTTCAGGACAGGGTTTCCTAGGAAAGGTGGTCTTGTGGTCAGTCTTACTGCCATAGGATACGTGCTTGGGGGAGCCTGCCCAGGGTAGATCATTGTGCTTCTGTTTTGCATTCTGGTCAAAGCCCCTATGAATGTCATGTCAAATCAGACAGTCCACCGAAACCAGGCCACTGATACCTGTGGATTCTGAGCATTATCATGACTGGAACTCTTGCCATGTCCTTGGGTCTCTTTGATGAGAACCTGATGTTTATTGTCATGGTGGTCTGCTATACTCAACTCTTCCTCTTTCTCTTCCTCCTACTTCCTTTCCTGCTTCTACTGTGCCAAGCCCCGCCACCCCAAGTCTGGCATAAGCTAGGAGCAAATATGGCAAATTCCATTCTCTTCTCCCACTCTAATAAAATTATAAACATATGGATGCCCTATCAGGGACTGCAATCCCAAACCTCCCGTGAAATTAGGTGTGGCCTTGTGTCTAAGGTCTCTCTGGTGGAGTATAAACAGTTGGGATATAAGCCACTTTCAGTCTTGACCCATAAAACCTCCAATATGCACCCTACTTTGGAAGTGCAGAAGAAAGGAAATTTACCATGAGCCTGTTCTCTGAATGTCAGTGTGGAACAAAGTCCCCTGCCAATATGAAATGCCCATCCTAGACAGCCAATGTGAGGGAGAAACAGACTTCTATTGTGTTTGAGCCATTATATTTTTGGGTCTATTTGTGATAGCACTTTAGCCTACCCTAACCAATACACACCATCATGCTCCATCTCCATAAGATGTCTAATTTGCATATTCAGGCCCTATACAAACTTAACAACCCTACTGCCTATTGAACATGTAGTTCTTTGATCTGACCCATTTTCCATTTTTCTGGTCCATTTTTTCTATTAAAAAAAGAAAACAAAACTAATACATGCTTATCATAAAAATAGCCAGACAATCAAGACATATACAAAGATATATGGTATAAACCACTATTAATTATACCATCCAGAGATAACCACCTTTAACCTTTTTCTGTGAATACTCACATTTACAAAAATCTTTTAATGAAGTAGAATATTCAGGAAGAAAAGTGCATGTATCATAAATGGGCAGCTTGATGAATTTTTATAAGGTGAAGATACCTTTCTAGCCAGTAGGCATATCAAGAAACAGAACATTCTTGCACTAAGAAACCATCCACCTTCCCTCTTCTGATCGTTACTCCCAAAGGTAAATGCAGTAGTTTCTTTTCAAAAACAAAACTTTGACCAAACATATTTTGTAAACTTATTTTTAATAATTTTATAAAATTATTAACATATCACAAACATTTTCTATGCCAATACTTACAGACATCCATTGTGATGATTTGTATAATCTAAGTATCTTTAAAAAAAAGATTAATAACATCCCAGTTAATTAAAACATCATCATTTATTTACTATTGCATATTTTGGTTGTTCCTCTCTGTTATTTAAAACAATGAGGATTCTTTTATATACCTCTTTTTTGCATTTCCGCCCTAAAATCGCATTCAGAGAAACTGGATTCCTAGATCAAAGGTATAAATGCTTTGGGGCATCTGAAAAGCACATTTAAATTTTTTCCAATAGAAAGATTGTACCAATCAATTATTCCCATTTTCTCACACCCTCAAACACATACTGCACATATGTATCTGCCTCCTCATGTAGCAAGATTTTTTTGAGCTGGACATTTATTATTTTGGGCTTCCCAGAGCATGTGTACCTTATATTTGTTTTTCTGTTCAGAGTCCCCGACACTCCTAGTAACTAGGGTGGTCACATGACCCAGACTAGGCCAGTGGCACATGATCCATGCAGAGCCAATCAGAATTCTTCCCTGGGACTTACATACAACAATGGAAGAGAGTCTTATTTATTTGCTTAGTTTTGGCAAGCTGGGAGGATGTGAACTGAGGTCTGTCTGTGGCCCTCTTCCCCACAACATGGAGATATTATTTTGTTGTTTGTTTTTGGAATGAAACTAAAAACAAGAAGAAATAAACACAAAGTTTGAGGGAGGAAGAGAGAGAGTTTGGGTAAGGCTGGGTTCCTGAAGCTCTGGTTTTGGTGGATCTTTGATCATACAAAAAACCCCAGTTTTGTGAAGCAATTAATTGTCCTTTTGCTCAACATAATTTGGATTGGGTTTCTATTCCCTACAACTGAAAGAGCTGTGATGATCACACACTCCTCACACAAAAAAGGGGGTAGATTTTCTGACATGAGAATTGTACTATCCACAGAAACCACATTGGAAAGAAATATTAATCTAGCCACATCCAGTCTTAAAAACCAAGTTAGTCAACTGGGGAGGAGGGGCTCACTAATCTTACTCTTGTGATGATTTTTGAAAAGTTCTTTGCAAATTGCCACCCAAATGTGAGGTCAAAGCATTTAGAACTTCCTTAGAAAGTAGGCTATCTCGAGTAGTATGCCAGTTGTAGGATTGTACCAGCAAAATGAGGACTTGCATCTGGTCCCAACTTCTTCCCATCTCGAGAAATCAAGCTGGGGAGTTGAATGCAGCTGCAGAGGCCAACATCAAGGGTTCATGAGGAGCAGCAAGGCCAAGCATATGTGGAGGGCTGCTGCAAATGGTCTGGTAAGGTGACAGGAGATTCACTGTGTGTGTGTGTGTGTGAGTGTGTACATGTGTGTATGAATGTATGTGTATATAGTGTGTATGTGTGTATATATGCCTATATGTGTATATGCATGTGTGTATGAGTGTGTGCATGTATGAGTGTGCATATGCATATATTGCATGTGTGTGTTGTGTGTGTGTATTACATGGTGTGTGTGCATGCTTTATGAGTGTGTATGTGCATGTATTGCATGGGTTATGTGCATGTGTGTTGTGTGTGCATGTGTTCATTGTGCAAGAGTGTGTGTATGTGTATATGTTTATTTGTATGTGTGCATGCATACATGTATGTGTATATGAGTGTGTATGAGCGTAGGTGTGTATGCCTGTTTATGTGTTTGTATATGCTTATGTGTGTGTATGACTATATGCGTACGTGTGTATGAGTGTGTATATGTGCGTGATGAATGTGCGTGTGTTATGCAATGTGTGTATGTGTGTGCATGGTGTGTATGTGTGTGTATAGTGTGATAGTTGGACATCAAGGCAGGCCTCGGAAAAATACCTTATCACCAAGAACTCAGCTCAGACTCCAGGAGAAGTCTTGTCCTCAGCTTGGGAAGGAATCTGTCGGGGCAGGGAAGCATCCTTTCCTAGGAGGTATTCTGAATAATTAATGGGGACATTAATTTACGCTTCTAATGCTTTTCGTGAGAATGAAAAAACTACAAAAGTAGTTTGTAAGCCAAAAGGTCTGTAAACATATTGCTGTTATTGTTATCCCCTTTATTATGACTTTCCAGTAGGGGCACCTCAGAGAGGCTGAGGAGCAGAGAGGAGAAAAAGGCAGATCTGGATGTTTGGAGTCCAAAGCAGAGTCACAGCCACATCACCTCATGGGCAAGAGCCAGCCCATCACAGCTCAGGACCACAGCGTCCTCATCTCTAGAATGGGCTTCATAAAACCTACCTTAGCATGGGGCAACTTATCATGAACTGGACTCAGAAACATGGGAGCCAGAGTCTTGTCCTCTGGGGATGGAACTAAGGGGGTGGGAGTTGCTGCCCATACACATTCATATGGGAGCTAAAGGCTCAGGGCTTCTCTCAACAAACTGTGCACACACACTCCAGGGCCTTTGCACTTGCTGCTCCTCTTACCTGAAACACCCTCCTCCTCCTTGTCTGGCTCCTATTTGTTCTTCAGATCTCAGGTTAAGTGTTACTTCCTCGGGGAAGCCTTCCACACCTCATGCTTTCCCCAGACCAGAGTAAGCCTCCATGAATGTATAAAGCTTCTCTTCTCAGCTTGTACCATTGCTTGTTTAATTTTCTGACCCCCATCCCTTCTTCAGCTGAGAGCTTATTGAGCATCGTTTGTGGTTCATAGTTGTTGCTCAGTTTTTTTGAACAAGTGAATGAATAAGTGAATGAGTGAAGACTTTGGGTCAATTTCCTGAAGTCCATCAGTGATGGTGATTCTAGGTCAAGTTCAAGTGAAGGTGTCTATAGCAGTTTGATATTATTGATGAGTTCCAAAAAGAAATATTGGATTATGTTTGTAAACTGGTCTTTTCCTCTGAGTGTATTAGAGTGTATTGGATTCAGGTTTTACTTTTACTTAAGTAAATTATGATTAGGGCTTTGATTGGGCCATGTCAGTAGGGCATTGAGTCCCCACCCCTTGGTGGTGGGGACTCACAGATAAAAGACATGGCAAAAGACAGAGTTGGAGTTCTGATGCTAAGTTTTGAGCTGGAGCCTGGGAAGTGAACATACAGGAGAAGAACACAGAGGAAGAGAGATGGCTCTTAGACATGGCAGAGGCCCTGGGGAGAGAGGCAGAGCCATTTCCTGATAGTCTACAGCTGGCCTTGTGGAGAAACCAGAGGAGCTGAGCCCATAAAGAAGCAAGCCCCGGGAAGAGAGGAACCCAGGAAGCCTGAACCCTTGCAGATGTTGGCAGCCATCTTGCTCCAACACGTGGAAATAGACTTTGGTGAGGGAAGAAACTTATGCAATATGGCCTGGTAACTGTGGGCTTCTACCTCAAATAAATGCCCTTTATAAAAGCCAACAGGTTTCTGGTATTTTGCATCAGCACCCCTTTGACTGACTAATACAGTGCCCTAGCATGATTTGGATTATTCCAGCTTCAAGATTTGAATTGGGGTTATGAGTGAGGTTTAATATCTGGAGCCCTGACCCCACCTCCCTATATGGGGAGTAAGAGACAGACAATTAGGTGGACTAATATTCTCCCTGGACTTTCTTTCCAAAGAGCCAAGAAAGATCACATATTGAGTATTTAATGGTCCCCAAAGGAAAGCCCTTTGTCCCCAACTATGCACTCACTACCAACTTTCTCTAGTTCTCAACTCCCTGCCTCTGATTCTCAATTCTACTTCTTGGAATCTGCTTTGCCCTGAGTTGCCAGGCTCTTGCCTTCCCTGTGATTTATTAGCGCAACATATCTTGCCATTCTACTCTTCCATTTGTCTGCTTTCAATCATTATTTAAGCTTTATTAGATATTTATCAAATAAACTGTTGGCTTCTGAAGTTTGCTTATTGTAGCCAGAGGTTTAGAAAGGCAATTTGTATGCATTTCAGAGCTCACATGGCAAATCCTCTCTCTGGATTGAAATTATTATGTGAATATGATGTTTTATGAGATAATAAAATGAAGGTTCCAAATTCTAGGGTTGGTTATGTTTTTTGCCCTCTGAGATTTCATGAGAAAAAAATTTGTAAGCAGCTCAGATGGCTGGATGTTAGAAAGGAGGATGTGGGAATGGACTCACCGTAGGAGAGTTGAGAAGGAGGCGATGAATAATCCAGCTCAGATGGCCTTTAAATTCATGAGGTTGAATCCAAGCCAAGCCAAACACCACTAGGCTCTGTCGCTCCCTGAACTCTGCTGAAATGGAAGATTAATCTGGCTGTAGGGCACTGAATAGGTGCCATCAGAAAAGGGAGAGCCGTGAAAGCAGAAAGCCCAGTTAAGGTACGATTGCAACAGTGTAGGTGAAGCAATTATGTCTTGAACCTGAACGGAGGCAGTGGGAATGGATTCAGAAAGCAGAGTCCTTTAAGAGGGTGAAAGCTACAAGGCTTACATTAGCAATAATGGGAGTTGTGAAATGCTTTTTATTTCTGTTTCCAGTTTGATACAACTCCGACAGGTAGGTATTTTTAATATCATAATTTTCATGTTTCATAGACAGCATAGAAATTGAAGCCACCGAGGAAGACATCTGTTGTTTTGGTCTGTCTGGCAACCATTCCTCCCCTTTTGTGACATCAACAGCCAGAGTTTCTTTATGGGAAATCATCCATTCTCCGTTATTAGTTCACGAGGTTGGGGTGGGGTTGATTTTCCTCCAGTTTCTGTGGTGGACATATGAACCTGGTTTGGCTGGTGGGTGTATTTTAGCTCCCTGACCACTGTCATTTCTTCATGTTTAGACTCCTGACCCCAACCAGAGCAATGCCACTTGGTGCTGCGGCTTTGTTAAAAAAGATTGCAGAAGGCCTGCTAACTCTAATGCGACAGGAAACTATGAGGACTAGGATGTGTACGTCTGGGGCAGCTTGGGACCACCATGAGGGAAGAGCCTGTCTGAAAATGAATGCAAGAGAAAAGAGAGGTGATAGGGCCAGATTGAGACCAAATGACATTATTTTGACCCGGATCTAACCATTCTGAAGATTTCAGTTACAAGACAGAGAAAGCCAATATTATCATTATTAATTCATCATATTACCTCACTATGAATACTGTTTTACATCACTTACAACCTAAGGAGTCTTGACCAATATTGTCATTCAGCTAGGGGTTGTAGAAATGGAGATGTGATGATGAAGGTGATTTGTTTTGGATTTCAGATCTGAGATTCTACACTCTTTCCACTGTGTGTGTTGAGAGGGAGAAGCATGGAGAAAGAAATAGAAGAGGGAACTGGATCCCCAGACCTTGGAAAACCCTTGGAAGCCACCACTCAAGCCAAGAGACTTGGGACCTAATTTCTGGCCCAGGAGTTCACTCTCTGGGTAACCCTGGGCAAGTCCTTAACCTCTCTGGGCCTCAGAGCTATGTGGAATTGGGGACATTTATTTATGCTTCTCATGCTTTTCTTGAGAATAAAAAAATTACAAAAGTGGTTTTTAAACCCAAAGGCCTGTAAACATGTTGCTGTTTTTGTTATCACCTTTATTATGATTTTCCATTACTGGGGTACCTCAGAGAGGCTAAATGCCCCCATGTCCATCCCAGGCATCAAATTCAAGTAACAGACATATTACTAGATTATATGGTTTTAAGGGTACATTCCCTTCAGGAATCTAAATGAAGGGAACTTACATCTCTTAAGCATTCACCATGAGCCTGAGACTTAGTGTACAACTGTATACAAACTCATTAGGCCTCACTATAGCTTTGTTGGGTAGATTGACTGTCTCTATTTTACTACTCAGGAAGCGGCAGATCCTACAAGTTAAGATATCTGTTCAAGATCATGCATAGGACCGATGGCAGTCTATAATCAGCTCTGCTGGACTCCACTGACCTTGTCTCTCCATTGACTATCCCACCTCAGGATTCAGGAAATTAGTAGTGAGAGAGAGGCAGGGAATTGATGGAAAGAAGGAAAAGGGCCTGAAAGCAATGACTAATTATATCTGCTCTTAAAGGAAAAAGATGAAGGATCCTCAGAAGCTACTAAGACATAGCTATAAGATTCTCAAGAGGGTTTAATAAGCTTGACCTTCTAGCAGTCTTGATTTTGTTAAATCCCATTCATTCATTTGTGGAGCATTTATTGGACACCTACTATGGGCAGAGCCTGGACTGAACTTACAAAGATGAATTAGGTACTGTCAATTCCCTCCAAGAACTCAATCCACTGGGGGTTATATTCCTGCAAACAGCTCACTCTAGTACAATGTGGTAGGTTATAAATAAGGATGTGATCAACATGTACATAATAGGAACAGAATAAAGAGAAATTAATCTGAAACAAGGAAATCTTGGAAAGGTTTATAAAGGATATGTAGAAGTTTGCCAATGGACAAGGGGAGGGTAGAGTGCTTACCTGGGGGAGGTAATGGTCTGAGGAAAGAAATGAGAGGGACACCTGGTTGGTATATTTGGAGACTAGGTCGCAGTAGTTGGATACAGTGTGTTTGAAGATTAAGTAGCAGTTGGATGTGTTTGGAGCAGGAAGGTGGACTGGGGGAGTGGTCCGTGATGTACAGGAGATGAAGTTGGAGAGTTCAGCTGGACCAGGGATGAGTAAACACCAAGCTAAGATAGAGCTTAGATATAATTCTGGATGTGATGTGCAGCCTTTGAAGGGATTTAGTCTTGGGAGTGATAAGATCAGATTTGAAATGTATTTCTTTAGCTGCTGTTGGAGGATAGATTTTAGAGGGTGCCAGGCCTGCAGCAGGGGCCACCAAGGTGGCTGCTGAACAAATAGAGGGCTGGGACCATCTGGACTTGAGTTAGTACAGTGTTTGAGGGATCGTGAAATCCAAGAGCTGAGGTCTGGATGGGCTTTCCCACAGAGACCTCTGCTTGTGTACCTCCAGGACAGGAAGCTCTTACCTAATGGGACAGTCCAAGCCCTTTATCAGCCTTCCCTACAGATCTGAGGGTTTCCAGAGACTACTCTGAGAGGAGTGAGCCCTCTTGATTTTATCTATTGGCTTCTGGAAGGAAAAGATAGATCATCCCATTGAAGGAGGCCATGAAAACATGAAGCACGTTGGTAGTAGCTTTAGTGGATTGAATCCAAATCAGCATGGGCCGCAAAGAATTCATCATGCTCTGTGCTTGGAGAGGACTCTGGAGAGAAGAGACCAATGGCTGCATTTCCTTTGCCTGGACTCCTCTTCAGTATGCCTAGTGAATTTCTATTCATCCTTCATAACAAAATATAGAGCCAACAGACATCCAAGTTGGAAAGGGTCTCAGACCTTCTAGGCCAAGGGTCAGCAATTTTTTTCTTAAAGGGCCAAAAGCAAATATTTAAGGCTTTGGGGGTTACATATAGTCTCTGTCACGACGACTCTACTTTGCCATTGTAGCATGAAGGCAACCAGGGAAAACACCCAAACAAATGCAGAGGGCTTGAGTTCTAATAAAACTTTATTTACAAAAATGGAGGGTGGGCCCTAAATTGTTACTTGCCTACCCCTGGTTTAGGCCAATGCTCTCAGATGAAAAAAACTGAGGCTTTACCTGGAGAAATAAAACAAAACAAGGTGAAACAAAATTCTTCAATATCTAACAGTTCCTTGACATTAAGTGCTCAATAACTAATTGTTAAATTGAATCAAACCTATGAATGCCAAATTCTCTTGTACAATGGGATTTGGTGGTAATGAATCTATTATTAGAACTTGCATTCTTAATCTAGAGGAATAGAAGGTAGAATTGTTTGACTTTCAGTGTTAAGTAACAATAAACTTGAACCCGCATGAAGAAAGACAGAGATGTCCAAATATCTTCATGTGTTCCTCCAATTTCCATAGGTTTTGCCAGATTGTTGGTTCAGAAGTTTAGAAAGAATCTGTAGTGGATTCAGTTATGATGCAAGAAGAGGGAAGACAATCAGTACTGAGCTGCTACTTAGTGGTGACACAATAAGATGAATTCAGTTTAGGTTTGCTTTACCCATTCCAAATTTTGATGTAAACAGTTGAAACAAGACTTTTTTCTCTCTTTTTAAACTTTCTTTTTAAAAAAATATTTATTCCCTCCTGCGCCCCGCCGCCCCCCATTGTCTGCTCTCTGTGTCCATTCGCTGTATGTTCTTCTGTGTCTGCTTGTCTTCTCTTTAGGTGGCACTGGGAACTGATCCTGGGACCTTCTGGAGTGGGAGAGAGGTGCTCAATCTCTTGCACCACTTCAGCTCCCTGGTCTGCTGCATCTCTTATTGTCTCTCCTCTGTGTCTCTTTTTGTTGTGTCATCTTGCTGCACCAGCTCTCCCGCACAGGCCAACACTTCGTGCAGGCCAGCTTGCCATGTGGGCCAGCTTGCCTTCACCAGGAGGCCCTGGGAATCGAACCCTGGACCTCCTATATGGTAGATGGGAACCCAATTGCTTGAGCCACATCTGTTTATTTTTAAAGCAGTTTTAGATCATAGAAAAGTAACATCGAAAATAAAGGGGACACCACCCTCCCCCCTCTCACATTTTCCCCTATTAACATCTTACATTAGTGTGGTACATTTGTTAAAAATGATGAACAAATATTGAAGCATTGTTACTAACCATGGTCTATAGTTTATATACAGTTTACACGTTGCACTGTACAATTTTACAGGTTTTGACAAAATTTAAAATGGCCTGAATCCATCATTGCAATATCATACAGAGCAATTCCAATGCCCTAAAAATATGCTGTGTTCCACTTATTCTTTCCTCTCCCTCCCCTCAGAACCTCTGGTAACCACTATCTTTTTATCAATGCTATACATTCTTCCCTTACTACAATAATAATAAGTCTACTTTGGTCCATGGTTGCATATTGCCCAATGTTAACAGAGTTAGATTCATTTATAATTTCCCTACACATGAATCTTCTACCCCTTTTATTTGAACCTATAATTAGCACTGTACTCATTAAATAAATGTCCCAGAGATTTATATCTCCTGTCTGTTCATGTGCTAGTTGAGCCCTGAATCTCAGAAGATTTGCAGCTAACCCTCCTCTCCAGTTCATCAGACTCGCCCAGGACAACTAACGAAATGATGATGATGGACAACCCCCACCTCAAAAAGCAAAGAGTATCTACAACTGCAAGCAAAACAGATCCTTCCATCTGCCCCAGAAGATCTGAAACAGGACTTTAAGATAAGATGATACATTGCCGGAAACTGGAAGAAGCACCTGGTCTGATATAGCAATTTGGGCACAAGGTTTGGATTGAAACAGACTTCTGGCTCCACCGCTTTCCAGTCATGTGAACTGGAGCATCTTCAACCCCCGGAGCCTCACTTTACTCATTTGTAAAATGGGTATAATAGTACTTTACTCTCAGGAATATTTTGAGAATTAAATGAAGTTATGAATGTAGAGCCCCTTGTATCGTGCTGGCCTCAGATCGAGTGTCTAATTGTCAGGGATTCTTATTTTGGGGGTTGGCAGTAGGGAAAGATAGTCCATAACCAAAAACTAACTTTTCTAAGTCCCCATTCTCTGTGGCCTTGAAGTAGTATAGTTGAAAAAACAGGAAGATGGAGATGGAGGGGAAGGGAAGGAAGGGAAGTAAATATGAATAAAGAGGAAGGAATAAACTGGGATAGGAACAAGTGTGAGATGGGAAGCAAGAAAAATTGTCCACAGTGCCACCCAGTTCAGAGATGGAGAGGGAGAGTATCAGTAGTTCTCGCTTCCACAGCTCATTTTCTCCATCTCAAAAAGTATTTTATTTATTGGGGAAAATACGTCACATTGACATATAGAGTACTTAAATTTGGCTCATTTCCTTTAGTATTTTGAGTATGAAACATGTTTATTCAGCATCTGAGGAATATCCGTGGATATTCTTTCACTCATACTTTCAATGAACTTAATACCTCATTGTGTTTAAAATTATACTCACACATACATATATCCTATACAAACCTTAGGCAGCCCTTGTCCCCTCACCATGTGAATTCTTGAACTATAACATTTTAGTGAAGGGTATCGAGGAAGAGGCTAAAATTCAACATGGGCAATCTTGGCTAGGATCAGTTCTGGGAAGGGGTAGAAGCCTGGCCAAGGGCAGCAGCAAGAGAGAGCCCTGTCTTCCAGAAACGAGGAGATAGGTTTACCTTAGCAGAGTTCTCTCTCTCTCTCTGCTTTGACAAACCCTCAATGTTTTTAAAATTTCCATCTTATTAGAGAAGTTGTTGGTTACAGAACAATCATGCATAAATTACAGGATTCCCATATACCTGCCTTGCATTAGTGTGGAACATTTGTTACAATTGATAAAAGCAAAATTTTATAATTATACCATTAACTATAATGTATGGTTTAACAGAGTTCACTGTGTCGTGCAGTTCCATGGATCTTTTAAAAATATTTATTCCAGTACAATATATACAACCTAAAATTTTCCCTTTTAACCACACTCAAATATATAATTCATTGCTGTCAATTATGCTCACGATGCTGTGCTACCATCACCACTATCTATTACCAAAACTTTTCTGTCGTCCCAAATAGAAAATGTACATTTTCAGCCTTAACTTCCCATTCTCTACCTGCATCCTGTCCCCTGGTAACCTATATTCTAGATTCTGATTCTATGAGTTGGCTTATTCTAGTTATTTCATATCATGAGATTATACAATATTTGTCCTTTTGTAGTCTGGCTTATTTCACTCAAGGATGTCTTCAAGGTTCATTTGTGTTTTCACATGTACTGGAACCTCATTTCTTTTATGGCTGAATACTATTCCTTTCTGTGTATATGCTATATTTTGTTTATCCATTTATTGGTTGTTGGGTGCTTGGACAATTGTGAATAGTGCTGGGACTATTTTTAATTGCAATATGAAAATGACACATCCCTTGGGATGGCTGCAGCACGCTGACCACGTCGAGATCGTGGAGTTTGTTATGTGTGCATGAAATTATGGTGTGTGTATCAGTAAAATGGATGACGTGTGGGAGAGTGCTTAGCGTAGTACCTGGCACATAGCAGGTACCCACTCAATTCTTTTAAAATATGGGAAATGGAGGGTCCACATGTCCATAGGAGTGAATATGCTAGATATCAGCAGGACAGCTTCATTTCCTCAGGAGTGGCAAAGAGCAGAATACGTATCGCTACTCTCCCTTTCTCATACTGAGGGCAGAGATCAACAATCGTTGTAATCTTCTTGGGGTAGGCGACGCAGTATGTAGATCCTGGAAAATTATGTAACCTACTCCTCCCTTCCTCCCTCCCTCCCTCCTTCCTTCTCCCTCCTCTTCCCTCCCCTCCATTCCTCCTACCATCCTGCACTCTCTTCTTCAGTTCCTCTTTCCTTCCTCCCTCCTTCTTTTTCTTTTTCCCCTTCTCCTTCCTTTTCTTCCTCCCCTTCCTTTTCCTCCTCTTCCTCATCCTCCTCCTTTTCTCTTTTTATCTTTCCTACTGCTCTCCCTTTCTTCATTTCTTGTACAGTATACTTCTTTCTTTCCTTCCTCCTTCCATTCCTCCCTTTGTCATTCCCTTTCTCCTTCCTCTCCTTCCATCCACTCATGCATCAAAGCATGCTCTATGCTACTCGGCTGTAAGGTTCCCAGGTAGAGCTTCCTTATAAAAGAAGCCCATTGAGTTTCCTTCCCTAGAGACCATCAACTACAGTATGGGTCAAAGTCACCCTTCCTAGCATCAGGCCTTTGTTTTTCTACTCTGAGCTTCCCCAGCATCTCCACTAGAGCCTCATAAAAGGCTCAGCTGAGCCCAGTTGCTCCAAGAGCAGGAGCACTTTGGAAGCCTTACCCCTAGCAATCTTATTGCCTTAAGACTGGCAGTTTCCATCATGCCCAGGTGAAACTCTTGCTCCATTGTTCCCTCTCATTAAAGCCACCATCAATTTCCCCAATGTGTTGGCTCAGTTTTTATGACTGCCCTCAGTCCTTGACCAGCCTGACTCTTCTCCATGGGAGAGGGGGTCCTGACTCCCTATTTTGCTCTTCAACCATTTGCTTAAAAGCTTTGGGACTTGGGACCACTGTGCTGCTGATTGCTCAATGATTGCCTGGAACCTCCAGGAACCCTACCCCATGCAGGAGGATCCTCTTGATAGTTTCAGGTGCTCAAACTGTACTTGGGACTCTTGTCTCACATGGCTAGTTGGTAACTGCAACCTGGGCCCCTCTTCACTGAGTCTTCTCCAACTACCCACTGCCAGTGGGCTCCCTCAGAGGTCTTTTCCTTCCTAGTGGGGGCCAGCCTGACAGACTAAGGGGTGGGCTGAGTAGGGAAAAGAGCAGATGGGAGGAGAAATCAGGAAAGTCTGGTCCAACTGGGGCGTATAAATCACAGGGCTGCTGTGAAGTCTTTTAAATGTTTTGACACTTCCCAATCCATCAGAGCCTTTAATTGGGTTTTGACTGAGTTGTTCTATATGTAAATACCGGTTACTGGTGAGGTTGTTTATAGCCAAAGTGTCTGTTTATGCAAATTGTGTTCCAAGATCACAGCGTTTTCATTGCAGGATAAAAATATTCCTTTTATTTCATGCCAAAATCACTTCCTCTTTGGGCTGAGGCTTATTTTCCTTTTGCTTCTGAATGCAGCAAAGCCATTTAGTAAGCCAGTGGAGAGGGGGTTCCCATCCAGCTGAGGCCACGAAGAGGGGGCAACCAAGGTGGCTGTTTGGATTCCACAAATTCATAGACTGTGCTCTCAGGGACCTCAGCCCAGTTTCCTTCCCAAAGTAGAGCCTCACTGAATGATAAGCAGCTCATTGCCCCTCAAAACAACCTGGACTGTGTTTGGGCAGTTGTGACTGTTAGGGAGCTGTCCCTCTGAATGCTTTAGAGTTTGCCTTCTTTGGAAACTTACCTTCCACTCCAACCTGGCCTCATGGAATGACCTGCTTTCCTCAACTCCATGACTCAGAAGACAGTGATCAAGACCCTTAGCCCTTTACCTCTTCAGGGTGGACACCCCCACATCTCTAAATATCTGCTTTTGAGCCCATTCTTGTAATGGTGGACCAGAGTCTTCTGGATATGCTGCATTTTACCAATGTTCTTACAGATCTCAAACTTGAGCACAAATTTTGCTTCACAGAACACTTCTACCCAGCCTCTAGGAGGGCCTGAAGGTTCAGGCTAATCAGGCTTTAAACATGCAGAAAATCATCTGCTGAGTTTGTCAAGTCCCAGAATCCTGTCCCCCATTCCCAGAGATTATGACCCAGCACGTCTGGGGAGGGCCCCAGAATTTGTTTTCAGAACAAGTGTAGTCTCAAAACCTCACTTGAATGGCAATTAACTAGGCCCTGACTTTTGTCCACTTGCTCACATTACAGTTCCATCTCTATCTTGGCAATCGAGACCATCTGTGATCTTCCTTGGGCAGAAGAGTCCAGGATCATTCAGAATGAGAGGCGTTTGCACAAGCCTCTAACTGGAGTCCACATGGTCACATCTCCCCGGATGCCCTGGCCTTTCAGCTCAACACAATCAACTCTGAATACATCTCCTCAAGATTGCTGCATTTTGGGACTGGCCCTGACACATATCCAGCCATTCAAGCCAACATCACTCTCCCCTCCCTTCCCACCATCACCCAGTCTTATAGATCCCAACCCCTTAACTTATCTCCCATAGCCACTGCCCCAGGTGAGGCCACTATCACCTCTCACCTGGATGATTAAAACAGCTTCTTGCTCCCTTCCTAAATAATCTCCTAGAAGCCCAGAGTGAAATTTGGGGCTGCAGATCTGTCCTTGTCTCTCTCTCGTGCTTAATTCTGTTTGCCCCCAAGAAAAACTTCAGGGAGAGTTCAGGAAAATGGCGCCGAGTTGGGTGGGCAGAGTCTGACCTTCTCATGAAAAAGGGAGTGGAGAGAAGGCAGAGACCTATCTAGAGGAGCTGCTTTGGATATATATAGAACGGGAAGGTGCTCTCAGCCATCTACGAGGATACTGGAAAGATAAAGAAGCCAAAGGAAAACCATGAGTTGCTCTTCCCTGTGGCTGAAAAAGGCACATAGTCTGGGTGGAGCCCCAGGCCCACTCCTCCAAATGAACAGAGTGTGAGGGGGCATTCCCTGGGAAGAGGAGGGGTCCGGGAAGGTGGAGAGTGGTTTCTTTGTGGTGTGTTTGGCCAGCTGAGCCCCCTTTGAATCTCGGAAGGCACCCAGATCAGATGGGGAGAGGAGAGAGGGGATATCCTCAGGCAGGCTGTCATGCCCAGTTGAAAAAAAGAGCAGAATTAGATTAGAGAAGGGGCGGAGACAGACAAGCACCTAATCAGCAGGGATCTGGCAAACTACTAGGAATCTAACCTGCCTGAGGGATACGGGCCAGATAGTTTTCTGAAAGGCTAACTAACCTAAGGAGATAATTTAGCTGAGTGGAGGAATTCCCATCTTGCACGTATGAGGTTTGATTCCCTGCTCTTCTTAGAGAAGTGAGTCACTGAGTTATCAGGCATCCAGCCAATACTTTATGACAGGCAACATATAGATACGTCCTTTTTGTATTACTTTTCTTAGATCTCTTATTTTTTTTAAAAAAAAGATTCCTTATTTTATTTTATTTTGTTTTTCCCTATTTTACTTGCTAAAACCCGTTCAAAACCTGCAAAGGGCAGGCTGCAGGATGATTGATTGATGAAGGCCGGCAGCTCGAGAAGCTCCTTAGGGGTCTAAGAGAGAAGGCTGTTTTTCCTTTTTATTGTTGCTGTTATTTTTTCCTCTCTTTTAAAAAAAAATATTAGTTGCTGCTATCTTTTTTCTTGTTTGTTGTGTTTCCCCTTTCTTTGTTTCTCTTTTTTTCCTTATACCAATTTTTTTAAACCTTCCTTCATTTTTCTATCTTATGTTTTCTGTTTTGTTCTTTCATTCCACCTCTTTTTGTTTGGCCTTCAATTTTCTTGTTTTTATTTCTCTCTTTCTCTTTTTTCTCTGTTTTTTTTCCTTTCTTTTTTTCCTTTTTTTTCTTTTTTCTTTTCCCCTATTCTCATCGCTGCAGTCTTTTAATTCATTCTATATATTTTTCTCTATTTTGTTTCTAATTTCATTGTTTCTATTCCACCTTTTAATTCTTATTCCTCTGTACTTCTTACTTGTGTTAATTATTTCTTTTCCTAGATATTGTATGGTTCCTCTTCCACCTTTTATTATTATTATTACTATTAATCTTTTCCTCTCCTTATCGCTTTCCTTTTCTGTGGTCCTAATTTTCTTTTTCAAGGGATCATAGACAAGAGAAAAGAAATAGAGTAAGAGGAGCAAAGTGGGGGACGGATGTGGCTCAAATGGTTGGGCATCTGTCTCCCATATGGAGGGACCCGGGTTCGATCCCTGGGACCTCCTGGTAAAAAAATAAATAAATAAAATAATTAAAAAAAAAGAGGAACGAAGTGTCAAAATGAAACCTTACCATACACACACAAAGAACAAAATAAAACCCCAAAGTAGAAAGAGAAGCTAATCAACCAGATAAACTCATCAAGATAAACAGATGCTTAGACACCAACAAAAAATTACAAGCCATATTAAGAAACAGGAAGACATGGCCCAGTCCGACAAACAAACCAAAAAACAGGAGGAGATGCAGAACATGAATAACTAATCAGATATGTCCAAACAAATATCATGATTCAACTTAATGAAATGAAGGAAGAGATAAGGATATTAAGAAGACACTAGGAGAACATACTGAATAAATTGTCAACATCCATAAAAAGATAATGGATGTGATGGTGATGAATGGCACAACACAAGAAATCAAAAATACACTGGTGAACGGCCAGCAGCTCGGCTTCGAGAAGGCTCTTGGCACGCCACGTCCCGCAGCACTGCCAAGATGCTCAAGAGGAAGGTCAGCTTGGCTGAAGCAGAGGGGAAGGAGGAGCCCAGGAGGAGGTCTGCAAGGCTGTCCACTAAACCCGCTCCTGTGAAAGTGGAAGCGATGCCAAAAAAAGGCAGTGGGAAAGGCTAAACCTTCAGACAAAAAAGTGCAACCGAAAGGAAAAAGGGAAGCAAAGGGAAAAAAAACAAGCTGAATTGGCTGACCAAGAAACTAAAGAAGATTTACCTGCGGAAAATGGAGAAACTAAAAATGAGGAGAGTCTAGCCTCTGATGAAGTGGGAGAGAAAGAAGCCAAGTCTGGTTAATACCATATACCATGTCTCATCAGTGGTCCCTGTTTCTCCCTTCTTGTACAATCCAGAGGAATACTTTTATCAGCTATTTTGTAAATGCAAGTTTTTAGTAGCTCTAGAAGAAACATTTTTAAGAAGGCGATTGGAATCCCACCTCATCCCATTTTTTAAAGTGTAAATTCTGTTTTTTAAGAGGGGAAATAATTTGCTGGTTGTTTATTTTTTGGTACAACCAGAAAACAGTGGGATATTGAATTATGGGAGGCTTTGACTATCTTGGGTGTCTACTTAACATTCCACTGGGGGCTGGAAGTTTTTATACCCATAATACAACACATACTAAATGGTGATTTGGAATCACAATCAAGCATTTAATATGTGTCGAACATTTTAAATTACTCCTATTCCCATGTTTTTAGTAGACATGTTTCTTAAAACCACTCCCTGATCTTGGCTCTCCCCGTCAGAACTCTACAACACCTTTGGTCATGGTGGTCCAGTTTTTCTAGTAACTTTGTTACGTGCTGTAAAAGATTGGAAGTGTGAGTATGCAGTGTGTATGGTATTAAATTGTGAATTAGTGGGACTTAAAGATGTAACAGTTTATCAACATTTGAAGATATTGGTACTTGATATCCTGGTAAGGAAAACTTGCCTCCAAATTTTAAGCTGGAAAGTCACTGGAATAACTTTAGAACAACTACATGGCTTTTTAGGTTTCCGGTACGTACATTAAGAATTGTGTACAAATTGTTCATAAGGTCTGTGCTGATATTCAAAACAACCAATGAAATCTCAATTATGAAAGAAAAACAAAAAACAAACAAACAAAAAACACTGGAAGCATATAACAGCAGATTTGACTAGGCAGAAGGATCAGCGATGTGGAAGACAGTACATCTGAAATCAGACAAATAGTAGAACGCATAGATAAAAAGATAGAAAAAAATCCAGCAGGGACTTAGGAATTTGAATGACAACACGAAATGCACAAACATATGCATTATAGGCATCCCACAGGGATAAGAGAAGGGAAAGGGGACAGAAGGAGTATTGGAGGAAATAATGGCTGAAAATTTCCCAATTCTATTGAAGGACATGGATGTACATGTTCAGGAAGTGCAGCATACCCCAAACAGTATAAATCCAAACAGGCCTACTCCAAGACATGTACTTGTCAAATTGTCCAATGCTCAAGACAAGGAGAGAATACTGAAAGCAGGAGAGAGGAAGTTGGAGGAGAGAGTAAAACAACTAAAAAGATGAAAAGAGAAATAGAAACAACATATGGTATACATAAACCTAAAGAAAATATGGCTAATGCAAGTAATTCCTTGACCGTAGTAACATTGAATGTTAATGAATTAAACTCTCCAATCAAAAGACACAGATTGTCAGAATGGATAAGGAAATATGACCCATGTATAGTCTGTCTACAAGAAACTCACCTTAGACCCAGGGATGCAAGGAGGCTGAAAGTGAATGATTGGAAAACAATTTTATATGCAAACAATACCCTAAAAAGGGCAAGAGTATCTATACTAATATCGGACAAAATAGACTTTAAATGCAAAACTATTGTAAGAGACAAAGATGGACACTATATATTAATAAAAGGGGTAATCTGTCAAGAAGAAAGAACAATCATAAACATTTATGCACCTAACCAGGGCACCTCAAAATACATGAGGCAAACATTGAAAAAAACTAAGTGGAGAAATAGATGCCTCTACAATTATAGTGGGGGAATTTAATAGACCATTATCACTATTAGACAGACCATCTTGACAAAGAATCAATAAAGAAACAAAGACATTGAATAATACATTAGCAGATCTTGACCTAATAGACATATACAGAACATTACACCCAAATATGGCAGGATATAAATTCTTCTCTAGTGTACATGGATCATTCTCAGAATAGACCACATGCTAGGTCACAGAACAACTCTCAGTGAATTCAGAAAGATTGAGATTATACAAAGTAATTTCTTTGACCACAATGGAATGAAACTGGAAATCTGTAAAGGGACAGAAAAGCAGATTAGGCACAAAGATATGGAAGTTAAACAACACACTCTTAGACAAACAGTGGGTCAAGGAGGAAATTGCAAAAGAAATCAGTAACTACCTTGAAATGAATAAAACTGCTTTAAATCTTCCAAAAAACAGAGGTGGAGGGAATATTGCCCAACTCATTCTATGATGCCAACATCACTTTAATACCAGGGCACACAAAGACACCACAAGAAAGGAAAACGATAGACCAATCTCTCTAATGAACCTAGATACAAAAACCTTCAACATAATACTTGCTAAACATATTCAACAATACAGTAAATGAATTATACACCATGAACAAGTTGGTTTTGTCCCTGGTATGCAGGGATGTTTTAACATAAGAAAATCAATCATTGTAATATACCACATAAACAGATTAAAAGAAAAAAATCATATGAGCATCTCTATAGATGCAGAAAAAGCATTTGACAAAATACAGCACCCTTTCCTGATAAAAACATTTTAAAAGATAGGAATAGAAGGAAACTTCCTCAACATGATAAAAGGTATATATGAAAAACCCACAGCTAACATCATATTTAATAGTGAAATCCTAAAAGCTTTCCCTCTAAGATCTGGAACAAGACAATGATGTCCACTTTCACCACTATTATTTAACGTTGTTTTGGAAGTACTTGTTCAAGCACTTAGGCAAGAAAAAAATATAAAAGGCATCCAAATTGGAGAGGAAGAAGTAAAAATTTCACTATTTTCAGATGACATGATCCTATATACAGAAAACCCTGAGAAAACTACAAGAAAGCTTGTTGAACTTATAAATGAGTTCAGTAAAGTAGCAGGTTATAAGATCAAAGTGCAAAAATCAGTAGCATTTCTGTACACCAATAATGAGCAAACTGAGGAGGAAATCAGGAAAAAAAAAAACTCACAATAACAACTAAAAGAATCAAATACTTAGGGATAAATTTAACTAAAGGAGTAAATGATTTGTACGCAGAAAAGTATACAACAGTATTAAAAGAAATCAAAGAAGACCTAAACAAATGGAAGAATATTCCCTGTTCATTAATAGGAAGAATAAATATAATTAAGATGTCTATCCTACCCAAACTGATCTACAGATTTAATGCAATCCCAATAAAAATCACCACAGCATTTTTTACTGAATTGGAAATGGTAACTATAAAATTTATTTGGAAGTGCAAGGGCCCCCAAACAACCAAAGACATATGGAAAAAAATGAAACAGAAGAATCATATTACCTGACTTTAAAACATACTACAAAGCTACAGTGGTCAAAACCACATTGTATTGGCACAAGGATAGATATACTGACCAATGGAACCAAATTGAGAGTTCTCATATAGATCCTTGCATATACATTCAACTGATATTTGACAAGGCCACCAAGCCCGCTCAACTGGGAGAGAATGGCCTACTCAACAAATGGTGCTTGGAGAACTGGATAACCATATCCAAAAGAATGAGAGAAAAATACCATCTCACACCTTATACAAAAATTAACTCAAGATGGATCAAAGATCTAAATATGAGAATCATGATAATAAAGATCTTGGAAGATAATGTAGGGAAACATCTACAGGATCTTGTATTAGGAAATATTTTCATGAACTTTACACCCAAAGCACAAGCAACGAAAGAAAAAATAGATAAATGGGACCCCCTCAAAATTAAAAACTTTTGCACCTCAAAGGAATTTGTCAAGAAAGTGAAAAGGCAGCCTACTCAATGGGAGAAAATATTTGGTAACCATATATCTGATAGGGGCCTAATATCTGGCATATATAGAGAAATCCTATACCTCAAAAATAAAAAGACAAACAACCCATTTAAAAAATGATTTGAATAGATACATCTCCAAAGAAGAAATACAAATGGCTAAAGAGCACATGAAAAGATGCTCAACATCACTGGCTATTAGGGAAATGGAAATCAAAACTGCAATGAGATATCATCTTAGTCCCTTTAGATTGGCAGCTATTGAAAAAACAGAGGACCTCAAATGTTGGAGAGGATGTGGAGGGAGGGGAACACTTATCCACTGCTAGTGGGAATGTAGAATGGTGCAGCCATTGTGGAGGACATTTTTGTGGTTCCTCAGGAAGCTAAATATAGAACTGCCATATGGTTCAGTAATCCCACTGCTGGGTATATACCCAGAAGTATTGAAAGCAGGGGCACGAATGTTCATAGTGGCATTATTCACTATTGCCAAAAGTTGAAAACAACCCAAATGTCCATCAATAGATGAATGGATAAACAAATTGTGGTATATACTAAAATGGAATATTACTCAGCTGTAGGACAAAATGAAGTATTAACACATGGAATAACATGGATGAATCTTGACAACCTTATGTTGAGTGAAGCAAGCCAGGCACTGAAGGAAAAATATTACATGACCTCACTGATATGAATTAAGCAAATTGAGCAGACTCACAGAACTAGTCTGGAAGATAGGTCTACAGGAGACAGAAAGGAAGAAGAAGATTGTGAGTCAATGCCCATTTGGGCAAAATCTATAATAAGGTGGAAGGGTGTAGTTGTGCAGTGGATGGGCATGACAGTGGTGCAGCGATGCTATTGGTTTGGGTTGTGCTGTATTCTGAGGAGGGTATGATGGGGAGGGTGGATTGTCCACGGAACTGGGGGGAGGGTTGAGAGAGGGAGCAGATGAACTCTGGGGATTTGCGGGTACGTGGTTGAAGCTTCAACGTTGAGAATTTTCTTTTGGCAAATATGGCAGGGCATGCAGGAGAGGGCACACCTGGGGCAGGCTTCTAGGGAGTGTGTGAGTGATCATCTTGTCATAGTGTGTTATATCAGTGGGTGGAGACCCACATAATAAGCAGGAAGGTGTTGGATTCCTATTCTGAGGAGTCCTGCTATGTTCTCAAATAGAGGAGCGGGAGTCTCTTGAGAGCGTAGGCAGTGCCTAACAGGGGAGGACAGGCCAGTATGTCAGCCCTCAATGTTGTTTCAAGTAACTATGAATCTTGTTCTTCAAGGAGTGAAGTTTGGTGGTTGCCATGGGTCCAAGGGAAAGAGGAGGGAGGAATAGAATAGATGGAATGTGGAGCATTTTGGGGGCGGTGGAAGTGTTCTACATAATCTCACAATGACAGATACAGGCCATGTTAAATGTCATCAAACTTTATAAAAGTGTATTGTCCAAAATGTAAACCATAATGTAAATCATTGACCATGGTTAGTAGCAATGCTTCAATATTTGTACATCAACTATAAGAAATGTACCATCCACATGTGAAATGTTATTAACAGGGGAAAGGGAAAAGGGGGAGGATGTTGAGTAAATGGGAATCCCCTATAGTCTGTACATCACTTTTCTGTAACTTAAACTTCTTTGAAGACAAAATGAAAAAAATAAGACACTGGGGGAATAAATGGAAGAAAATGTCACTGTACATATAAGAAAACATATCTTACAGTGATGAAAGACATAATGCTAAAAATTTTTATTTAATTTTATATTAAAATTTTTTTTATTATTCCAAAACTTTTAATTTTTTTGTATTTTATTTGTTATTTTTGAAACTATCATTATTGTTTCATTTTCTTATTAATTGTATTTGGTTATTTTGTTGGCTTCATTTTTGAAGAAGTTTTAGATCATAGAAGGGTTACAACTGTGGCAGCAGAGGATCATTGGTGCTTGGTGTCAGTCATGGGGGATGCATGGGAGGAGGTTCACCTGGGGCATAACTATAAGGCATATAAATGTGTTCAGGTGTTCATGGGGCATTGTCACGGTGGTTGGAGATTCTTACAATAACCGAAAGAGTATTGAATTCCCATCATGTGCAGCAAGAATTCCCCAAATCAGGGGCAGTGACTAGTGAAGTAGGATGGACCATTGATGGACCCTTGATATTGATGATTGTACTTTTGCACCTTTACTTTTGAAATTGAAACTTAGCCTAGTATTATAGCATGCCAAAGAGTTACCTCCTGAGAGCCTCCTTGTTGCTCAAATGCGGCCAAACTCAGCATATAAATTCATTACCTTCTCCCCAGCATGGGACGTGACTCCCGGGCATGAACCTCCCTGGCACTGAGGGATTACTACCAAACAACAACTAACAATGAAACTGGAAACAGAACTCGACCAAAAGGGGGAAAGGGTAAAGACAAATGAGTTTAAATGGCTAAGAGACTTCAAAGTGAGTTCGGAGGTCATTCTAGAGGTTACTCTTATGCATGTTTCAGCAGGATCTCATTAACTGCCAAAGTAAATATTGCCTCAAATAACAGGGCTCCTTATGCTCCCCAGTGTGACAGAGTTGGACTCAGTTGTGGTTTCCCTACACATGGTTTCTCTTCCCCATTCTATTTGAACCTATAGTTAGTAATAGAGTTGATAGGTATATGTCCAAGAGACTTAAATCTGGGTTTTCCATGTGCCAGCTGGGCTCTGAATCTTAACAGAGTTCCAACACCTGCTCTCCAGTTCATCGGACTCACCCACGACAACTAACAAGGAGATGATTATAGACAATGACCATCCCAAGGAACAGAGAGAGTCTGCAACTGCAAGCAAGATAGTCCCATCCATCAGCCCCATGGGATCTAAGCCCACTCTCCATTAGAGACAGAGTGGGCATCACCAATCCAGAATCCTCAGGATTGGGGAATGAGCGATGGACTAAAGTAGACTTACTGGTATTCTACTAAAGACTTATTGTGATTCTAGTAATGGAAGAACTTTTATCACTGATGTGGAGGCAGTGGCCACTGTAGGTTCTGAAGGGAGGGAGATGGAAAAACAGGTGTAATATGGGGCCATTTAAAGGACTTGTGTATTGTCCTGAATGACATTGCAATGACAGATACAGGACATTATATATCTTGTCATAACTTATAAAATTGCATGGGCGAGAGTGCAAACTAGAGTGCAAACTATAGTCCACGCTTAGTGGCAATGCTCCAAAACATGTTCATTAATTGTTTCAAATGTACTCCACTAATGAAGGATGTTGTTAATGTGGGAAAATGTGGGAGGGGTAGGGAGAGGGGCATATGTGAATCCCCTATACTTTTTATGTAACATTTATGTACTCTAAATATCTTTTTTTTTTAATTAAAGAGTATATTAAAAAAAAAAAAAAAGATAAAGTTCAGGGTCTCTTGCATGGCCTATCTGATTCTCCATAATTTGACCCTCCAATTTCATGCCTTTTACCCTTGAACCCTAAACCCCAGCAGTACTGAATTGCTTCAAGCTTTAGACCTTGGCTTGCCAAATGGGGCTGAGGAACAAAAACGTAGATTGGTGCTGAAACAAATTCATTCATCTAGGTAATGATTGGATGTATTGAATTAAGCCCTGGTGATACAGCAGACACCTAGATAGAGAAAGTCTCTGGTGGAGTGTACATACAAATTTCAGATGATGAGATCCTCCTCTTGAAGGTCTACAGTAAGCATGAGTTTAAACCTTTCTTCTAATGAAGCTTGCTCCGATCATTTCCCCCTCTCTTTCAGCAAACTAACGCCTTCTGATGTACAAAGAAAACTGTTCATAAGGAATAATTCCCTCATCTCCCTTTTCTTCCATGCTTGCAATCCACATTTTTTGCCGCTTCTCTTCTTCCTTCTAATTTCAGAGGAAATGTGTAATTCTGCTTAACTGTTTTTTATTTCCCCTATATAGTTATCCATCTTTATTCTTTATGATAGCAATTCCAGCTTGCTCAGGACTCAAATCTCTCCTACTTTAAAAGAACAGCTTTATAATAACACTCCCTCAATTCAATGCCTTCTTTTAGTTCAGTGGTTCTCAAACCACAGTCCATTAACATCACAAACGAGATTTTAAACACAGATGCCTGGGCCACATCACAGAACAATTCAAAAAGAATCTGCAGACGGGGTGGAGTCTGGAGAACAATATGTTTTGAAATTCCCCAGGTGATTCTAAAATCCCCCCAAAGTCACTGCTGTTGTCTGCCACAGAAAACTTATTTAAAACTAAAGATCTCCACTTCCTATTTTCCCACTGACTCTTAATTCCATTGCCTTTCAGTTTTGTTCCATTGAATCACTGAAATTGCTTTAAAAAGTTCACCAATTACCTTTAAGTCCAAGTGACCCTTCTACTTCCCTGGCTTGACTCTTGCAGCATTTGATATCATGGACTACAACTTCCTTCTTGCAATGGCTCCAGTGGATCCTATGAGACAGCCTATGCTTATTCTCCTGCATTCATTCCTCCTCAGTCCCTTTTATGGGCTTCCCTTCCTCCAGGCACCTTTTGGATATTGGTGTTCCCAACATTCCATCTATCTTCTGTACAAACTCTCATAGGGTGACAATCTATTATTTCCATTTCTATAATAATTGCTTCCAAATTTCCATTTCTAGCCCAACCTTTTCCAAGCTCAGATCCATCTCTCCCAGTACCTACTGAGCATCTACTCCTTCTCTCTGAACCAGAGTCCCCCCTTTTACTCCTCGTCTCCTTATATGGCACCAACAAAGTATCCAATCCTGAAACCTAGGTGTCATCATAGCCTATTTCTCCATCTCTCCTTCGTGTGCATATGTTTATTGAGTCCTGAAAATTCTATAGGCTAAATCTTGAGTTTCTGCTCCTCTCCAAGTCCACCATCACTGTGCTAGCTTGGGCCATCATCATTTCTCTCTTGCATTGCTTCCTTAGTCCCTCCTCCAGCCTCTGCACTGTCATCAGAGCAAGCTCTCTAAATGCAAATCTGACAATACTATGACTCCTTAAAGCCCACCTTTAAAGACTTTCTGCAACACAAAAGTTAAATCCAACCACCTCTTTAGCCTGTGTGTGGTTATCACAACAGGAGAGTAATACAGGGCACAGAAAGGTGTCATTAGGTAAAGGGGCAAGATAGTTCTCTTTTAGTGTAGGCAAAGACAAATGTTTACTACACACAGATGGATAACCAGAGCAGGAGACAGCATTACTGCCAGGTTAGCTCAATACCTAGCACCCCATGTGGGGGGGTTTGAAGCTGTATGTCCTTGAGAAAAACTTGTTCTTCAATTTAATCCATCCCTGTGAGTATGAATACATGTAAGTAGGACCTATTGACGAGGCTGCTTCAGTTAAGGTAGGGCCCATTTCAATCAGATGGGGTCTTAATCCTATTACTAGAGTCCTTTATAGACAGAAGGAAATTCAGACACAGAGAGAGAAAGCCAGAGGGAGCAGCCAGGAGCTGGATAGCAACAAACCTGGAAGAGGAGGGAGAGACCAGGATATGCCGCCATGTGCCTTGCCATGTGACAAGCTAAGAACCAAGCCCCAGAATGCCAGTCTTTGGGGAAAAAGCATCGCTTTGACACCATCTTAATCTGGACTTTCTTTTAGCCTCAAAACTGTGAGTCAATAATTTTCCGTTGTCTGAAGCGGATCCTTTGCATGGTATTTGCTTGAGCAGCCAAGAAAACTAAAACACCATGGAGGAGAGAGAAAAAGAGAGAGAACTGTTTGATAGTGTGGTAAAAACACTGATTTGAACTATTCTAGTAAAAGGAGTGAAAAAACTGTGATAGTGTATACTTTGTGCTAGATAAATAAAGGCCTCTTTGGAAGCATCGAAAAAAAAAACCCAAACCCCCCAAAACCCAAAACCCCACCATGGATGCCCAAAACCTGCTTGTTGAATGAATAAACGGTCTTGCTTGGACAGTGGGCAGCCTACAGAGGGTCCTGCACACTGTACAGAATTTTCAAAATAAAACGCTAGAGAAAAAGAAGTGTTTTAGTATAGACATCATGGCTGGGGCTGGATAGGGAAGTCCCAGTCATCTTGAGGAGAGAGACCTTACAAAAGGAAATGCTCTACAGATATTTGTGTGCCCACTTCTTGTTTGAAGTTGTGGAGGACGAGAGGGCTGTAGAGGACCCACTGTAAAAACTCTGGTCCAGGGCTTGGCACCCAGCAGCTGCTCAGGACATTCTGCAGCGCTAATGAGGAAGAAAAGCAAATAATAACAATCACAACCGACAATTACTGAGTGCTTACTTCAGACTAGGCATGCTTCTGTGTGCATTATTGTATTAATTCATCGATTCTCTAGGATATATACCATTGTTTAATCAGTTTCACAGATGAGTGGACAAAGGTACATAAGGGTAAAATAACTTACCTAAGGTCACAGAGATAGAAAAGACAGACATGGATTTGGTCTTGTGCCTTTGACCACCATGTTCACTGACAAATGCCACATCGTGCTGTCTATTCCCGTCAGTGGCCAATACCCCATCTTCCCTGTCACTCATTGTGCTCCAGGTACCTTATTTACCCTGTACGTTTTGAATACACCAATCTCATTCTTGCCTAAAGCTATTTGAAATTGCTATTACTACAGGCCTTAAAATGTGCTACATTTGACCTGATGATATTTTCATCAGTAAGAGATTTTACATAGAAATCTGACTATCCAGGACAACTTTTAAAAATATCATCAGATATAGTAACATGGACCCTGCCTTCCTGTATGGTAACAATGTTACTGAATTGTGACTGGGCCACTTAATATGGAGTAGGCACTCTCTAATTCGCCACAGTCCTTACCCCTCCCTATTATGTTCTACACAGGCTCTTTCTAAACTTTATCACTTGCCTGAGCTCTGTAGTCATTTCATGTGGCAAACCTGACTTTACCTCTAACATACCAGCTGGCACCAGAGTGGACTGAAGACATAGAGAAGACCCTTTCTATGTTCTTTGGGGGCTGAAAGTAAACATACTGCCTGGGGATTTGTGGAAATTCTGATTCTGATTCAGTATGTCTCGGGTGAATCCTGAGACTCTGATTTCTAATGCATTCCCAGGTAGTGCCAATGTGACATTTCTTTTCTTTTCTTTTTTTTTTTTTTTAATAACCTATTAAAGCTTTTAAAAATACTTGCTCATTTTTTTCTTTTATTGTGATATATTTTATCAAATAATTCTAATTGAACACACTAAGAAGTCCCAAGCTGAGTGCTGCAAGGGCCTTAGAGACAATCTAGTGCAGAAGAGAAGGGCCCAAAGGCCCAGAGAGGGGACGTGACATGGTCAAGGCCATATCAGAAAACCAGCAGCAGAGTCTCTGATCAGGTTCTTGGATTCCCTCCCCACAAATGCCTGCACAGTGATACGGACTGCAGGCTCAGAGAGAAAGCTGTGAGCAGCAAATCCAAATCCGTCCCTGTAGTGACCAGCCAGCCTTTAGGGGTCTTCATTAATATTACGTGGTCATCCCCCAGTGCCCGCCCCCATACCCATCTGGCCATCTGGCCAGCCACAATTATCTTCATTTTGAGGGCTGGGGGCAACCTGGCCGAGCAGGCTCGTTAAGTTCTATTTAAAAGCCAGACTAAAGCTTTGGGTCATTTATAATCTACTAAATATTTCAGACTGTATGTCTTAAGGCATTGGAAAATTACAGGGATATTTCATGGTCTCATTTTGGGAGCATAGATCTGGCTCGGTTAGACATGGTTCCACTTATGGGTGGATCTGCTTTGCCTTGGAAAAGCTGGGTATAAATAAAAGGCTGAAAATGCGGGGATGTAAATGCTGAGTGGTGAAGGCGGCTTTGGGTGGCAAAGTGCCTGCAGGCGCTGGTGGTCCTTGCAGGGAAAGCAAGACTGAGGGGAGGTCAGATCTGAGGGGGGAGGCAGAGAGACAAAAAAGTGACAACTGTTAAAAAGAGGAAGCAGGGCAGCTCCAGGGTTTGTGAGGCCCGAGAACGAGAGGAGTCTGGGTCAGGTGCCAGGGAAAATGGATTGGCTCCATGCTCAGAAAAAAACATCTTGATTAAGTAATATACACATGGCAAAATACTCAGGCAATAAAAGAAGTGAAACACTGGAAATAATTCTCCCTCCATGTCTTCCCTCCAGTCTCCCAGTCCACTGGTCTGTTTTTTGATATGCAATTGCCGTGTCCGGTTTTTAATGTACTTTTCAAGATATTACACATATACATTTATTCTACACCAATGGGCGTATATTATAAACTGTTCTATACCCTTTTTTGTGTGTTTCAGCATATCATATATCTTGAATGTAATGTCATATCAGGATGTAGAGATCTTCCTTATTATTTTAACAACTGCATAGTATTCTATTAAAATGTAGCACTGTAATTTATTTAACCTGCCCTTTATGGATGAATTAGGTTATTTTTATTCTTTCGCTACTGCAGACAATTTCACAAAGAATATCTTTTTACGTCTGACTCTACATCATGCGATATATTGGTAGGATGATTCTCAGAAGCAAAATGACTGGGTCAAGTGGGTATGGGTATCTCATTTTGATAGATATTGTCAAAATTGCCCTCCAGAGAGATTGTACCACATTTATATTCTCACCAGAAAGATATGTTGCTGATTTTCCTCACACTTTCACAAACCACTTACTGCCAAATGGTTTGGAGGCTTTTTAAAAATTGAGGTATAATTTACAAACAATAAGACGCAGGGCCTTGGGTGTACAGTTCAGTGGATTTTGACAGATGTATGCATCTATGTAACCCACACCCCAATCAAGATAGAGAACAATTCCATCACTTCAGGTTTACTCATACCCCTTTCCAGTCAATCTCCACCCTGAGATGCAACCACTATTTTGATATTTATCACCTTATATCAGTTTCGCTTATCCTTGAACTTCAAATAAATGGAATCATACAGTCTGTGCTTGCTTGTGTCTGATTTCTTTTGCTTTGACATAAGGTCTGTGAGATTCATACATGGTACTATCAGTCATTTGTTCCTTTTTATTGCTGATAGTAAGTAGTCCATTGTAGGACTATACCTATTTGTGTTTATCTGTTCTCTTCTTTATGGACATTTGGGCTCTTTTCAGTTTTGGGTAATAAGGCTTGCAATAATATTCTTGAGGAAATCTTTGTGTGAGCATATGTTTTCATTTCTCTTGGGTAAACATCCAGGAGTAGATTTGCTAGGCCATAGAGTAGACATATGTTTAATGGGCAAGAGGCTGCCAAACTGTTTTCCAAAGTGGTTGTACCATTTTATACCCCCACCGACAATGTGTGAGAGCTTGCTTTGCTCCACATGTGCACCAAGATTCGAGGCCATCAGTCCCTTGAATTTTGGTCATTCGATTGGGTGTGAAATTTGTCTCATTATTTTAGTGAATATTTAATGTGTTTCAGTGAGTTGTAATGTGTACTTCCCTAATGACGAATGGTGTTAAACACCTCGTTTTTGTAAAATGTCGGCTTAAGTCTTTTGCCCATTTTTACTGAGTTGTCTTTTAATATTGATTTGCAGGAGGTCTTTATATATTCTGATACCAGTGTTTTGCCGGATATACATTATCTCCCATTCTGTGTTTGATCTCATCTATTTTCTTAATGGCTCATTTAATGAGCAAAAGTTAAAAAATTTTTAACTATATTTTTATTACAGAAGTTGTGAACTTACCAAAACAATCATGCACATGTGTGGAATTCCCATACAACACTCCTTCACCAACACACCACACGAATTGTGGAATATTTGATAGAGATTATGAGATAATTTCATCAGACTATTACCATTAACTATGGCCATAGTGTACATTTGGCATAATTTTCCATACCCCCTATTATTAACACAATACATCTTTGGCACTGTTGCAGAAATATTACAGTATTGCCATTAACTATAGTCCATAGGTTACAGTAATTGTAGTTTTCCCCATGCTTCTCCACATTCCCACAGAAGTTTTTAATTTTGATGAATTCTAATTTATTTTATTTTATGGTTAGTACTTTTTCTGTCTTAAGAAATTTTTGCCAAGGCTGTGAACTTATCCTGTGTTCTGCAAGAAATTTTATAGTTTTAGCTTTTAAATTTAGATTTTGATCTATTTGAATTAATCTTCATATATGGTGTGAGGTAGAGGTCAAGGATCTTTTTACCCCCATAGGATTGATTATTCAGTTGTTCTAATGCTATTTGTTGAGAAAGATGTTTCTAACTCCAATTGAGTTGACTGGGGGCCTTAGCGAAAAATGTAATTGACTATATAAGTGTGGGTCTCTTTCTGGATTCTCTCTTCTGTTGCTGTGATCACTACTATGTGAATGTCCCACTCACATGGTTGTGAGTTTCGAACTCAGGTTGTGGAAATCCTCCAACTTTGTTCTTTCTCAAGAGTGTTTTGACCATTCTAAATACTTTGCATGTCTACATAAGTCTAAGAATCAGCCTGTCAATTTGTACAAAGAGGGTTGCTGAGATTTTGATTGAGATCCATCTGTGCAGGGTTTGCGGGGAGCAGGGTAAGTCCTGACCTCCTCCTTCTGCAGCATACCCTGGCCGAGAGCTTCGGGGCATGCATTCCTGGGTTCCACTATATCTCTGTCCTTTCCTACCTGTGTGAATATGGGTCAATACTCTGTGGCTTACTTGCTACATTACCCTAGATAAGACCCAGACTTCTAGGAACCTCCATTTTCTCATCTATGCTATGTGGGCATATCAGTTGCAGTTTAGTCAGGAAAACAGAAATCACACTAGGTATTTAAAAGAGGAGATGTAATTGGTTATGCAGGTGTTAGGGCACTGACTGAGGAAAAAGGAGGGGATGAGGCATCCTAGAAATTAGAAATGCAGGAAGGACCAACTACTCTTAGTGCTAGGGAACACAAGGGAAGAGGTATTGTTACAGAACTCAGATGCTCATAGGATGGTCCCTTGTAAGTGAATGCTTGGACTCTGAAGGGAGGTGCCCCAGAGATGGTGCTTAGGTCTTTGGAGATCTAGGTGGCTGGTGGCTGGGGTTTATACCTCTGGGGGCACAATGTGGCTGGTGCCGGTTGTGTCCAAGGAAGGTGAAGGCTAGAGTCTTGGCTGTCCTCTGCTGTTGGAGAGACCCTGATAAGAGCTGGAGGGAGATACTCCCTTCTCCCCTCCTCCTGCCTAATCTTTCACCAGCACCACTCACTGCCAGATCCCAACAGGAAGCCAGGCACCAAGGAATTCTGGGAAATGTAGTCTGCAGACATCCAGCCCGTAGAGCACAGCAGAGGCTGGCAAACTAAGGCCCACTGGCCAAATCTGGCCCATTATCTGCTTTTGTGTGGCTTGCTTCTTTTGCGAACGGTGTTTAAAATTTTAAATGGTCAAAAAAATCAAAAGAAGAATAGCAATTTATGACACGTGAAAATGATATGAAATTCAAATTTCTGTGTCCATAAATTTCAGTCATATTCATTTGCTTATATGTGGTCTAAATTTGCTTTTGTGCTGCAATGCAGAGTTGACCAGTTTCAGCAGAAACCATATGGCCCAACAAAACCTAAAATAATTACTATCTGGCCCTTTCCCGAAAAAATCTCTTGACTCCTGGAGAGTGTTTTGGGAACTGAAAGTCAATGGGCAATCAGCACAAAGGATAATAATGCTCCCTTCCAGGACTGAAATAAGGAAAAAATGAATTAATGTGCATGAAATGTTCATTACAGACTTTAGCATGTAACAAGCACATTGAACCATTACTAGCCCCTGCTGTGTGTCAGATACCAGGCTGTAATTTTGGGTCCCAGAGATGAATAAGGCATAGCTATGACCTCAAGGTGATCCCAGCCTCGTAGTTGTAAAAGACGGGCAGGAAAGAAAGCCAGAGCGATGTGATAAATACCTTATTGATATCCTACTATGTGTGTGCCCTTGCTGAGTTAGGCCTCAGAAGAGGGGAGACCCAAGGACTGAGGTGTGGGCCCATCGTGCCACGCACCCTCCAATATACTGTTAGTGTCATGGTTTCCCACCAAACTGGGAGGACATCTCTGCATCTCCAGAGCTTGCTTTAATATGTAGCTGACAGTAGCCATTGATACATGTTTGTTGGATGACAGAATGAACAAAGTAGGATTAACCAATATTTTCTGCAGAAGTCACCTTCTCATCTAGTCTTCAAATGGAGAAACTGAGGTTCAAAGAGATTATGCAATTTGGCCAAGTTCACGCTGCAAGGAGCAGGGTTTGGGGTCTCTGCTCCTATGATTCTAACACTCCAGGACCCTCAAAGGTAGAGAGAAAGTTTCAGGCCATTGCTACTTTTTATGGCTCCTGAGGCTTAAAAAAAATTTTTTTTTAATATACTTTTTAAATAAAGAAGTGCTCCAGAGTGGACTTACCAAAATTGTTGTGTATTTTAAATGTTTATACTTAATGAAGTAGTGTTTTTAACAGGCAGAAAAACACAGTGAAATATAATTATGCTATTCACAAGATAATTATAGGATTTATTTAAAAAGTCTTATGCTTACAGTGTTAGCGACACTTGGTCTAGTATAGGGCACTCGTTTAAAGCTGCAGGATGAGTGATTTCTTCTCTCAGTCCTGCAGCATATCCCTGTGGCCCTGCATACAACCTCAGGTCTAAATTGGAGGCTGTTTGGAAATGTGAAACCAGGCCATCCAGCACCCCTTCCCCCAGCCTAAGAAATCTGCTGCCCTGGGCGATAGGTTCCATATTTGACTTGTCCAAGGCAGGAATTGAGACTCTGGGCTTCATGCTCCTATCATCCACTGAATGATTGGATAGTTTCTAAGGGGAGTGCTTGTCTTCCTGGGCCAGCCACAGGGTTGCTGCTAAACCCCTCTGCCTCGGTGAAAATTAGAAAAAGATGCCCCTTCTGGGTGGATGAGCTAGAAAGTGGTGTTCCAGATGGTTGGGCAGATTAGAAAAAGTCGCTGTGTCTGGATGGATGGATCGGAGAAAAATATGTCTTTCTCAAGGCAGATAATAGCCCCATGCCAAGGAGCATGGCTTTGGGGGCAGAACTCAGGCCAGATTTTCACCCCCTATGACTGGGAGCCTTGTACAGTACACAACTTGAACAGCCTTATGGGCCAGGCTGCACCTTTCTCCTGACTGCTTACTTGCACCCATAAGCCTCTATTCTCAATTTCTCTATCCTCTCCAAAACATCCTTTGGGGTACAGCTGAGTGGGGGAGATGAGGTATTTACAGGTTGATGTTTGACAAAGACCCAGTGCTGAAAGAGATCCTAACTCTTTCTGCAGTTGGGTGGCACACTAATCATTTCCTGTTCCTGGGGCTGGCGGCTGGCATTGCTCTAAGTAGCCAGCTGTCGCTGCCTCTCATGCATATTCCTGTTGTCAGCATTAATAAGGTACAATTGCCTGGGGGCTTGTTACCCACCAATTAAACATCGGATTTTATTGTGCAACCTTGAGGATGCTTTATGGTGTCAGAAGCGTTTGGCAGTTAAATACGACTAATATTCATGGTTCCCACATGGATGCTTCACATCCTGCTCCATTCACAGTGTGATTAAGGAATTAATTGATTTGGGCGAGATTGGCACATGCTCTTGACGATAAAATGACGACTCCTTTATTAAGGCGTGGACGCAGTGGGCTTGCTGCTAAAGCCAAGGCTGGTTAATGGTGGCTCACCACTGGGCATTTGGGAGCAGGCCTGGAGCACGGTGATGCTTGGCTCTGGCCCGAGGATTCTTTAGATCCTAGAAGATGCTTTGGAGCTCTCCTTTCTTCAGGCTTCTTCCCTGCCTCCTTCCTCTTCCCCTTCCTTTCCCTTCTCGTCCCTCCCTCCTCCCTTCCTCCCTCCTTTCTTTCTTCCTCTCTTCTTTTGAATTATTTCTTCCCTCTTTCCAATGTTCTCCCTTATACTCTCCCTCTCTTCCTCCCTTCTTTCCACACTTCCAGCCATCCTTTCCCTGTATTTAGTTCCTTACCCTTTTTCTTGTTTTATTCTACCCATTTCACTTTCCTCCCTTCTTTCCTCCCTCCCTTTTCTGAAATTTCATGAAGCCCCCACCCCAATTTGCATCCTCCAACCTAGCTCCCATAAGGATGGTGTTGAAAAGAAATACACACAGAGTAGTGAGAAGACTAGAATCTCATAAATCTAGAACAGAACCTATAACAGGGCAATGGATAGAAGTTCTGGGTTCCAGGTACCTGTAGTTTGTGGCTAAAATATTGGATACCATTTATTGAATGCTTCCTATGTACCAGGCTCTACACTATGTACACTATATGTCACTGAATATAACAAGGGAAATGGAGGCTCAAAGAGGTTGAATGAACTGCCTTATGGAACCCAGCAAGTAAATGACAGAGCAGGAATTTTAAATTTGGGCAGACTTCCTCCAGACTTTGCATGGTAGTCATCAATCCATTATCGACAGAGTATGTTGACATTAATGTAACTTGCATCGAAAGGTCCTTTATATGAATAGTCAGATGTGGCAAGGATAAGTGACACCAGAGATGTATGAAAGGAATGTTTATAAATACTTAGAAGTCCTAGAACAGAATGTGGTGGGATGCCTCACAGGGTCACATGGGGAAAAATGTCAGGTGTGTAGGCTCAACCAAGCAGAAGGGGAGTGTGGCAGTTTGATATTATTTATGAATTCCCAAAAGATATTAGTTATGTTTCTAAACTGGTCCTCTTGGTTTGATACCCCTTTGATTGTATAAAATTCAGAGGTTTCACTTTTACTTTATTAAATCAAGATTAGGGCTTTGATTCGACCATATGGAGGGTTGAGTCCCTTCCCCCTTGGTGGGCTTTATAAACAGATGCTCAGTCAAGAACACAGAAGTAGATACATGGAGAAGAGCACAGAGAAAGAGAGATAGTTCCATAGACACGGCAGAGGCCGGGGAAGAGAGATGAGCATGATAGTAGACAGCTGACCTTGTGAAGAGAGCAGAGCAGCTGAGTCTGGAAAGAAATGAGCCTTCCAGCCTACAGCTGAGATAGGAAGAAGCTGGGCCCATGGAGCCTTAAGAGGAAGAGGAAGGCTGAACCCTCGCAGACATTGCCTGCCATCTTGCTTCAACATGTGGCAACAGAGTTTGGTGAGGAAGTACCCCTTAGGGTACCTTGAGTTGGACTCTTTAGGGCCTTGTAACTGTAAGTGTCTACCCCAAATAAATACCCTTTATAAAAGCCAACAGATTTCTGGTACTTTGCATCAGCACCCCTTTGGCTGACTAATGCAGGGAGTAAGAGGTGCAGAGGGGACCTGGGGACTGTGCTTTCTTAGTGTTATTGGAGTGCAGCTGTAGTGCTTGTTCAAGCAAGATTGGGAATTGGGGAGTTTGTGTTTGATTTTCATGGGGGCATAAACCTCAGTAAGATGTGGCAGGAAAGGGAGAAGCTGTTTATCTTATATAAGCATGTGCCAAGGTGGTCACTGTGGGACATAGCCATAGTGTCTAAGAGTCTGAGTCATCTTTACAATACAAAGCCCCTCATGTTATCATCGACCTTAGAGATGCTGAAATATCATGATGGTGTGAAAAAGCCCCTATATTATTTTAATTCACAACATAACTCATCTACTCTCAGCCTTCTTGGCCCCTGTTCAACCTCATTACCTTTCAGACCTTCTCCTAATTCTCACCAGTGGAATGTGTGTGCATTTTAGGCCAAGATGGTTAGGAAGTGGATGTGCCCTTTTCTCTCTCTCTCTCTCTCTTTCCCTTTTCCCTTGCCTACAGAGGAAATCTGATACCCTAGGGGATTGTAGAGACTTACTATGGAAGAAGTTTGGTTTCCTAAATCATCACATAGAAGAGAGCTACCCATGGACCTGGATCACCGGCATTGAACTATCACATGAGCAAGGAATTATCTTCTATGGCATTATGCTTCTGAAAATTTAGGTTTATTTGTTATAGCAGCTAGTGTTACCTGAACAAATGTAGTTAGCAAATCCTGCCTAAAAAGATAGGATCCCAGGCCAGGGTTCTCAAGCTATGCCCTATTCATGATAAGGACCTCCTCGAGATGAGACAAGGATATTAGTGATGATCATGACATAATTCAGCTGGAGCAGACTTCACATTCTAGCCTTCACACACACCTTTCTTATTCGAGTGTCACTTTAAACAAAGGAAGGCAATGCAGTTATGGTTTAGATGGGGTTTCTCTCCTCTGAAGAAGAGTCACATTTAGGTGGCTTAAGGAAAATGGCCTGATATATCTTTTCTTTCCCAGTTTGTGGACTGAGATTAATGACTATGACATTAAAAACTATGCCATACTATGTCATTTGTATGCTCAAAACCAACGGTTCAAAATGGTGAAAAGGCAGCTGACTCAATGGGAGAAAATATTTGGAAATCACATATCCGATAAGGGTGTAATAGCCATGATATATAAAGAGATGGATGGTACAACTCAACTCATAAAAAGACAAGCTACCCAATTTAAAAAGGGGTGAAAGACTTGAAACTACAATTGTCCAAAGAAGAAATACAAATTGTGAAAAAACACATTAAAAATGTCCAATATCACTAGCAATTAGGGAAATGCAAATCAAAACTGCAATGAGATATCATTTCATACCTATTAGAATGGCCACTATTAAAAAGTCAGAAAACTACAAGTGTTGGAGAGGATATGGAGAGAAAAAAACACTTATTCAATGTTGGTGGGAATGTAGAATGGTACATCCACTGTGGAAGATTGTTTCACACTTTCTAAGGAAACTGAATATAGATTTTCCAGGTGACCTGGCAATACTATTACTGTATATAGCCAGAAGAACTGAGAGCAGTGACACGAGCAGACATCTGCACACCGATGTTCATAGCAGCATTATACACAATTACCAAAATTTGGAAATAACCCAGGAGTGCATCAACTGATGAATGGATATACAAATTGTCATGTATACACACAATGCAATATTATGCAGTGGTAAGAAAAGGTTGTTTGTGAATCTTTGGGAATGAATGGAAATGGGGAAAGCACATCATAGTGTTTGTAACTAGTAGAGCTATCATGTGGGTACAACAGTTATTGAAAAGGAAAGTCTAAGGTCATGTCTATTACCAGAAGGAAAGCTAGGAAATCTAACATGGGACTGTACAACAGTGACACCTCACATGAAATACAAATATGAGTGATATTGTATGTATAAGACTGTTTTTACAAAATATAAATATAAATAGAGAGATGGAAACAAGAGCAGCTATGTAAGCAGGGGAAGCATAGAGAAATTGAGAGGTCATGGTTTTTTTAAAAAAATTATTATTATTATTGGAATAATGAAAATGCTCTAATAATTATTGAAGTGATGAATGCACAACTATGTGATTTTATAAAATACCATTGATTGTACACTTTGGATGGATTTATGCTTTTTAAAATATGTATCAATAAATTTGATTTGTTAAAAAAAACAACAGCCAATGGTTTCTTGGTTCACTCTAGGTAAAGGTAAAAATCCTTATTATTTTTGAGTACATAATCTGCCTCATCTTCCTGCCTTGCTCTCATCTCCCATCATCTCCTTGTTTACTCCATTTCACTCCATTCTAGCCATTCTGGCCTCCTTACTGCTACTTGCACAGGCTACTGCCTCAGGGACTTTGCACATGCTGTTTTTTCTGCTTAGCCGTCTGTATAGCTTTCTCGCCTTTCATTTGTCTTCTTGGTATCATCTTCTGAAACCACTCCTTGCCAACTCTACTTGAAACTGCATTTCCTACTCCACCCTACTTGTCACCTTATAACATGCCATAAGACTTGTTTATCTGTTTATTTAATGTTCCTTTACCAGATTGTGATTTTCATGAGGCAAGGATTTTTTATTTTTGTTTATTTTTATAGATCAGACCCTGGGACAGTATTTAACATATCATAGACACTTAAAAGTGTGTGTTGCTTAATTACACTGTTTTCTACATTGAGATGATATTTGGTGGCATTGCTGATGACTGAGTTAGTGAATAAATTAATGAACTAATGGTAGCTTGGAGTTATGTACCTAGAAAAATATGTTCTTAATTTTAATCCATTCCTGTGGATGTTAGTCTATTGTAAACAGGACCTTTTAATGAGGTTAATTTAGTTAAGGTGAGGCCCAACTGAATGAGGATGGGTCATAATCCTATTACTGAAGACCTTGTAGAGAAGGTCAGAGAGGGAGAAAGCCACAGGGGAAGAAACTGGAAGGCAAATTAACCCAAAGGAGAAAGGAATAGGCATTTCCATGTGCATTACCAAGTCACAGAAAAGCCAAGAACCAAGGATCATCAGCAGCCACTCCCAGAATGCCACAGCCTTTGGGGAGAAACACCATCTTGCTGACACCTTGATTTTGGACTTCTCAAAACCTTTAGCCAGGAAGCTCCAGAGACACCCTGGTCTTATATAAGGGGGGATAGCCCCAGAGACTGATGCCTTATCAGTGGGTTCTATTTTGGAATCTGTGCTCCTGAGAGTGACAGAATTAGACTCAAATAAGTCCTCCCTGCACATGGTTCACCAGTCCCTTCTATTCAAACCTACATGTGATGCTGGAGTTTCTTAGGTATACTTCCAGAGACTGGAGCCTCCCGCCTACCTATGTGCCAAGTGTGCATGAAATCTAGGTGGAGCTGTAACTCCTACCCTACAGCTCAATGGACTCATCCAAGTCACCTGGTGAGGAGACAGCGATGGGAAATGGCCATCCCAGGGAATGGAGAGGGCCTGCATCTGCAGGCAGGATCATCCCACCTACCATATCCATGGGATATAAGCCCTCTCTCACTTGGAGTTGGAGTGGACATCACCATCCCAGTCGCCTCTGGATTGGGGGAAGAACTATGGACTAGAGTGGACTTGATGGTATTCTCTTGCTCACATATGGTGATTCTTGCAATGCAAGAAATTATAACAATGAGGTGGAGCCAGTGGCCACTTGACAGTTTTTGGGTAGGGAGGGGATGAGCAGTTGAAATACAGGGGCTTCTTTGGGAGTTGGAAGTTGTCCTGAGTACTGTTGTGGCAATGGATGTAGGCCATTTTAAATCAGCACACACCACTCAGAACTGAGTGGGAGAGAGTGTGGTCTACAGTGTGAACTGTGGTCTATGGTTGGTGGCAAGGCTCCAGGATGTGTAAGTTCATTGAGGTTGGTGGGCCACACTGTGGGAGATGTTTGTGTGGGATGTGGTGGGAGGTGTGGGAGGTGGGCAACATGGGAATCCCAGTGGGTTCTGTGTAATATTTTAGGTAATCTAAGCACCTCTTAAAATATATGTATATATATATATATAAATAACATTTTTGTAAGCAAATACACATATATGCATATATATTTATATATCATTTTACAAATGTTTGTATGTATTGTGAGAATTTTGATTTTTACCCATAATAAAAAAACAAAAAGCAAAAAAACATCAAAGTCATATCAAGGTCAAAACCTATAAAAGTGTACAGTGCAACATGTAAACCATAATGGAAACCATCAACCATGGTTAGTAGCAATGCTTCAATATTTGTACATCAATTTGTAACAAATGTACTATACTTATGTAAGATGTTATTAATAGAGGAGTGTGGGAGGGGGGAGGGTGTTGGGTATATGTGAATCCCCTATGTTTTCCATGTGACTTTTTGTAACTTAAAGTTTCTTTGAAAATAAAGTGAAAAAAAAAAAAAAAAAAAAAAACCCTTTAGCCAATAAATAACCATTGTTTAAGCCAACCCATTGTATGGGATTTATTTCAGCAGCCAGGAAACTAAAATATAGGTGTGTAAGTAGAAGGATGGATAGACAGGAGGGCCAGCTGACCCATTAATCATCTCTTAATGAAGTTTTGGGCTTGCCTCCAAAGCCACCCCTTGCACATGGCATTCAATAGACAAAAGATTGCAAAAACAATTGGGTGGCGTTTTGTTTTTTAACCAAATTATTTAGTGGTCAATATTTACAAGTTAAATAAGCCCACTTAAAAAATCCCACGCATTTCTGACTTCTCTAGAACAACCAGTTGATTGGACAATACTACTTTTCATTACTACCCAGTTCAACTTGAATAGCAGCTACTTATCTTGATGGACATAAGTTCTCCAGTATTCCATGATCCCAGCAGGGTTCATCTAGTTATTTTTCTTACTTGATCCCTGGGGGAATTTAAGTTTGTGATTCCTGCTTTAGATTTTGTTATTCTCCCAGCTCTCCTATCCCTGACCTTGTCTAGGTTTATAGTTTTGTATTTCATCTCAGGGTTGACTCCTATCCCCAAACCACATCATGACAGATACTAGACACCATTTCTCTCTGGTCTATATCTGGTGTCTTTGATCTTCCTTAGTAAGCTGAAAACAGATCAGATTGTGCTCCGTTGAGTCATATCAGTTGGACTAGGTGACTGCATATCTGAAGGTTCCAACATCAGGACATCTGCATGTTCATGGTCTTTTACCTCTTGCTGCATCTTACTGAGCAAGATCCTGGGGTGATGGATGGAGCAACAAAGACACATCCAGTGCCCCTATGAATATAAGGATATACCTGACTCCCTGCCTTTGCCGCCCTCAAACCTGCACAGCTGCAGCCACTTAGTCCCCAGCGGCAGTGTCTGCCCCAGTGTGATGCCAGGCTCAACGCAGGCCTGGCTTAAAGAATTATTAGGAGCTCTTGGAAAAGAAGTCTGGTCCCACATGGATAATGCCGGCGGGACTGCATCATAGCACAGAGACTGCTGCTTACTTTGAAATCAGTGCCTTCTCTTGGATGCACTTTTTTGAGAACAATCATTTGCAGCATCTTGCTGGAGGCTGATGAAAACAAAAGCAAACAAAAACAAGGAGTGATAAATGAAGCAGGTGGTTCAGCCTCTCCAGCTGGAGGGCAGGAGCATCAAAACCCAGTGTGCTCAGATAGAAATGGATCGAAACAGCCAGACAGTCCCTTTCCTTTCCCATCACATAAGCCAGGGGTTAAAGTTGCTGACTGAGTAATGGTGGCTAAGCATAGGGTAATCCTGTGAGAGGGCTGAGTAGGGGATTTAATCATAGCCTGAGAGTGCCAGCATTTGAAAGCACAAAGGCCAGTCATCAATCCCTTCTTCCTCCACTTGGTTTCACTCTTATTATTGGGAATCTTTGTACACAAGTGGCAGAAACACAAGCCCAAACAGGTAAGAGAAATGGTAAGGGAATTTATTGCTCAAGTCCCCTATAAAGGCCTGGCTTCAGGTGTGGCTGGATTCAGGTGCTCATGTAATGTCAGAGGATCTGGGTTCTCCTCCTCTCACTTTTGCTTCTTCTGTGTTGGGTCCATTTTCAGTGTCTCTGCCTGCATGGTAGCAAGAAGGCTTGATCCTCACATTCTCCCAAGTTCAAGTCCAGTGTAGAAGAGAGAGTATCTGAAATGCCAAGTTAATGTGTGGAGTGTTAATCGCAGAATGACAATATTTCAAAATAATAGAGGGGCTGTTTGTGTCTTATATTTTACTGCATTTTTATAGGAAGCAATATATTTTCTTCCGTTCCTCCTCTGATACTGTAATAATCTTTTCTAAATTAAATAGGCAACAAATTTTAAAATTATTATTATTATTATTATTTTTTCTTTTACCAGGAGTTCCCAGGGATTGAACCCAGGTCCCTCCATATGGGAGACGGATGCCCAACCATTTGAGCCACATCTGCCCCCCAACAAGTTTTTTAAAAAGGAGAGTATCTCTTCCTGTCACTTAACACAAGACCCAGATTCCACTCTGATTAGCTCAATTTGGGACAAATGCCAATCTCTAAAGTAATGGTGTAATTAGGGGGATTGGTTGGGCTAACTGCTCAGCTTTGGGCCACATGTCTCAGCCCTGGAATCATGGGTTGGGTGTCACCCACAAGGGGAAGGGGGGTTGAGTATTCTGGATGATTCCCAAATGCCCACCATACTTCCATCCCTTGTTATCTGACTTTCGCCCTATTTCTCTCCCCCACCGAAAAAGTCTCTCATTATGAACATCCAAATTCAATGGATCATTTTCATTTACAAACTTCTCTGCAGAATTGGGCTCTCATAACTTCCTCCCTTATTTGGATAGTTTCTCCCTATTCTAAGACACCTTTTTCTTTTTAATTTTCTCTGTCTTTTACTGACAGTTCCTCTTTTGTCCACCCATTAAATATCTACTGATATTCCTCTGGAGTTCAGGTATTAGCCTTTGCATCAATTAGAACACTTTCAGCTGTGAGTGACAGAATTCTTGAGTAACAGTGGTTTAAATCATAAGGATACTTATTGCTTCCCTAAAATGATCTCTGGGGATCTTAGGGTCTGGCGATGTCATGAAGGACCTAGGTTCTTCTACTTTTCTGTCTTGACATCTTTAGCTTGTTAGATTTTCTTCCTCATGTCTGTCAGTTTCATAGTAACAAAATGCTGTAGTAACAGGCATCCTGTTATGTTTATGGCAGGGACAGTGATAAGGAGAAATACAAGTACTTCTCTGCAGACTTCCAACCTTTGACTAGTAGAGCAAAAGCCTCCCCAAATCCCTCCTGGGCAATCTTTCCTTTCATCTGATCAGCCAGAACAGGATCACACGGCCAGCTCTAGCTGAAAAAGAGGCTGGGAAGGTACATCTGCCACCCCCATAATCTCCCTGCATAATCCTCTCCACTCCCAAAGCTTTGGCTGCCGTCTTGATGCTGGTGCTTTCAAATTCCAGCTCAGCTCTTCCCTTTGAGACCCAGACCTATGGAGCCATTTGAGGCTAGACATCTCCATGTGGTATGTCATGGGCACTACACACTCTGCATGCTTAAAACTGAGCTCAGTGTTGCCCCTCCAATGTGCTCTCCCTTCTATGTCTACTATCTCTGGGAATAACAACCTTCCCAGCCACTTGCACAAATATGAGCCTGACAGTCATCTTGAGTTCTCCACTCGTTCTGTGTGAGATTGAATCATTTTTGCAGCTTTTTACTCCCTCTCCCCCCAGTATTAGAACTCTATATCTATGCTCTTTGCCACATGATTTTCCTCCTTATGAAAGCAGGGTACATTTCCCTTCCCCATCAATCTTGGGCTTGGCAATGTGACTTACTTTAGTCAATGGAATGGAGATGGAAATGTCAGTTCCAGGCCAAGGTTGTAAGTAAGAGACTTGGTGTGTCTCTGCTCATTCTCTTGCAATCTGGTGATCTGCCATGACAAGGACCTCAGGTTCTTGCAGTCATTTCAGTCTGGGCCCCAGAACAAACATACCTGGAACAGAACTGAGTCCAACGGTTGGGGATTGAATCATGCCTCCATTAAAAAAAAACTCTAGTTTTTTGGGTGTGAACCCATTGGTAAATAGGACCTTTGAAGAACCTCTTAGTTAAGGTGTACCCAAACTGAATGAGGGTGGGCCTTAATCTATATGTTCAAGGTCCTTATAAGCAAAATAATTGGACACAGAAGAAGAAGCCAGTGGGAGCAGCCAGAAGCTGGAAGTCAATGGAAGCCAGAAGAGAAAGGAGAAGACACCACCATGTGTATTGCCATGTGACAGAAGATCCAAGGACCAAGATAACTGGCTGCCAGCCCTGGAATGCTACAACTTCTGGGAGAAAGCATCACCTTGTTGATGCCTTGATTTTGGACTTCTTGTAGCCTCAAAATCATGAGCCAATAAATTCCTGTTGTTTGAGCTAATCCATTGTATGCATTTGTTTTAGCAGCTGGAAAACTCAGACACTAATCTACATGCAGGAGCCAAGTGCAGGCAACCTTCAGCTTGAAGCAGAGCTGCCCAGTCACGCACAGCCAAGATCAGGTGAATTGTTGTCAACCTGCAGACCCATGAACATGAGAATAGATGCTTTATGCTGTAAGCCACTGAGTTTGAGCTGATTTGTTATATGGTGTTATTAGGGCAATAATAATTCACTAATAAACATGTGACAATCCAAGAGCAGAAACACCTTTTATGCTCATGCTTCATCTAACTTCTTCTCTCTCCCATTGGTCTATCTTTCCTAACCATCAAGCTTTAACTAAAATAACATTTCCTCTGTGAATTCTCCCTGCTCTTAGGATGCTCCCTGTCTATCAGAAAAGATAGACATTGAATGAGTAACCAAATAAGTGTGGAATTTTAAAAAAATGGGATGTTTGTGGTGTTATATAACTTGAGCTTGTAGCAAGGAACCTACACCTGATTTGGGATGTGGGGGTGAAAGAATTTCCTGAGAAACTTCTGAGATATGGAAGATAAATAGGGGTTGACCAGATAAAGCGGGGAGGCATGGATCTTCCAGGAAGAAGGAAGAGTTAATGTGAAGACACTGAGACCCGTGTAGCTGAGTCTAAGGAAATGAAGGAAAGCATGAGAGATGAGGCCACCAATAAGCAGGACGAGACCAGGCAGGACTCGAGGGTGTTGGGCTCTGTCCCAGGGGTAATGGGAAGGTTTTAAGCAGGGTGGGGACATGATAGAGACTGGGTGATAAAAGGCAGACTTGTCCTTCCTTTGGAGACCAACAGTAGTTGTAGCTATATGCTCATTTACCTCTCTGCATTGTAAGTATGTGTTTACATGTAGCCCTTCTTTCTAGACTGTGAGTTCCTCAAAAGAAGGACAGGGATACCACATCATGTGTGCAGTCCCAAAGCCCAGGAATGGTGGAGGGAAATCACAAAAGTAATGAATTAATATATTTTTAAAAATTTTTAAAAAGAAGCTTTAGATTATATAAATGTTACATAAAAAATATAGGGGATTCCCATATACCCCACTCCCTCCCTGTCCCCCACTTTCCAACATTAACAATATCTTTCATTAGTGTGGTACATTTGTTACAGTTGATGAACACAAATTGAAGCATTGCTGCTAAGCATGGTCTATAGTTTATATTATAGTTTACGCTTAGCACCACACAATTTTATAGGTTTTGAAAAAATGTATAATGGCCTGTATCTATCACTACAATGTGATACAGGACAATTCCAATGTCCCCAAAATGCCCCTGTGACACCTATTCTTCCCTCTCCCTTCCCTCAGAACCTCTGGTGACCACTGTCTTTATATCAATTTAGCAATTCCATTACTAAAATAATAATAGTTCTACTTTGGTCCATAGTTTCATTCCCCCATTGTGTTTGTTCAGTCCTCAATTTTGAGGATTCTGGGATGGCAATGCCTACTCTGCTTCTGATTGTAAAGGGGCTTAGATCCCATAGGGAAGGTGGATGGAACTATCTTGCTTGCAGTTGTAGATACTCTCTCTTCCTTGGGACGGGCATTGTCCATCATCATCCTTTTGTTAGATGTCCTGGGCAAGTCCAGTGAACTGGAGAGTAGATGTTGCAACTTTGCTGAGATTCAGGGCTCAACCAGCACATGAACAGACCGACGATTTAAGTCTCTGGGACATATATTTAACAAGTATTGTGCTAATTATAGGTTCAAATAAAAGGGGCAGAAGAGCCATGTGTAGGGAAATTAGAAATGAGTCTAACTCTGTTACATTGGGAAGCCTATATTCCAAAGTAAGACCCATGGACAGGGTGCCAAATTCCTGAGATTGTCTGCCCTGCCTATATTGTCTCTAGATGTCTCTAGAGGTCTCAGGAGCCCCACTGTCTGAGGCACTGTTTACTGTGGCAGTCAATGAGATCCTATTGAGGTGTGCATAAGCGTAACCTCTGGAATGACCTCCCAACTCACTTTGAAATCCCTTTGCCATAAAAACTTATTTGTATTTAATATTTTTCCCATTCGGTCAAAGTCTTTTTCCAAATGCATTGTTAGTTGGCACTTGGTAATAATCCCTTGGTGCCAAGGAAGCTCATCCCCTGGAGTCATGTCCTACACCTGAGGGAAGACAGTGTATTTATATGTTGAATTTGACTTAGAGAGAGGCTGCATTTGAGTTTCAAGGAGGCTTTCAGGAGGTAACTCTTAGGCAATATATAATACTAGGCTAAGTTTCTATTTCACAGGGTTCATAAGTACAACCATAAATATCAAGGGCCTGGAATAATGGTCTGTCCTCCTTTGCTAGGCACTGCTCATCTATTCAGTGAATTCTTGCCATTCTAGTAGAGAATGTAGCTGGACTTTCCAGGATGGGAATACAATATTCTTTCGGTTAATATATGGGTCTCCACCCACTGAGACAATGCTCCATGACCACTTGAACATATTCATATGCCAAAGAAGCATGCCCTAGGTACACCTCTCTCCACACATCTACCCATCACCCACACCCCACACCCCACACCAGTGATCCTCCCCTGCCACAGGTGTGACCATTCTGTGATCCAAAACCTTCCTCAAAACAAAGCCAATAAAATAAAATAAAACAAAATAAAAAATAAAAATAACAAATAAAATACAAAAATAAAAAATAATAAAAATAGAATATATTTTTTTCATCATCTTTCATCATTGTAAGATTTTTTGTCTTTTATGTACAGTGACAATTTCTCCATATGTTCCCCCAGTGTCTTGATTTTTTTAATTTTTGCTTTATCTTCAAAGAAGCTTTAGGTTACAGAAAAGTCACATAAAAAATATAGGGGATTCCCCCCCCCCCCTATTAATAATATTTTACATGTGTATGGTACATTTGTTACAATTGATGCACAAATATTGAAGCATTGCTACTATCCATGGTCAATGGTTTACATTATGGTTTACATTTTGCACCGTATACTTTTATGGTTTTGACAAAATGTATAATGGCCTGTAACTGTCATTGTAAGATCATGTTGAACAATTCCAATGCCTAAAAATGCCCTGTGTTCCATCCATTCTTCCCTCCTGCTCCCCTCGGAACCTATGGTAACCATTAAGTTTCAATTTTTGAAGAATAAGGTTCATATTTACTTGCAATAATATTTAGAACTTGACATATTGGTCTGTTTTCTTTTATTAGGCACTGTGTTTTTTCTAAAGAAATTCTTGTCCCTCTAACTGAGAACATAGCAGGACTCCCCAGGATGGGAGTTGAATATTTTCTTGTTTATTGTGTGGGTCTCCACCCACTGAGATAACACACTATGCCAAGATGAACACTTTCATATTCCATAGAAGCATGCCTCCCATTTACCTGTTCCGCATATCCCCCCACCCCTTATGCTCTGCACCAGTAACCCTCCCTGCCATACTTGCCAAAAGAACATTCCCACCATGTGGTTTTGACCACAGACCTACAAATCCCTAGAGTTTACCTGTTCCTTCCTCCAGCCCTTCCCCCATTTCCATGGATAGTACAGCCTAACTCCCCCACCCTACCCCCCTCACATTCCAGCCTTGTTGAAACCAATGACATCACTGAACTACGATCACTTCCATCTACTGCCCAACTGCCTCCTTCCACCTTATATATTTTGCCCATATTTGAGCGTTGGCTCACCATCTCCTCCTTCCTTTCTGTCTCCTAATAGCCTATCTTCTAGACTCTAGCACTGTGAGTCTTCTCAATTTGCTTAAGTCATATCAGTGAAGTCATGTAATATTTGTCCTTCACTGATTGGATTTATTTCACACAACATAAGTTCTTCAAGATTCATCCATGTTGCCCAGTGTGTTAATACTGCCTTCCTTCTTATAGCTGTAATAGTCCATTGTAAGTATATACCACAGTTTTCTTATCCATTCATCTGTTTATGGACACTTGAGTTGTTTCCAACTTTTGGCAGTAGTGAATAATGCCACCATGAACATTGGTGTGCATATATCCATTCGTGTCTCTGCTTTCAATTCTTCTGGGTATATACCCAGAAGTGGGATTGCTGGGTCATATGGCAGTTCTATAGTTAGCTTCCTGAGGAACCGCCAAACTGTCCTCCACAATGGCTGAATTCCCACCAGCAGTGGATGAGGGTTTCCTTTCCTCCACATCCTCTCCAACACTTGCAGTCCTCTATTTTATTAATAGCTGCCAGTCTAATAAGGTGCAAGTTGATATCTCATTGTAGTTTTGATTGCCATTTCCCTGATAGCTAGTGATGTTGAGCATCTTTTCATGTGCCTTTTAGCCATTTGTATTTCTTCTTTGGAAAAGTGTCTATTCAAATCTCTTGTCCATTTAATACACTTACATTTTCAGCCAGGCACTAGGCTGGGTATGTTGCACATTTTGGGAAAGAAGAAGACAGAAATTCGGGAAGGCATGGAAAGAAGGAGGGACAAGAAAAAGAAGAAGGACCACTATTCATCCTCATATTTACCCCCAAGGAGAGGATGAAGTCTGAAGCCCAAAGGATTCAGATTAGATTCAAATTACAACTCCTCCATGCGGAATGAATGATAAAATCTTAAGTGTATTTTCAAAGCAGGAGCAGAACTTCCTTCTCTGGAACCATGAAGAAACAAGCCCGATTCTCTTGAAGGCAGAATGGTTTAAGTGTAATTGGGCTTATATTTAAGCAGAGGTCCAGCTGGTGGTCCTTTTGGAGTCCTTTCCTACCCTTTTCTAGTTGTGATTCAAATGCCCTGTGGAGAATTTGTTGGCAAACACCAGGGAGAATTACTTGAGCTATCTGGGGAAGGAGATCTTGCCAAGTTCAGGTGAGTGATGGATATCAGTAACCACCTGAAGCCCAGGTAAACCTGGGGAAAATTATTTTACCCTATTTGTAAAATGAAATTAAGTACGTCTAGTTTGTAAGGTTGTTTGAGTAAGCCACATATGATGTGTCTCATGTCATAAGTCTTTTTTATACCTAGTAACCTCTCTTGTTAACTGAAAGAGAGCAAGAGAGTGAGAGAAATTGAGAGAGGAGAGAGAGAGACTGAGAAATTAAAAGAGAGAGGGAGAGAAACAGAGAGAGAGAGAGCAAATGTACTCGGATAATTTTTCATCTTTCCAGTGGGAGAGAGGGAACAGAACATCCTTTTTTTTTCTCACCTCTATGCCACTGTGCTGTGATATAGACTTTCAGAGATGTTCATGTTGTGATTTATTCAATTCTTTTTCTCCATTGATTTTAATTAAGTTCCTGAGCTGTCTCCAAGCCCGGGGAATGGGAACAAAACATGAAACACTGAGAGCCAAATGCTTTTCTTTTGCAATTGAGTTTTCCTGAGTTCTTAAAATGCTTCATGGGAGAGAATTAAAGTGGAATCCGGAGGCTGAGGCATTTCCTCTGCTCCATCAGTCCCCAAATAATAAACATAAAAATTAAAATCCAGTTAAGAAACATCACAGAAGTCATTACAGCTTGGCAGCTGATGGGCACTTTGATCAGATCTTTTATGCAATTTCATTTCTGGGGGAATTCACTGAGCAGGCATTGATCATGTTTGTGCTAGGAGGATTGTTTTCTCCCAGCAGATGCAGCACAGAGAGCACAGAACCTGCCCCCTCCCAAACCAATTTCATCTTTTGATCTAAGTTCATGTCATGCTTTTTAAGGGAAATGCCACGGTGGATTCTGGGCCAACTGCTGGGACTCCCATTGGGCCCAGCCCCCACTGGAGCATCCCAGATATCTGGAAGAATGACAAGGTTCCAGTGGGTTAGAGGAAGGCACCCAGCAGTGTCTAACAGCAAGATGGTCGATCAGTAACCTGTGCAGCCCCTCGTAGAAGTGGAAGGGCTGAAAATGCAAATGCCTGCAGGGCAACCTATGACTGAATGAAAGAAATAGCCTCGAGGGTAGACTTTGACAAAATAGTGAGCACAAGCCAGGTCTAAAATGAACCGTTCTGGACACTGATTTCCCTTTATGAAATTCTCTGAATTTTTCAGAGAAGCCAGAAACTGGTATAATTTTAGTAATATGAAAGAAGAACCTATATTTAAATATTGGTAACCAATTCAAAGAACTTAAAGCACTCTTGGGACAAACAAAATGTATATAAGGGCTGAATTTCAGCATTGGGCTACTGATTTGCAATATCTGACACGTTGGCTAAGAGTACACAGTCTGGGTTAATATCCAGCATGATCACTTGCTAGCTGTGGAACCTTGGAAAATATTTTAATTTATCTGACTCTCAATTCATATTAATAGTATGTATAGCACAGGCTACACATAACATAAAGAGCCTTGTGCATACAGTGTGGCCAATAAGTGCTATAACTGTCAATATCATCGTCCTCATTGTCATCATCATCATCATCATCATGAAAATTCAGTTTTCCCCCTGATTCCCAACTGGGACACAGAAGATCCCACTTACGTTGTTGCGGCAGACGGAATGAAACCCAAGCGGTGCTCTGAGGGGACGGATGAACGAAGTTTTATTATGCGTGGGCCCAGAGGAGAATTCAGTCTCCAAATTCTGAGCCCCATGTCTCGATTTTCATAAATTTATATAGGAACTCTAAGCAGAAAGCTAAGCAGGCAAATTCCTAAGCAAGTGGGCCGGCAGGGTTACAAAAGCAAAAGAGCCAGGTTAGCTTATCTTCCTAAAGCAGAGAGCTATTAGGGAGGAAAAGAGTCATCATCTGTTTAGAGTTGTAAATTCTCTTGAAAGGGACAGGTGGGGAGTGCTTATCTTCCTAAGAATGTGGATTCCATGGAGAAAAGGGGAGGAGGGGAGAAAAGGGAAGGAGGGGAGTATGTTTCCCTAAAGCTGTGGGTTTCTGCTGAGGGGGCTTAGGGTCCCAGCACTTCCCTTATCAATGTCTGTTGTGTATCTTCCTATTGTCCCAGCCTTTATTTCAGAGGGAGGAGAAGCTACTACATTCACCACTCTTACTTTAATTAAGACATTTGTCAACAACCCCTGTGTGAAGGGAATTTGGAAACCTGAGCTAAAAATCCCCAAAGGGAAATAAAACAAGCCCATTACGCATGAACTTCTCTGGGCTCCCTGTCACTGTATGCGGTCTGGGTGGCTTTGTGGGTGATAGATTCTGAGAAAGCACCTGAAGCCATCGCTCCACAAAGTCTAACGACCTCAACTCATTTAGTGTTTGAAATATTTCAGCAGATTTTGGAATACAAATGGTGAGCTGGAAGCCAGTGAGTCTTCTGGGCCAAGTTCTGGCTGCCCTTAAGCTCCTGGGCTGAAGGGGGCTAAAGGGGGTGGGGTCTTGCCCTCTGTCTAGAACCTGGAGCCCCAGGAGTCCTTACCAAAGCTGTTGAGTGACTCTGCTTTCCCCAGACCTTGGGATCCGGAAGGGAGAGAGGGGGAAAAACTGAATGGGGCCTGCCTGGAACCAGGCAGAGTAGAAATGCAGGGGGTGCTCCAGAGACCACCCCTCAAGCCATATTCTTGTCAGGTTATTATTGCTTCTGATGTCCCAAGGAAAACAGATGAGAGAAACAGAGTGACAGAAGTGGGGATGTTACAAAGGCATTGTAATATTGCCGAGTTCTTAGCTCTCCTCCCTCTTCTGTGCTGAGGTCTGCTCTGGGATGCTGCTGGGTGGAGGCACATGTCACATGCACCCTCCCTCTTCCTGCTGTTTCTTAGGTCAAGGGACTGTGGCAGACTGCTGCCTGCCCCCAAATCTCCTCACCCTCTTCCTGGGAACAAGACCCCTGAGACTGATTCCATTTCTCCCTTGTAGCTCAGTGTGGCTCTGTGATTGGGCTGTCCCAATGTAATGAGTGGAAGTGAGGAGAGCAAGTTCCTCCAGACTTGCTTCCAAAGAAATCGCTCATCCTCGAATTCTGTCCTTCCTTCTTTCACTGGGGTTGGAGTGTAGACATGGCAGTGACCCGGGTCGAACCGTGTTGAAAGACACGAATGATGAGGGCATGTTGAAGACACAAAATGGAAAGAATTCAGATCTTGTAGGAATTTAGAGAGCAGAGTCTTCCCACCAACCTGGATGGTTCATTCTGGGACTATCATGTGAATGCAAAATAAACTTCTGCCTTCTTGCAGCGTCTCTGGGGCCTCTTTGATATATCAGGTTAGCCTTTAGCATAACCCAGAGGTTTTCAAAGTGTGGTCCTCTAATCAGCAGCATTAGCATCACCCAGGAATGGGTTAGAAAATGCAAATTCTACTGCATTAATCCTACTGAATCAGAAACTCTGGGGATGGGCCCCAGAAATCTATTTTAGATTTGAGAAAATGCTAAATTCATATACAGTTGTAAGAAATAATACAGAGAGATCCTTTGTACCCGTTGCACTGTTTTCCCCAATGGTAACATTTTGGGAAACTGTAGAATACTATCACAACCAGGACATTGGCATTGATTCAATTCACTGATCTTATTTGCATTTCCGCAGTTTTGCTTGTACTTATTTGTACCCCTTTGGGTGTGTGTGTTATGTATATTGACTTCTATATAATTTTATCACCCATGTATGTTTGTATATCCACCACTACTGTCGAGATACTGAACAGTTTCAACACAAGAGGATGCTTTTGTAACTTTTTTTATAACTACACCCACCTCTCTCACCCCAGTAACCTGTTAATCTGTTTGTGTGTGTGTGTTTTATTTTGTTTTGTTTTCATTAGAGAAGATGTAGGTTTACAGAAAATTCATGTGGAAAAGATAGAGTTCTCATTTACTTCCTACCCCCATTATTAACACCTTGCATTAGTGTGGTATGTGTGTTACAATTGATGAAAGAATATTATTATAATTGTGCTATTGATTATAGTCCATGGTTTACATTAAGGTTCACATTCTGATCTGCTATTGTTTGAAATACAGGGATACCTTGTTCTATGATAAATTATGACACTGTGCCAGGCTCTGAGCTCTGCATTTTGCTTGCATCATTGAATTTGATCTAAGAGCAATTGTGTGAGGTGGGCACTACTATTATCCCTATTACAGTATTAATTGACTACCTACTACAGGCCAGGGGGTGGACTGGCAGAGAAGGCAGACAAGGGGCTCAGAGTATTAAAAGAAAAGTTAAAAGCAACTTGCTCTGGATTGCACAGCCAGTAACAGGCAAAGTCAGGATTTGAACCCAGGACTATCTGACTCCAGAAATCAGGCTCTTAACCACTAGTCTACACTGTCTTCCCAACATGGAAGCAGAAATAGGAGTCTGCTCAGAATCCCCTGCTAGTTTGCTAGTTTTTATATCTGAGACCCATCTGGAGTGTACCATCTCCAGGGTCTCACGGTCCCACAGGGCTGCCCCCCTTTGAGCATTTCTTCACTATGCCTGATCACATTTTAACCCCATGAAGGTGCCATACTCCAGTATTCACTGATAAATGGCCAGACTCACAGAGGGACTCAAGAAAGACTTAAATCACAGTGCATTAAAGCTTAAACACCATTTTAGGAAATTTTCAAGCTGAGCCATTCTTTCTACAGAAGGGAAAAATGAGGCCCAGGGAGGAGAGAAATTTCCAATCCTGGGCTTGGGGAACTGGGGTATTAGGCTAGCTAAGTGGGCTGAACCTCAGAGGTACAGCCTCAAGCTGATGGGGCCCTGGGGTCTGGTTTTCAGGGAGATGGCTCAGGGCTTCAGGAAGCATAGTGGTCAGCACAGGCCCCTGGACCTCCAGTTAGAGTTCCCTGCCTTAATTCCAGGCCCCAACAGGTGCTGGGACTGATTTACTGAAATATGCTCAGGCATGGACAAGTCAAAGCTTGGGTAACCTAAGCCTGTAAGAAGATCCCAAACTTTGACTTTGGATTTGTCAGTGTCTGAGGAAGCCATCAGCTGTGTAGTTCAGTCTGTTTGGAAGGAGCTGAGGATCTGCAATGGGGACAGGAAGGTAAATCCTGCCGAGGGATGGAGAAGACCCACACACCTTGTGTTCTATTTCTCATTGATTGAGTGCTTCTCATGACCCAATGTTGGGCGAAGCAATGGGCATACCTTGTCCTAGTGACTCTCATTTGACTGTCACAATAATCACCAGAGACAGAAGTGCTTATCATTCCCAGTTTTACACTTTGGGAAGATGACAGAGGAGGCTAAGTTGCCTGAGTCAAATTCTGAATTTGTTGGGTTGGGTTCCATGTCCTATCCACTCCTCCATGCTCCTCTTAAGGAGCTAGCAGAAAATCGAAGAATATTTTTCAGTCCATCTTTAGAAGTCAGATCAGTGAGTTCCCAGACCCCCTGAGTGAGGCTACTTCCTGCAAATAAGCCCCAATTGCACATTTGACAGATCCTTGGAATTTTCTGGGGGGAGGGGGTAGAATTCCCCTGGTTTCCCACCTGGCCTTGCTCGTACTCTAAATGGGTATCGGTTTCAAAGATCTCATTCAAACTTCCCAGGGAAGTGCTGTGACACACTACCTCTGTCCCCGTTTAATAGGCCCAGAGAGGACAAGTGGCCTGTCTGAGCTCACTCAGCTGGGCAGCCCCACAGCCAGGATTAGAATCTGGGCCTGCAAAACTCTAGAGCAGAGCACGCTCTCCCTGCTGCCACACTGCTTCTCTCCTTATTAGAAACACAATGTAATTAAGTGCTCTGGGCTTCACATAATTCAAAATACACTTGACACCACAATCTACCCAAGACACCATCCATAATGGAGCAATGACAGGGAAACTGCCCTTGTGATAGGTGTGAGATCCTATCAGTCTGGTTCCGTCATCACCATTACGCTCTCTGTATCTCTATTATCTCCCCCATAAGACATATTTATGACAATATTAAAAGGGAGATGAAGGGATATATTATCTTCCTTATGTACAATATATATTACACACCCATTCTCCGTCACAGTTCAGACAGTGCCAGATGAGGAAGGCTGCAGCTTGGTGATAAGAGGAAAGCCAATCTGTTAGTTTAAAAGGGGACAACACCCAATACCGCTCAGCTGTATGGCACTCAACAGTTTATAAAGCCCTGTCTCCTACCTTTGCTCATCTGAGCCTTATAAAGCCCTCTGTGATGGGGTGGGGGCCATGACCGTTATCACCACCCCCATTTCACAGATGAGAAAACTGAGGTTCAGAGAAGTGAGGTGGTTTGCCCCAGGTGACCTCACTAGGATTTGGTGGAGGCAAGAATTGATCTGACTTTGTGTCCTCTGAGAAGTTATATTACATCTATCTCTGGGCATTCATTCATTCAACACATTCAGTGAACTCCTACCCCGGGTCAGGTGCTATGCCAGGTGCTGGGGAGGAAATGGTGAAGGAGATCATGTATGCTCCCTGCTCGCCAGCAGTCCAGAGCAGCAGTCTCCACTACTGTGATTTCACCTCCAGAGAACATTAGGCAAATTCTGGGGACATTTTTCATTGTTGCAGCTGGGGGAAGGGGAGGGTTCTATTGCTAGAGACCAGGGATAGTTCCCCCACAACAAATAATTGTCTGGCCCAGTATGTCAATAATGCTGAGGTTAAGAAACCCTGGCTTAAAGTGTATTGAAAAAGACAGAATCATTAAACTATCACATCAATGAAGATATTGTTACAAACAGGAGTTTCCTGAAGGTAAGAAATGTATAAATAGCAGCAGCTAATGCTTAAATAGCTCTTATATATAACCTCTCTCTTTATAGTTCCTTATTTGCTGGGCTCTGTTTCAAGTGTCTTTTACCTGGATTAACATATTTAGTACTTGAAACGACCCTGTGGGATTGATACTATTATCAGGTCCATTTATAGAGGAGGCAGTTTAGGCCCAGAGAGGTTAAGTTACTTGCTCAGAGTCACACAGCCAGTGAGACGTTGGATTGGGATTCAGTCAAGGATATATACTGCCTCCCTGTGAGACAAAGGGAATTGACTTGGGTTGGGTTTGGAAGGAACCTTTGCAGTAGAAGGATACGTGGCAGGAGATTTAAGAAACTTGAGGATGTGGAGAGAGAGAACATTCCAGTCAGAGAGAACAGCATGTACAAAAAGCCACGTGGCAAGAGACTGTAGGGCCCCGTTTGGGGAACCAATTGAAGGTGGATATCATGAAAGGGGTTGGGCAGAGAGCTGGGGTGGAGGGGAAGCTGCAGAGTTCAGCAGGCGCCAGACCCTGCAGGGCTTCTTGGGCCACAGGATGGCTTTGTATGGTGGATGCATTCCGAGCAGGGCAGTGGTCTGATCCGACCTAGATTTAAAAGGCCCACTCTGCCTGCTGCATGGAGACAGGACTGAGAAGGGGCCAGAGGAGACGGGAGGGCTGAGAGAAGCAGCAAATGCATTGGTGAGAGGCAAGGTTGGCAGCAACAGAAACTCACTGAAGATCTGAGAACTATTTAGGAGGCAAAACTTTCAAGATGTGGTGATGGATCGGATGTTGGGGCAGGATGATAGGGTAATGCATTGCCTAATGCCGTGTACCTGCCCTTCTCATGAATTAAATGAATTAACTCAAAGGTTGTGCGTGCACAGTCCTGCAGACTGCTGGGAAGGGCAGCTGGTCCCACCCATCCTCCTGTCCCTCCTGGAACCCGAAAGCCCCATGCCCTGCCTTCCTCCCACCCTCTCCCCTCATGGTCCCTGGTCCCAGCTGCAAAGCACAGGAGCAATAATGATGCCTCTTTGCTCTGCTGACAGCCCTCTGTTTGTGCTCTCAGATGCCTCTAACTCACAGATAATTAATGTCACCGGCTGTCACTGCGCCCTGGCTAATCACAGTGCGTGGGGGAAGGCACACTGGTCGATGAGCAGCCCTGGGATCTGTCAGGCCCGGGAAAGGGCGCGTCACCTGCCAAATCGCGCAGAGTGCCCTGAATTTTAGCACATGCCTGTCCGCTTTGGAGGCACAGACAGTCTCCACCCCATGGGAAGTAGGCCCTCAAGGACACGCCGGCAAAGTCTGGGAACCCAGGCTGGAGAAGAAGAGGGCATAGGAAGTGGGCTTGCTCCTGGCAGGTATGGACACAACCCCTCCCCTTCCCATGAGCCAGCACCACTGCCTCCCCAGTCCTATTTCGGACTCAATGGCTGCCCTCAAAATTCAGATAAGTAAGTGTGTTTGCATAGTACTGGGGTGATTTCTGCCACCACAGTGAAACACCTGTAGCTTCCAAACATTTCAGTCTTTGCCATCTCTTTGCCTTTTTCTGTGCAGTTCCTTTCACAGGGTCACAGTCTTGGCATCCCCAATTTCCCCTCCAGGTACCGATTTTCTCCTGATACTCACATCTGCTGACAACACATGATCCATAATATGTGCTGATACTAATCCTTTAATGCCCAGCATTTGGAGGAGCTGGTGTCTGCTTTGTGTGTTCTGACAGCACTTTGTCTAGATGTCTAGAGCATGCATTCATTCGTTCGTTTGTTCGTTCGTTCATTCATTCATTCATTCATTCAACATCTCTTCACTGAGTTCCCACTTTGTGCAAGGAAAACATTGATTGACAAGGCAGGATGGGTCTCTCCCAGAGCACGGAGTCTTCAGGGAAAGGCAGCGTTGAACAAAGTGCCAAGCAAAGTGCTGCTTAATTACTGTTGTGATCAGTTCTCCCTTCCACATTGCATTTTTGTTGTCTGTTTCCATTTCAGTGACCTTGATGATATGGGAATCTCTCTGAGGTCAGAGACAGCCCGATTTATATCTGGGTTTTCAGTGCCCAGCACAGCATATTCTTAGTGAATATTTAATTTACTAAGAGTAAGCTGAAGGAAAGAATAAGCTAAAGGGGGATGGAGTAGCTGAGAATTGGATTTACCCATTAAGGGTGATTAATATCTGTTCACCCAGAGAACTGTCTTCCTTCCCAGTCACCCAAGATAAGTCATAAGGTAACACATGTTTGCATTAAAGGAACATTCAGGCATATCAGGTGGTCTGGGCCAAGGGGAGCATCCCTTCTTCTGGACTCTGGTCTCCCAGTATTTATAAGCATCTATTATGTGCCTAGCACTGTGCCAGGTCATGAAGGATTGAGACTTCCCTCTGAGGGTGGATGTCAGGCTGAGCTCTGGGGATGGGGTACAGGGTGGGGTACAGGGCAGGGATATCAGAGACCCTTCACTCTGAGCTGGGGCACTCCAAGGAGCATCGGCTTGCGTACCAGTATGGTGAAAGGATACTGGAGAAGAAGAGGCAGTGAGGGCATGAGTTCCCCATTTGGGAAGGTATTCAAATAGGTGATAGGAGATGCCTTGCCCAGGAAGCTGCATTTCCAGTTGAAACAGGCAACCTGAAGGAACCACCGTCACGTATCTTACAGGGAAGGTGATGTTGGATGCAGTTAAGATCACGTACTTGTCTTAGAGTCAGACAGATATATGGTTAAATCTTGGCATTGGCCACTCCATAGCAGTGTGATAATGAGAACTTTTTTTTAACTTCTTTGATCCTTGGTTTTACCCTTTGCAGAATAGGGGAAGCAGCATTTAAGTTGTGGCATACTTATGTGATGATCCCTGCAGAGTGCTGGGTATGTGCTCCACAAGCGGGATCTGCACATATTATTTGTGAAAGATAGAAGCCCAATGCAGTGAGCAGGATGGGTTCCCAGAGGGATGTGGAAACGGGGCAGCATAAGGGTGAAAGTGGTAAGAGACCAGGCAGGTTGACATGATGGGAAAAGCCCCCAAGGAAGGCTGCCTGCGGCAAGGAGGCTGGTGAGCAGACGGTTAAGGCACTTCCCTACAGGAGGATGGGATAACTTCTGGCTCCAGCTCTGAACTCATTTGGGACCCCCAATAGGGAATTGTAGCAGGATTGAGGCCTGGCTTCTGATTCGCTTCCAGCTCTGGGCTGCTATGGATTTCTGGAGTTCCAGACATTAGCAGGAGTGATTCTTACCTGCTCATCTGCTTCCTCCTTTCCCGCTGGCAGAAGGCTCTTCATTCATTTGCTACCCTCTTTTAGTCAATCAACAAACCGTTCTAAGAACTTATTTCTTGCTGGTTTCTAGCATGTGGGTGGCACTGCAAAAATTCAATAGACTAGAAACAAACAGGGTCCCTGCCCTCAAGAGCTTCTGATCTAGTGGTGAAGACAGAAATGTGGCAGGCAATCATCATACAGAGTAGCAATCACCACCACAGATAAAATCACATCAATCTGGCTAGCATTTATTGCATCTTCACTGCATCCTCCAGGGGTGAGGATTGTGTCTCAGAAAGGTTAAGTCATGTCCCCAAGGTCACACATCCCCTGCCAGTCGGTTCTACTTTACACCCAAGTCTGTGCTCTTAACCACTATATTAGGCAGCCCCTATATAGCTTCTCAGTCATTTGCTCTTTCATTCATTCAACAAATATTTATTGAGCACTTATTATGTGTTGGGCACCATGCTAGTGTCTGGGCCTATAACAGAGAATAAAATGTCTATAGTTCTGCCCACCGGGAGTTTACATTCTGACCAAGGTGCTTTGGGAGCAAAGAGAAACTCTTCCTGGGGGATGTATTCACAGAAGGGCTGACCTGATTTGGGTTGTGAAGTATCCATAGGAGTTTTCCTGGCAAAATATGAGAGAATGTGTATATGTGACCTTGAGCAAGTCATTCCAGGAAATGGGAACAGCAAGCACAAATGCCTGGAAATGTGTTCCTGGAATAATGAGAGTTTCTCGCTTCCTCTCTCTCTCCCTCCTTCCCTTCCTTTCTTCACTTTCATTTCTGAATGGGTGATGCATTCACATCGTTCAAAAATCTAAGATGAAAAAAAGTACATAGTGTAAAATCTCCCTCCCTCCCTATCCCATACTCATCTGTCTACTTTCGAGTCTCTTCCATATCTCCCACCAGGTAACCACCTTAATTTGTTTCCTGAGCATCCTTCCAGAATTGCCTTATGCTAACATAGGCACATATAAATATATTTTCTTATATCTTTTTTGTTTCAGAGAGAACATGCTATGCCATGTTCAGGAGAAAGATGAGAACTGAATACAGCTGAAGCATAGCTTTGGCAGAATGTGGGCAGCAGGGAAAGGTGGGTTGAAGCTAGGCTGTGAAGGGCATTGAATGCCACACCCAGGATCTTTTGTGTGTGGGCATATTCTGGGCCATTTCTCAATTTCTTTCCAAGCCATGACACTTCAAGAAAACTGTAAACCAAACCAAAGTTAGCAGGAGCTGTTTGACTGACTTCATTAAAAACAAAACAACAACTTCAACCCGCCCCAACCCCCATCAAAAATTAAGAAAAATGAAACTTGATGCAAAGACAAGCACCATAAATTTGTAACAAATTGTGAGCTACTTGCCTCTCCTCTTTTCTCCTTAATTTATTTTCTGGAAAATATTCACTGACTCAGAAGAGCTCCTGTCCCTTTGTCAGCAACCAGCCCTTGGAACCAAATTGCTGGCTCAAAATAATGTATTTTTATTAAAAATCTTTTTAAGTTGGTGCATATTTCTAAGGCAGATTCACATATGGATAACAATTCAGTATTGCTTGCTATAGATAAGTGATGAATTATTTTAATCAGAAATGGATTTAACAGCACTGCAAAAATAAATTTGGGAGATATTTCACAATCCGGTTGTCTTTTCTGATTTTTCATATTTATATTCAGTATTCAATGAAGACTAATAGTGACTATTGGACATTCAATCAAACTTCCTCAAAGCAGATTCATCCCACTCATAATAAAGATTGACATTCCCTCCAATCATTCTGGGAAACGTTTCCAGTCACTAGGTGCAGAATTAGATGAGAAAATGCACTCATGGAGACTTTCTTCACCAACAAGCAGCAGGCGTCTTTGCCTGGGCAGTAGAAGAGTGCATGGCCATATTTAGTGAACCATCACCCAACACCAACGTCTTCGGTGCTTACTGTGTGCCAGGCAATACAACACGTCTGGGGAGACAGGACTGCATGAAGCAGAAGAGGGCTCAGCCCTGCCCTGGCTCCCTGACTGATTTTCACTTGAGACTGGAAGGATATCAACAGGCTCTATATTCCTTGCTTAATTTCATGCCCCAGAACAAAGTGTCTCAGTGGCATTTGGAAGCAGAGTGGTAAGTGGGTCCAGGGGAAGTACTGATAATCAAGAGAATATCAGTTAGGGGTCTTGGAGTGTAAGCAATGGAAACAGAGTTAGACTGATTAAGGCATAGATTGTGGTACTTGGGCATGATGTTAAAATCAAAGTCTCAATTATTTCTCGTATATCATTAACACTCCCTTAACTTTTGCTCTCTAATTAACAAAGTAAGTGCAGATTCTGGGCTCATAGCTTTCATCTGGTGAAGCTATTTAGCCACAATAACATTGTTTAGTTTTTATAGTATTTGTCTTTATGGCTACTTTTAACTGGTAGTCAAGCAATACCGATTTTTCATTTGCAGAAGTGATATAAAATTTCTTTTTAAATATCTTTATTTAAGATAATTAATGAGTCAAATTAAAGGTATACATATTAAGTTAATAAAAAAACAAGGAGTATAAGCATGGCAAAAACCAGGAAGATGGTAGACAGTTGAGTAAATAAATCTTATTCATGTTGGTTTCTGGGACAAGGAGGGAATTAGTGGGTTAGGCAAGGAAAGGAAATGTTCATGGGGCATTTATTTTGTCCTCTGGCCTTTAGGTATCTTGCATAAATTAATTGAACCATAACTTTAGTTTATCAACCAGTGAGGTCAATATGTCCTTTTACCCTCTTCCAAGTCACTAATTAAAAGGTTTCCTGGGACAGGACCAAGGACAGAGCCCTATACCACTCCACTGGAAACCAGCACCCTCTTGTTTCTAATCAATTATTAGCCACTTCGGTCATGAGGATGTGACTAGCTATGGCATCACCTCATTCTAGGGTTTACGGGAAGGAAGGGTCTTCTTTCCAGGGCTCTGGCTGACTCTTAAGTCCAGAAGACTCAGCCAAGTCCTACCCACCTTCCTTTCCCAGTAAACCAATATCATCAGCTTCGGTGGATCAAGATATCGCCCTGGGTTGATGGGGCTGACATTAGCAGCTGGGATTAATATGTTTTCCCCCCTTCCATTTATTTGGAGAATCTCATTAAGGCAGGTTTCCTTCAGGAAATTGATGCTTTAATATTCTGCGTTGTCAGCTGAGGGCCTGAATTTTATTTCTTGAATAACATTTAATTAAACGTGCAGGCTCCCTTTCCCTGATGCATCAGTGATTACGGCAGTGGGCCCACCTCCGCCGCTCTTTGGAAAATCAGCAGAAAGCCAAGTTGGGGGCCAAAGCCCTGCCTAACAATAAAGTTTATGGACTGTACCTCTGTTGTAATTAGTGCCCAGGGTCCTGCTGACACAGGCCATTTCAGGTGCCTCCATCAAAGCACACTTGCTTTGCAAAAGCTGGTTCCTTGATTGCAACCTGCATTTTGTACAAGAGGGGCTCTGGAGGGAACTCTCCTAGATGAGGGCTCAACCAATGAGAGTCTGCAGGTGAATCTGGACTACCGTCCGCTCTTGTAAATAAGGTAGTTTGGAACACAGCCCATGTGTTTCCGTATTGTCTATAACTGCTTTCCTGCCGCAACAGCAGAGTCCTGGGCCCTGTGGCAGGGGCAGTAAAAAAGGGCCCAGAACATCCTACGGGCAACCCAAGAATTTATTAGGCCGAGAGCTTGCTCTATGTCAAGCATTCTATACCCTTGATCTCAATCCAGGAATTACTTCAACAAATATTTATTAAACCAGTGCTATGGGCCAGACACAGTGTTAGAGATGAAATGCTGAGCTTTATATGCCAGACGAGAAAGAAAGACATTAAGCAAGTTTCCACATAAATATATAAGCAAGAATTTCCGACAGCAACATATGTCATGGAGAAAAGAACAGAAAGCAGTGTGACTCTGTGTGTGTGTGTATGTGTGTGTGTTGGCAATGTGACTAGATAAGGTGGTCAGGAAGGGCTTCTCTGAGGAGGTGACATTTGAGCTGAGATGTGCATGATAGGTAAGAACCAGCCAGAGCCTACCAGGCAGGAGAATCAACTGGTACAGAGGGTTTGTAAGAATGAGGCACAGAAGGGAGCCAGTGTGGCTGGAGAGGGGGAAGCCTGGAGAAACCTGGTCAGAGTGAGGCTGGAGAGGGGAGCAAGGCCATCAGGTAGGCCGTGCTATGGAACTTGGACTTTACCCTAAGTGTGAAGGGAAGCCTGGGAATATTGACTTAATTTGTGTTTAAAAATTCACTTGAATTTCCATGACATGATAAAGAGATTGGTATTTTATTATAACACCCATTACCCCTGTTTTTTTTTTTTTTTTATATATACTTGAAAAAGCTCTTTGTTTTAAACTTTCAGAATAAAAGACTTAGCGTTGCTGGAAATGGGAGGGTACTTGCCCAGGGTCAGCCAGCTGGTAAGTGGCAGAGTTGGAGTCTGAACCCACCTCTGGCTGACACAAAACCCAGGGCTCTGAACTTCTGGGTCCAAAGCGCAGGCCTAGTAAGGAAAGACACTGAGGGTGACCTGTGCTGCTTTTCAGAGGCTGCATGGATCCATGGAACTTTTTTGTGCTTCTGATTTGGTATAGTCCACTCCTGGGCTGGACGTCTCTGAGCAAGTCAAAACCTCTCTGAGTCCCGGATTCTTAAATCTATAAAATAGGAGGAGGATGTTTCCAACCTGAAAGAGAGGATGAAATAAGATAATGTACCTAAAAGGACTGAGGCATACAAATTAGAGTGTATCCCTCTCATCTTTCCTTCCCTGCTTCCACTTTGGAATAAGCAAAAGGAAGAGGAGAAGAGTAAGTGCCACCACAGAAACCCCTCCCTCAAAGCTCTGGAGAGCTAATGGGGGCAGAAGGGCTTTGAGTGGCTTTGTGGGGGATTGGTAGGGCCTGGGAAACAACTGTTCCTACTCCACCTAGCAAGTGAGAATGGTGAACATGATGGATGGAATTTAGGAAGGCGAGAAAGAAATCTCCTTCCATTTATTTCTCAGATAAAAAGACCAAGACTCAGACAGGGGAGGTTTCTAGTCCAGTTTTCAGCACAACTCAGATCCTAAGTCTCCCATCTTCTGTCTCATATCCTTTTTTATCAAGCCTCAGTTCTAGAGCCTGTGAGAGCAGGAAGAAACCACCAATAGGGCTTTGGGTACGTGCATGGAGCACAGAACTTATCCTTTAAGGCAGTGGCTTCTCTTATCCTGGCTGCACATAGGCCCATCAGAGGCAGGCAGGACGCCTTTATAATGTACCTGATGATACTCAGGCCAGGGCAGTTGAATCAGAGTCTCTGATGCTTGGGCATCAATATATTTTTCAAAGCCTGTCAGGTAATTCTAACATGCAGTGGTCAAAGTAGCCAAGCCATGACTGTGAAATTGGGGGGGATGAATAAAGAAAACAGGGGATCCCATAGACCAGAAATTTTTATGCCTGCCTCCCTCCCTCCCTCCCTCCCTCCCTCCCTCCCTCCTTTCCTCACTTTTTAGTCATTTAAAATATGTATTGAGACCCTACTACAGTTCCTGAACCCATTATAGATGCTGGGAATAGCTGTAGACAAGACAGACAAATCTCTGATCATATAGAGTTTACAGTTGGGAAAGGAGAGGGCATATCACACCAGTAAGCAAATAATTAAGCACTGTGATAGTCAAGATGCTCTGGGAGCTCTGAGGGTATCGAGGAGGAAGATCTGACTAAAATGGGTGGGGAGGAAGGTTTCCCTGAGGGAATGATACTGAGCTGAGGTTGGAAGGATGAGTAGGCATCCACCCAGTGTTTGTGCCTCTGCTACACTGAGCTTCCACCCTGTGGCTGGCACCTCTGGGCAACAGCCTTTTCAGAGGTAAGTTCCTAATGAATCACCAGACACCAGGACTGAAAGAGCATTTTAGTTCTAATGCTAGTTGTCACCTGCCTGGAGGTGTGTGTGTGTGTTCTGGGGTGGGGTTACCAGCTATGAGGACATTTGGGGTGAAAATGATGGAGACTACTTTTACTAAAATTTGACCACTAAGAGAGTAATTTAAGAGTGGAGGTTGTGGGGAGAGGATGCTTCACTCCATTTTGTTGGAGGCAGAGGTTGAGGGACCCATGGTGACTTCCAATCATAGACTTCTCTGTCCTTATTTGGACGGTTGACGGACAGTTTTCTCTTTAATCTATTTATAGAGACATTTCTATATCCATACATCAGAAAAGCAAGCATGGTTCTGAAACATGGAGGAGCTGTCACTAAAATAAGTGTTTTTAAGCCACTGTGTAATTTTCCTTTACCACACAGATGTGCAATTTTTTTCTTAAAATGCTTATGGAGACTTCAGTTTATTTTATTTAGCTTACAATCAGAACTTATTAACATCATGCAAAACATGAGCCACGACCATTACATTGTGGTCTCAGACAACATTTTTAGGATTTTTCCAAGACCTTCCCAGGATATTAGGTGATGGGGTAACAGGATAGTAGAGCATGCTGGACAGGTGAGAATGGCATATAAAAAGGTTCTGGGTCAGGAAGAACCATGGCATGTTAAGGGAATAGAAAAGAAGCCAGAGTGTCTGGAGCTTAGGGAGCAAAGATGAGATGATTCAGGATCCGACTGGAGAGAGAAGTAGAAGCTGGGCCCTGCATGGCCACGGTGAGGGATTTGGGTCACTATCCTTAGAGCTGTTGAGTAAAGGGAGTGACGTGATCAGATCATGTCATTTTATAAAGCTCACCCAGGATGTGGGAGGGAGAATGGATTGATGGGGGACAAGGATGCATGGGCACAGCTGAAGAGATGAAACTCATCCACAACTGTGCTGACCTGTCTGCAAGAAAGCACTTTCCCTCCTAGTGGTAGCTAGTCTGTCTTCACACTCCTTCCCACCTCCTCAGGGATCCCTTACTATCTCCTCCTTTCTCCTCTATCTTTAAGCTCTCTTCTCTCTGTCTCTTGCATCCCAGCTCATGGCATAAAAACATTTCCAAACCACTTGGGAAAAAAAGCACGACTGAATACTTTTTGGTACGTCCACACCATGGTTTATTATTCGAGCATTAAGAAGATGAAGAACCACATCAGGTGACTTAAGGGATTTCCATGAGGCCTAGTGTTGGGGATTGAATCATGCCCCCCATAAAAGGCATGTTCAGGTCCCAACACCTGGTCCTGTGGGTCTGAGCCCATTTGTAAACAGGACAGTTTAAGGTGTGCTCAGACTGAATGAGGGTGTGCATTAACCTGAAATGGCTGAAGTTATCATAAGCAAAGGAAATTGGACATGGAGAAAAAACCCAGGAGATGCAAGGAGCTGGAAGTCAATGGAACCCAGAAGGAGAAGGAGACAATGCCTCCATGTTCATTGCCACATGAGAGAAAAGCCAAGGGACCTCAACGTTGGCCGCCATCCAGAAGATTCTGACCCTAGGTAAGAAGCAGGCCTTCTAGTCTCTGAAACAGTGAGCCAATAAATTCCTGTTGTTATGCCAAACCGTTGTGTGTTATTTGATTTAGCAGCCAAGAAATAAACATGGTTGAGTCTCAAAATGCTAAAGGCAATAAAGCATGCAATTATGATTTTACTTTTATAAAAAATTTCCTCCCCAACCCATATGTATATATGTGTGTGCATGCACACAAACACATATACATTGCCATGAGTGATATGCACAACAGTTAGCAAGGTGTCCTGAGTGGGTGGCTGAGGTGGTGGTGGGAGCAATCCTGGGGGTTGAGGACGTGGCTACTTATCAACTAGAATGGATGTATTTTGATATTTCAATGACCAGTAAACAGCCCTATTGATGGAATTCTGACCTGGTTTTATGTCTGATTAGGGTTTTTTTGTTTGTTTGGTTGTTTTTTTTCGGAGGTACTGGGTATTGAACCTGGGACCTCGTACACGGGAAGCAGGCACTCAACCACTGAGCTGTCCACTCCCTGGGTAGGGCTTTAGGAGCATGAAGAAAATAGGCGACAGCACCTGTTTGGTTGCTAACATGGTTGTCCAGTGTTGGGGATATGCTACAGAGGAGGGAAAACAACTATAAATAAAAGCATGCATGTAGGCATGTTTAGGCATTCATGTAATGTTATGTAAACTAGATTTATGTAAAAAGAAAGTTAACCCAAAGAATTTTTAAAAAGAGGTAGAGAAGAAAACAGACTTTGGTCCTGCCCCCTCCTCCGGCTACTCTACTGTTGTGACGGTGTGAAGCTGTGTATATCCCAGAGAACTACGTATTAAAGCTGATCCATTCCTGTGGGTGTGGACCCATTGTAAGTAAGATATTTTGTAAGTAGGATCTTAGGTAAGATGTAATCCACCTCCTTCAGGGTGGGTCTTAATCCTCTTACTGGAGTCCTTTATAAGAGAATGAAATTCAGACAAAGACAGAAAAGCCACAGAAGTAAGAAGCTCAAACCAGTAAAACCTGGGAGAGAAGGGAGAGTCTCTGCCATATGACAGAGGAGTCCAAGGTTGCTGGCAGCCGGTCTTTAGGAAGAAATCATTGTCTTGATGATGCCTTGACTTGGACATTTTCACAGCCTCAAAACTATGAGCTTGTAAGCTAATAAATTCCCCTAGTTCAAGCCAACACATTTTATGGTATCTGCTTTTGGCAGCTTAGCAAACTAAAACACTCGTCCCCTCCAAAGAATGGTCATTAAGACTTTTCCCTCTAATCAGTGGACCATTAGAATCTAGTTCTGATTCTTCAGCTTTGGCTTCGGTGCTACCAGCCTCCCAGCTGCTGTCCCTACCTCTAGTATTATTTCCTTCTAGTGTGTTTCCTCATTGCTGACTGTGGTGGGTTTGGAACTGCATGTGTCTCAGAAAAACAATTCTTAAATTTAATCCATTCCTGTGGGTGTGAACCCTTTGTTAAGCAGGACCTTTTGGTAAGGTTAATTGAGTTAAAGTGTGGCCCACCTCAATCAGGAGAGATCTCCATCCCATTCCTGGAGTCTTTTGTAAGCAGAGTGAATTTCAGAGAGGAGACAAAGCCAAGGGAGGTAAGAAACTGAAATCAATGATACCCAGAAGAGAATGGAGATACCATGTTGCATTGCCATGTGACAAGCTGAGCCAGCAGCCAGCCCTAGAACCCCACAGTTTTCAGGGAGAAAGCATGGCCTTGATGGTGCCTTGACTTGGCCATAAGTGAATAAACTGCCATTGTCAAACCCTATCCATTTCATGGTATTTGCTTAATCAGCCTAGGAAACTAAAACACTGCCAGAGGACGTTTCCAAATGATAATCTGACCATGTCCCTTCTCTCTCTAAAACTTTAACTGGATCTCCATTGTCCTTCTCTTGAAGTCCAAACTTCTACATGACATCTAATGCCTTTTGCCGCAGGGCTGTGCCAACCCCTCCAGTTTGGCCTCTTGCTGTTCTGGGCGAATGTGACACCCTGGTTGCATGACCCATTCACAGTTCTCAGAATTGGTGTTTCCCACAGATACACCTCTGCTCACATTTTCCTTTACCTTGGCTTGCTCTTCTGCCTGTCGTCTGCCAACTCAGACACCTTCTCATTCTTTAAGATGCGTCTTGAGCATTTCCTCCTCCAGGAAGTCCTCTGTGATCACTGCTCAACTTGTCCTATATGTATGTACCCACTGTTTCTGCCTGATCCTCTCGTGCCTCTCAGGACAGAGATCCCTGGGAGTGCATGACGGTGGGGCCACAATCAGATGGGCATTTTCCTGAATCTTAGGTCTTTGTTTACTTGCAGCACTGAGGATCTTAGTTCCAGGACAAGCCTGGAGAAAGGCAGCCCAGAAACTCAGATAGAGTCCCACCTCTAAGTAAGGAGGAACAGGCTCACAGGCCAGCCTCACTGCTGATTTGCTGTGTGACCTTGGGCCAACCACTTAACTTCTCTGGCCCATCCCTACAGTGAGGGAGATGGATATCACACTCTTGGTGGTCCCTTCCACATTTTTGGCATTAAACATTTTAGGGAAATTGCAACAGCTGTTTGGCCTGTTTAACTGGATTTAAACCCTGTCTCTCTGCAGCATAAACAAAGAGGCACTGCTCAGATACCCTTTTAGGAAAGTACTTACTGTTCAGCCTTGGGAAGTCTGCTTAGCTTCTAGCTCAGTCAGGATTTGCCTCAACTTTCCATGGGGGATTACGTTCTCCTTGGAGCAGCCCCTTGCCCCAAGCAAGGCAATGGAACTAAGGCCTGGCAATTTCTACTCAACTTGGACTTCTCTAATGGGCAGGCTGACACAGACCTAGGTCCTCAATGCCATCTGACAGCTACCCCTGTCCCATCCTGCTTCCTCCCTGGCAAGGGTTGAACTGCACCCCCTGTAAAGTTATATTGAGGTATAAACCCCCAGTACCTCAAAATGTGACCTTATTTGGAAATAAGGTCATTGCACATGCGATTAGTTAAGATGATGTCATACTGAAGTCCTTAATCCAATATGACTGGTGTCCTTATAAGAAGAAGAGAAGAAACATACACAGGCACACACAGGGAGAATACAGCCATGTTGAAGACGTGGCCACAAGCCAAGGAATGCCCAAGGCCACCAGAATCTGAAAGGGGCAAGGAAGGACTCTCCTCTAGAGCTGGAGGGAGTGTGCAGGCACCTTCATTTCAGATTCCCGGCCTTCAGCACTGGGAGACAGTCAATTTCTGTTGTTTCAACTTGCCCAGTTTGTCTTACTTTTTAATGGCAGTCTCGGAAACTCTTTCACACCATTTCCTTTCACAGGCTTTACTCCCAATAAACTGCTTGCACTCCTAATTCTGTCTTGGCATCTGCTTCCTGGAGAGCCCAGGCTGCCTCCCTCTGCTGTTTCCTAACTGTGGTCTTGGCCTCAGTTACCTGATCTTTAAAGGCAGATGACAACGTCTATCTCATGGGTGTTGCAAGTATCTCATGAGATAACGCACAACACGAGGGAGAGCAACGTGGGTGGGCTCTGTAACACTTTATTAAAATGATAAATACATGTGCCTCACCCAGAGAAGTGTGTGTTGAAACCCTTTGCGAAGTTGTCTTCTACACTGGGATTTCCCCTTTGGCACTTCCTCTGCCTCAGGTCTTCCCCCACCTGTGGCTCTCCCTCTCTCTGTCCTTGCGCACTGGAGCTCAGGAGCAGAATCCAGCAGAGCCCAGTGGCCTGGGGCACACTGAGGAGGAAGGGAGGGGCTTGCGTGGCAGGTGGCTGGGTTGATCTATGAGGCTGTTCCTAGGAAAGATGGCTTCAATTCTGTCCTGGAAGTGTGGCCCGAGCCATATTGCTGATCCATCTCTGGGGCTGTCAAACATTACACAGGCACCTGCTTGGACCGGGAGACAGTTTATAAGCTGTGTCTCTGCCTCCTCGTCTTAGTGCCCTATTGCTCTGACCTGATTTGTGTTTGCATCTGCTTGGAGGCCTGGAGCTTGTCTGTATCAGCAGGGGTGAAGGCTGGGGGCAAGGGCGGGGAGGAGATGAAAGAGAACCTGAACAAATGAGGGCTCATGGAAAGAATACGGTGCCCCTGAGGCTTTTGGTCCTAGCGTTAGCCAGCTGCGTGGCATTGGGTCTGCTCCTGGAAGCTTGGATATATGTAAGGAATGAGGGCAGACTAGGTGCGTGGTTCTTAAAACCTTAAAATTGGTGGGTGTCAAGATTCAAAGTTAAGAACCTAATGAAGACTGTGGCCGCCATCCCATGAAAAATGCACATAAACCCCAAACCCCTTCCTGCCACATGATCTTGTTCCACCTCCCCCTGCTGTCTGGAACGCTCTCCTCTCACTCTTGGTTTGGTTTGCTTCCAGTCCCAACTCAGGTCTCAGCACACCTGTCACCACGGGAAGGTGCTCCTGGCCTTCCTGGTTATTCTCTCGCTCAGCATCCTGGTTTTTTTCATTTAAAGCATTAATTGCCATTAGCAATAACATATCCACTTGGTTGTTTACTGTTTATATGTTTCCCAGCTGACTTGTACTCTGCACTTGGGCAGGAGCTATGTCTATTTCCTTCCAATATATCCCCTTGGTCTAGCATGGTTTGGGGTCTGGCATAGGGTAGGAACTCAATACAATATTTGCTGAATAAATGGATGGATAGATGGATGGATGGATGGAAGGATGGATGGATGGATGGATGGATGGATGGATGGATGGATGGATGGATG
>JAKSZT010054368.1:3485019-3594856 GCA_026826555.1 Tolypeutes matacus
ATGGATGGATGGATGGATGGATGGATGGATGGATGGATGGATGGATGATAAAACAACTGGCCCTAAATATGTTCGATGCAAGAGCATGAAAATGACCTCATTGTCCTGGAGCAATAGGCCCCTTGCACAACCTCATAGTACAGCTCTACTCTTTGTGGTAACTCTTGCTGACTGCATGGTCTGTTTTTCTGCTGCTTTCCACCCCCTCTCACTTTTCTGGAAACTTTTCCCTTTTCATGCCCCTCTGCCTGGCATGACCTGAGCCAGGATTGGGCACCTTCTCATGCTTTCCAAAAGGACTTGCTTTATTTCATTCCCTCCAGAAACCTATTGAAATCACACAAGGAGATCTTCAATAAACTAAGATTGAATTTCCCAGTCTGGGGTGACTGGGAGATTAAAGTCAGATTTAATTTGATTTTAGACAAATAAAGTACTGTGACATTTATTGCACACCTGAGTTGGTGGAGAAAAATTCTGACATGTGATGTGATTTTTCATGTGAGAATGAGGGAAATAAGGCTTCTAAGCAGGAGTTGTGCAGGTTGGGTCTTGCACAGGGTGCCCAGCTTAGGGCATACTGCTTCAGCCCAGAGGAGGAAGGTCCCTTTGCAGTCACGTCATATCAGCAGTTGTCCTCCAAGCTGTGTCTATGCTTTGCACCCCCTAGAGGGCGCCCTTTTCTAATTCAGAGCATGCTGTAACTTCTGGCACTGGTCCTGGATGAGAAAAGAATTGGAGGGAGAAAGCAAACATAGATGATGGATGTAAGCCAGGACGCTGTATAGTGATTGAGGCATGAGATGAAGGTGGCAGAACCAACAGGGATGAAAAGAAGGGGTCTGGCACTGTGATTAGTGGGGTCTTCAGCCCCTCACATATTCAGAGTGTGGTGAACGAAATGAGCTTTCCTTTGCTTTTCATGATCCTTTTAGTCTGCTGGCTTCAAAAGCACTAATGTGTTTCCATGTTATTGTTGTTCAACAAAGCAGATGTACAGTACTGTCATCAAATCTGCCAACTTGGAGTGCCCCAGAAGAGGATACATGGTTCATTCATTCATTCATTCCTTTAACAAATACTTATTGAGCACCTACCATATGCCAACTTCTATTTTAGGAGGCGGGGAGACATCAATGAACAAATCAGACAAAAATCTTTGTACTTGTGAAGTTTATATTCCAGTGTGGGTAGATAAAGATTAGACATAAGGCATAAGAGAATTATATATTATAACCAAAGGTGATGAGTGTTGGAAAAATAGAGTGGAGTAAAGGTATTTAGGAGTGCGGCAGAGAAGGGACAGTTGCAATTTAATTGGGATGTTAGTGATGAACTGAATTGAGATGTGTGAAAACTTAAAGGAGATGAGAGAGTACCCTGTGGAAGGAATCTGGGGGTAAGATTCTTCCAGGCAGAGGAAACAACCAGTGCAAAGGTACTGAGGCAGGTGAGTGCCTGGCACATACATTTTTCACAATGCTTACTACTTTCATTACCATTTTCTGATTTATGTATGCTTCTCAAAGTGGGGTACACATATTCCTGAAGCCCACCTCCATGTGCCAGGAGAACACAGGAAGTTTAAGTATAAACAAGGTATACTTTGCTGGATTCTTGATTTTATGAAACTTTTCTTATTGATATGAAGAAGTAGAATGCAAAAGTTATACTGCCCTTTGATCAAAAACGTGAGGCTTACAAGAAACATCATGTTCATAGCATATTCCTTCAAATTTCTCCCCACAACTCTTATCTTGGGGGCTATTTTCGGTACCTAAGTTGGAAGGAATACAATTCTGGGGTTTGCACATCTCTCTCCCAGGCTGTAAGCAGACACTATATAATTTTCAGATTATTATTGCCCATGAGGGCACCTGGCTGGAATATAGAACATACTTGATAGAAGCTAATCCCTCTGTTGCCTTCTTCCTTTTACATGAACTGCCCTCAGCCTTCTGAGGCCTGAGCTGAGATTTCTCACTATAAAGGTCTCATTGACTCAAGTTCATATGCAAGTACGAGGCAGGCAAGAAAAGTGAATAAAGTGAGATAGAGAGAGAGAAAACAGTGAATGGTGAGGACAGAGGCAAACTGGGGAGCACATGATCTGTGTAAAGGGAGAAGTTGCTTCTTACCCCTAGGAAGACATTTGGGAGCACATTTTCCAATTATTTTGATTTTAAGGAAAGTCAGGAATCTGGATTTGCATGTGATTTTTAAGCACAATTATATTTAAAAATGTCTGTGGGCCAAATTTGGGGAAATGGAGGCTGCAGATACATCTCTAGAGACCAGAGCAGTGAAAATAACCTCCCAGGCTATTGAGGGAGTAGATGAACTCTTAGCAAGGCCTAGCAATGTGTAGTCTATTGAGTCCTCAGGCCACACCCAGACTGAGCAGATTTTACTTATTTGCATGCCTTGTCACCTTCAAGAGTGAGTGATTTCATTTTGGATAGACTTTGTGGTCCTTCCAGATGAAAATTCCTAGTTTCCTACTCAAGAACTGATTCTGGGGGGTACATGTCAGAATTATGTCTGTACCAGTCTCTACTTGTAGGATTCAAACAGAATTAATCTAAAAAGGAAATTCCTTGACTCACTAGATGCAAGTATGGCTGGGTTCGGGTGTTCAAATGAGGTTCCCAGGAGCCTACTTCTATGCTTTCACTCTGCTTTCCTCTCTCTTGGCTTCAACATCAGGCAGGCTTTCACCACAGAACACCAAGTTGGTTGTCTGCAATGGCAGGCTTATATCCTACCAGCTTTGCAACTTCTGTTCAAAAAGAGAGTATATTTTCTGGTAGCTTCAGCAAAAGTTCCTGGTTTCGTTCTAATGTAGCTGGCTTTGGTCACCTGCCCACATTTAGAGACTGGCATGAATTCAACGTCTCCAGAACCACATGGACGGAAAGGGAGAGAGCCCCCAAATAAAAATTAGGATGGTATTTCCATAAGACATGAAGGGGTGGATGCTGGGCAGGCAAAAACGATAGCATTCTCACTGAAGTCCTCAGACATTGGACAAGAATCCTCGACTTTCCAACCAGCACCTGATGCTTGCTCTTCCTCCCCCTTCCTGCCTCCTCCTGGCATCCATCCCTGTGGCCTTTGGTGAGGAGATGCTGCTGCTCCTGTCTCAGCAGGGATATTGATTGCCTGTCAGAGCCCTTCAAGCCTTGACACTCTCATTTCATTCCACATGGCATGTTGGAGCCTTCTGGCACCCAGGCCTCCCACCCCCTTGCTTCTACCCCTGCTCATCCCCCTCTGTCTCCAAGCAACCACTCTCCTGGTCTCTTTTCTGCAAGCAGTGAGCTGTCTCATGTTTGTTTACTCTCATCTGACTAGGGCAAGCTAAGTTTTTATTCTTTCTACCACATCTCCAGCCCCATAACTCTCAATTCCCTAGTGAAGTTGGGAGAAAAGTTGGCATTTTACCACCTGCAAACCCATCTTGTCTTGGGATCTCAGACCTTCCCTTGCCCAGCAAGTATAGGATGAAGCCACAGCCTTTCTAGGCTTTCAGAGTGTGCACATATAGGCAAAGACTTTGCAGACAAATGTGCTGACTGGGACAGACAGGGCCAAGCAGAGAGGTCAAATATAACTGCCTGGAGAGAGTTTCCAGGTTATATCACAGAGAACGGAAACCCAGGCACAGCCCAGCAGACTCTCTGAGTTGAAGAGATGGAGCTGAGAATCCAGGGAGGCCAAGGAAACAAGAGTTCATAAGGCAGAGTACTGGAGGAGGGGAAGAAAGGGGGATGGAAGAGGGAGGGAAGGGGGATGGGAGAGAGAGAGAGAGAGACAGGAAGAACAGAGAGACAGAGCTTCAAAGTTCTGCAGAACCCATCTCAAGTCTTCATCTGAGTTCTGTCTAGCATATGTGTGTCGGGAAACTACCTGAGGCTGAAGTAAGGGCAACTTGAGAGAATGAGAGGGAATAGTCACTGGAGTTCCTATAGGGCTGGGAATAGTTCCTATTCCCACCAACCAGCATGGAAAACCTCATAATAATCATGGGGCATTGGGTAGAACACTCAGAAGGAATGCTCAGTAGTACTGCTTAAGAAAATTTAAATTCAAGACTCAAAAGGACCAATTTGTTTTCAAGTAACTTTGCTGAATCTCAGAGCAAAGATAAAAAATATTTATAGGAATGCAAAAATACTCAGCACCCAACAAAGTAAGAGTCACAATGCCTGGCACCCAACAAAAAACAACCAGGAAAGCAAAGAAGTTTGAAAATATGACCCATAATGAGAAGAAAAATCAATCAATTAAAACGTACCTCAAAATGACACAGATGGTGGAATTACTAGACAAGGACATTAAGAGTTATAATAATTGTATTCCATATGATCAAGATCAAGAAGAAGGATTGAGTATGCTAAGTAGAGATATGTAAAATACTAAAATACTAGACTAGGGTTGCCAGATAAAATGCAAGATGCTCAGGTTAATTTGAATTTCAGATAAACAATGAATATTTTTAGTATAAGTATGTCCCAAATTTTGAAAAAAACATACATAGGCTAAAAATATTCATTATTTACCTGCAATTAAAATGTAACTGAGTGTCTTGTATTTTTATTTGCTAAATCTGCCAAATTAAAAAACGAAAATAAAAAACAAACAAATGGAACTTGTGGAGATAAAAATTACAGTGACTGTGATAAAAATAACACAAAACAACCCTAGACTGGATGGAGTTAAGAGCAAATTAGACATTGCAGAATAAAAGATTAATGAACTTGAATATATAGCAAAAGAAACAATCTAAAATAAAACACACATAGAATAAAAGACTGAAAAAAATCAATAAATGGAGAATATCAGTCCAATGTTTACTTAATTGTAGTAATCAAAGTACAAAAGGAGGGTAACAGAAAAATATTTGAAGAAATAATGGCCATAGATTTTTCCAAACCTGGTGAAACTTTAAACTCACGGAGTGAGAGAAGATGTAAATTGCCAATATCAGGAATGAAAGAGGTGGCATAATTACAGATTCTAGAGATATTTAAGGAATAGTAAAGGAATATTATGAACAACTCTAAGGTAAATATACTTGACAATTTATACGAAATGGAAAAAAATTCCTTGAAAGAAACAAACTACTGAAGCTCACTTAAGAAAAAATAAATGTCTCTTAAAGAAATTGAATTTGTCTTTAAGACAAAGATAACTCCAGGCCCAGATGACTTTACTGGTAAATTCTACCAAACATTTAAGGAAGGAATAATACCAACTCTTCACAATCTCTTCTAGAATGTAAAAAAGGAGGAAACACTTTCCAACTCATTCTATGAGGCCAGCATTACACTGATACCAAAGGCAGACAGTCATCACATATAAAGAAAACTATACATCTATATCTCTCATGAACCTATATGCAAAAACTCAACAAAATTTTTAGCAAACAATCCAAAAATATATGAAAAAGATAATTAATCATGACCTAGTGGGGTTTATCGCAGGAATGCAAGACTAGTTTAACATTCAAAATTCTCTCAATGCAATTTACTATATTAATAATCTATATAAAATCATGTGATCATCTAAATTGATGGAGTAAAGGTATTTGACAAAATCCAATACCCATTCCCTATTAAAAAACTCTCAGGGTATTAGCTGTAGGTTTGTGAAAACTTACAGCTAATATCATGCTTAATGGTTATAGGTTAAATGCTTCCTCCTTAAGATAAGGAAAAATGCAAGGGTTGCACTACCACCATTTTCATTCAATATAGTATTGCAGGGTTCTAACCAGTGCAATAAGTCAAGAAAAAGAAATAAAAGCTATCTAGGTTAACAGGGAAGATGTAAAACTCTCTTTATTCCAGATGATGTGATTGTCTATGTTGAAAATCCTATGGAATCTATAATAAAGTTACTAGAACTAATAAATGAGTTTAGCAATGTGTCAGATACTCGATTAATACACAAAAATCAATTGCCTTTCTATATACTCAAAATAAACCATAGGAAATAGAAATTCAAACATGCCACTTTTAATAGCATCAAAAATATTAAAGACTTAGGGTTAAATCTGACAAAAGATATGAAAGACCTGTACACTGAAAAGGACGAAAAGAAGATATTAAATGGAGAGAAGCATTCTGTTTGAGGATCAAAAGACTCAATATTTCAAAAATGTCAATTCTTACCAAGTTGACTTATAGATTTAATACAACCCCAGCCATATGCTAGCAAGATTTTTTGTTTGTTTGTAGAAATATCCAAGCTGATGCCAAAATTTACATGGAAATGAAGATGACCTAGAATATCTAAAATAACTTTAAAAAAGAACAAAATCAGAGGACTTATACTATTTGATTCTAAGTCTTATAAAACTACAGTAATCAAGTCAGTGTGGTATTGGCATAAATATAGACAAATAGATCAATGAAATGGAGAGTCTATAAATAGCCATGCACATACATGGTCAATTGATTTTTGAATATTAATTCAGTAGAGGAAAGTTTGTCTTTTCAAAAATGGCACTGGAACAATTCAATATCCTTTTTCAAAAATGAACTTCAATCCATAATTCACACCTTCGGCAAAAGTTAACTCAAAATGGATCATGCACTTTAATGCTAAATTTAAATCTATATATAGAAGAAAATCTTTATTACCTTGAGTAATGCAAGATGTTTTAGCTATGACACCACACGCACTATCCCTAAATGAAAATAATCAGTAATTGGGGCTTCATAAAAATCTAGAACTTCTGCACTTTGAAAGACATTGTTAAGAAAATGAGAAAACAAGTCACCTATTGGATGAAATATTTACAAATCACATATCTGATAAGGAACTTGATCTAGAATATACATAGAACTTTCAAAATTCAAAAATTAGAAAAATAGACCTAATGTGAGCAAAAATATTTTTAACAGACACTCTATCAAAGAAGATATACAGATGGTAAATAGGCATATGATAATATGCATATTATTTCTCACTGGGGAAATTCAAATGCCTAAATTTAAAAAGATTGCTCATGCCAAATATTGGTAAAGACACGGAGCAACTGAAATTTTCATACACTGCTGGTGACAATGTAAAATGGTACAACCACTTTGGAAATTGGATTTGACATTTCCTTCAAAAGTTAAAAATACCCTTAATTTATTATTCAACCTTTCCACGCCTACATATTTCTCAAAAAAAAAAAAAAAAAAAAAAAAATGGAAGCATATATCCACACAAAGGCTTATGCATGAATGTTCACAGCATCTTTATTTGTTATAACCATGAACTAGAATTGACATAAATGTCCATTTTCAGATGAATGGATAAACAAATTGTGATATATCCATATGGGGAATACACTTTAGCAATAAAAAGGAATGAATCATTGATACATGCAAAAATACAGATAATTATCAAAATAATTGTGCTGAGTGAAAGAAGGCAGACAAAAAATGGAATGAAATGATTTCATTTTCATAACATTTCTGAAAATGTATACTAATCTATAGTGGCAGAAAACAAATCAGTGGTTGTCTGGGGATGGACTGAGTGAGGGATTACCAAGGGTCATGAAGAAACTTTTGGAGGTGTTGGATATGTTCATTATCTTGATTTGGGGCTATGTTTCACAGGTATATACATATGTCAAACTGATCAATTTGTATACTTTAAATATATACAGTTTATAGTATGTCAATTATATCCCAACACAAATATTTAAAACAAACAAACAAACAAAAAACAACGCTTAGAAGTTTTGACCGAGAAATGTCTTGTATGCAAGGAAAAATGTGCAAGAATATCCACATCCACATTGTTTGTGATGTCAACATATTGAAAACTACCTAAATGTCACACCATAAATATTTCTTAATAGGAAACATGTTAAAATAATGAACAGTACACCCATGAAATGGACTATCATGTATTCATTTAAAAGTTCTTTATGTACTGTAGCAGGGTAATCTCCAAAATGCATAATTAGGGAAAAGAATGATGGTAAATGGTGAATAAGAATATATTAAATCTACTAGTGTATGTTTTTTTTTTTTTTAAAGATGCAGGATCTATACTGTATATTTATATAGATGTAGAACATTTCTAAAAGAATGTCCAAGAAATTAGTCATTGTAGTTACTGCATATGCTTTTGAAATGTTGATAGTTTTACTTTGTACATATGTTACAAATTTTTAAAGTACCAAAATATCAAAACCATAAATGTTTTAAAAAATGAATTTCCAAATTAAAATCTTCTGGGCTTGTTCATGCTTTCAGCTCATTTCAGCTCAGGCCTTGGCATGTGTGTTAGTCAGGGTAAACTAGACTGTATTTTAGTAACAAATAGACCCAAACATGAAATGGATCAACATAGCAGAAGTGTATTTTCCACTTATATAACAATCTTGATTCAGTATTCAGACCAGCAAGGCAGCTTTTCTCACAGAACCATTGACAAACTCTCTTTCCTTCTATCTTATGGCCCTTCCCTCCCTCAGCGTTTTGTAATATGTCCAGGAATTCAGTAGAGGAAGATAAAAACAACATGGAGAAGCAGGCATGGGAGGCTTTATAGAGCAAGCCTGGAAGTGGCATATATCACTTTTTCTCTCCTTCTATTGGCTATAATTTGTCACATGACCACACCAACTGCAAGGGAGTCTGGGAAACGTAGTACAACTGTGTGTCTAAGATGAAAGAAGAATGGATTTCGTGGACAGTTATTAGAGTCTAATAGTTACGGCGCATGATCAGCACTCAAAAATGTGTACTGAATAAATGGGCTATAGCAACCTGCAGGAACGGAGCCCCATGAATAATTCCAGGTCCACTCAGTGTTCCTCATGTCATCCCCAGCATCTGCTTCCTGTTCCCAGATTTCTGACCACCACGTGGGGGGATTGTGAATGGGAGCAGAGAGAGCATGAGGCTGGAAGACAGGAGAATTGGGTTCTAATCCCCACTGTGGCTCTCTGAGTCATGCTTCTTCACCTGTAAAATGGGGGGATGATATATTTCCCTTTAAGGGTTTGGGCTGTACCTTAGTAGTTCAATCTTTAGAAAAGCCAGTGCCTCCTTTAGGTAAGTAGGGATAGGGTGAGAAAACTAGGAAACTGGGAGAAGCCCATCATATATTTTTTAGCATTTAACACGTGCCAGAGGTTCAGCTTTATATTTGTTAATTAGCTACTTCATATTTGTTAGTTCTTTGGATTCTCATGATAATGCTGTAAGATGACACTATTACAAGCTCCATTTTACAGATGAGGAAACTTGAGTCTAGAGTGGTAAAGTGACTTGTTCCAGCATCACACAACTAAGTATATTATAGAGCTGGGATTAAAATCCAGATATTTATGCCTCCAAAGCCTGTGCTCTTAGCCAATAAAATGCAGTCCTGAGGCTTTCTGGCAAATCCACTTTTTTTGCCAGAGCTTTGGGTCATAATCCCCACTCTGCACATAAACACATCAGCCTGGAGAAGTGGAGGGTTCTCTTGCTGTTGATTTAATACTTTGGAGGAAATAAGTTTATGGTCTAATATATTTTCCCAAGTTAAACGTTACAGCTTCTTTTACCTTCACATTTGGCTTAACATTGCTTTATGGTTGGTTTAGAGTTCTTGCAGTGGGGTTGGCTGGGGGGCCCCAGAGGCACCATGCTTTCCACTTCTTCACGGCCCTCCCCCAATCAAGCTTAAGTCTTATTGACTCTGTATCTGGATTAGGTAGGGATTGAATTATAATGCATGTAAACAGATAATTCATTCAAAAAGACTGAACAAAAGTGATTGGTTTTTCTTTTTTACATTTTTCTAATTCATGTAAGATCATTCTTATATTTGTATTATTAATCACAGTCATCATCCACACCAGAGTTCACTATTTTTGCAGTCCCATGTTTCATCTAGCTTTCCCTCTAAAATATAGTGAGATACACAACCCCAAACCTCCCCTTTCAACCAATCATACGCACAATTCAGTGCTGTTATTACATGCATGATAAGGTGCTACCATCACCTCTTTCCATTTCCAAACACTTACAATCAACCTTATTAGAAATTCTGCCCAAATTAAGCATCAGCTCCCCATGCTCTACCATCATTCTATCTCATGGTAATCTATAGATATTAACACCATGAGTTTGCTCATTATAATTAGTTCATTTTAGTGAGATCATACAATATTTGTCCTTTTGAGTCTGGCTTATTTCACTCAACATAAATGTCCTCAAGTTTCATCCATGTTGTTGCATGCATCAGGACTTCATTCCTTCTTAGATAATATTCCATCACACACACACACACACACACATACACACACACCACAATTTGTTTATCCATTCATCGATTGGTAGACACTTGGGTTGTTTCCATCTTTTGGCAATTGTGAATAATACAACTATAAACATCAGTGTGCAAATGTCCGTTTGTGTCCCCATTTTCAGTTCTTCTGATTATATACCTAGCAACAGGATTGTCGGATCATATGGCAGTTCTATAATTAGTTTCCTGAGGAACTGCCAAACTATCTTCCACAGTGGCTGTACCATTCTACATTCCCACCAGCAGTAAATAAATGTTCCTATTTCTCCACATCCTCTCCAACAGTTGTAGTTTTCTGTTGTTGTTTTTTTTTCAATAGTGCCAATCGAGTAAGTGTGAAATGATATCTCATTGTGGCTTTGATTTGCATTTCCCTAATAGCCATGTTGAGCCTCTTTTCATGTGCTTTTTAGCCATTTGTATTTCCTTAAAGAGGTTAGTTTTTAAGTCACAAGAAAACTGGAGGGAGTCAGTCTAGGGTTTATTCATCAGCTCCATGTTATCATTAGTGTCTCAGGCTCTTTCTTTCCTTCTTTCCTCTCTGTCATCTCTAACACATGCCATATTACCTCATGGCTTCAAAATGACTACTGCACCTCCTGGCATGGCCTCTAGATTCCAGGCAGGATGAAAGGCAAAGCTTGAAGGGAAAAGTGCAAAAATTGAATCCAGCCAAGTCCATTACTTATAAAAAGACCTAGAAACCTCACTAGTGACTTCTTCCTAAACTTAATTGATACTGATTGGCTTAAATGGTCAACCTTACCTGCAAGGGATTTTGGAAAGTGACTATTTTTAAATGCACACCTTGCCAACCAGAACATAACTGAACTTCTATTAGTAATATAGAACACAGGTATTGGAGTAGGCCACTACTGGTGTTCGTCTTTCACAATCTTCCAATATCTTTTCGATGTTATCTGTTGTCCTTTATTTGTACCGACACTCCAGGCTATTATTATTTCCCTCTTGGACCCTGAATAGCCTGAAATAGGAATTTGGTATTTCTACATTCCCTCTTGATGCACCCCCTACTCAATCTATTTTCTATTCTGTGGCCAGAGAGATCTTTATAGAACATAAATCTGCCCATGTCACTTCCCGGCAGGATAATGTATTGAGTTAGTACTATATGTTTTATATTTTGCTGCTGCTAAAGAAAAAAATGAGAACTATCTGCTTCCTTTCTCTGTAAAATGATGTGCAAGCAGGGTATTAACTGACACTTGACAACCTGGGGCTTCTTTAACCCCAGTGCAGAGTTAATATCTAGCAGGGATGCTTGGTGAGGGGGTGGCAGAAGTGGCCTGAGTTGGGGGAGCATTTCCCAAAGATGATGGTGAAGACAGCCTTTGGGGTTCTGCTCCCTCAATGCTTTGATCCCTTGCTGTGCCCTTGGGAGGTTCAAACTTAGGAGAATGGCTGCTTGGTGTATCTATGGTGGCTGGACTCAAATGCCCGGATACCAGCTTTGGCAAAGACCCTGTGCTCTGAGCTTAGGGAAGCAATGTTTATATGCACCTTCAGGGAACCATAAAGAATTGCAAAAGTAACATGTGACAGGCAAGGGGAGCCTCATGGGCATGTGACCTGCGCATTTGAAAAGGGCCCTGTACTTGGAAGGGTGCTGTGCTTAGTTTAATGCTGTGCTGTCACCACCTTAAAATTCTTAATAATCTCTGAACAAGGGCCCCGCATTCTCATTTTGCACCAGACCCCACAAATATGGCCCTGATGTCACGTGAAAAGTATGACCCAGAAGCCTGGACTCTAAGTGCCTCCAGGAACCTTTGTAAGATCCTGGGGGTAGTTGGAGAAATGAGCCCTAATAATAAGAGTTTGAGTTTCCTGCTAGCCTAGGGGTCCAGAGTCAGACTTATTTTGATTATAGGGACAAAAAGGAAATAGTAAAACGTTTTTTGTACTCCAGTATTGTGGTGGAGTAAAATTCATACCTGCCATACCTTCAGAGGGTCCTCCTTCTACTCAGGACCCACTCCAATGTCATAACTCGACTTCAAACTGTTGAGCCCTGCCCCCTTTGCCAGCAGCATCATCTGTCTTCTCCTTTTGTTCTTTGTCTTCCCCCTGTACTGGGTGTCCATCACTTTCTGGAACCTGTCTTTGTCTCTCTGACTCTGTCTCTTTGTCTCCCTCTTTTCAGGTCATCTTATGTTCCATTCTTTATGCCTGGAATAATCAGTGCCCCACACCATATTCATGCATGGAACTTTTCCTCATCCTTAGAGACTCCGCTTAGATGACACTTATTTGAGTGAGACTTCTATGACTACCCCTTCCCCCAAATCTGGATTACATGCAGTCTCCAGCAAAATGGTAAAGAGTGGGGGGATTTCAGTGCCTCATCTTATGAGCTATATGACCCTAGGCAGGTTAATTCACCTCTCTGCATCCCAGTGTCTCATCTGTAAAATGGGCAACAGTCATATTTGTCTCTGCATTGCTGTGAAGATTAATGAGGTAATATGTGCAACGTGCCTAGAACCGTGCCTGGTGCAGAGGATTAGCTCTTGTTCTCTTCTCTGGAGCTATCCTTCAGCATAGGGATTGGCAGGTAATCAACAAATATTTATTGAATTGTGTGACTGTTCAGTCAGTACCAGTACTTACTAGTTCAGTCAGTAAGCTAACCCCAAATCCATGTATATTGCTCAGAGAAGAATCCTAGTTATCTTCCCATACCCACACTTGCAGATGGGCTCAAAGACCAAAGGAAACTTTGATTTCCCTTGAGCCTTGAAGGTTTGCTTCAGCCTATTTGATTATTAAACCTACTATGGCTTGATGACTCAGCTCCAGTCACTGTGCTCCTTCCTTTGTTTCTCTTTTTAAAATTAATTTTTAAATTTTTAAAAAAGATACTTAGATTACATAAATGTTATATAAAAAATATAGGGATTCCCATACGCCCTACCTCCCACATCTCCCACATTAATTGCAATTGATAAACACATCCTGGGGCTTTGCCATTCAGCATGGACCACAGTTCACATTGTAGACCACACTCTTCCACACAGTTCTGCATGTTATATGATGATATAAAATGGCCTATATCTGTCATTGCAATGTCACTCAGGCCAATTCCCAAGTCCCGAAAAAGCCCCTGTATTGCAACTGCTTTTCCCTCTCCCTGCCCCTAGAACCTCCAGTGGCCACTGGCTCCACCTCAATGTTGTAATTTCTTCCATTGCTTGAGTTACAATATGTCTATAAAGCAAGCCTCACCTTATATTTCCACTGGGAGTTCCTTTCCCTAACTTTCTTCTTCCTCTAATTAATACCTGCCCACTATGACAACAGTTCTCTCTTCACCTGTGCTGCCTCTGAATGCCACATTTCTGCTTGTAAGAGGCCACCTTTCCCTGCTTTTATAAGCCAGCCCAAGATACCCATATAAGCACACATGGCTCTTTGCACCCCTGATATGCAGGGGGGCATGTGTCACCCTTTTGGGGCCAAGTTCTCACTGTTGCTCTGGTCCACTCCTGGTGCCCTTCATGAGAGGCTTTTGGACACCAGGAGAAATGGGGCAGAGCATGGTCCATTCAAATGCATACACCTGACTCCCATAATGACTGTATTCCTTGCATTAGGCCTCTCTATACTCTGATGAGCTGGGCGGGGCAAAGGCTGCAATTCTTACCTAGATTGCCAGAGAATAAAACAGATAGAAGCTGAGTTCCTCTGAGAGAAATGGGATTCATGCACTATTAGTTTCAAAACCTAAAGAAAATTCCATTTGAATCAACACCGCCCCCACTGTCAGGGGGAACTTCATCCCTAGACCAGGCCTAAACCATTCAGGAGCACTTATTTCCCTGGCCACAGTGATTGGCTCAGAAATGTGCAAGGGACCCAATCAGAGCTAAGAAACTGAATGAGCCTTGTCCTGGGAAGTTTGAGGCTCCTGGTCCTCTCCTACTGGGCTCCAGAGTGCCCAACAGGAAGCGGGGTGTGTGTTAATATGTCTTCTCTCTCCTCTCATCTGTTCTTGTTCTGCCATTGCCTCCAATTGGACGAACCCCACTAGAAGCGACTGGGCAAGGGATCCTGGGTGAGCAGTTGCGGGAGTCTATACCACGCTGCTGTTGACGTCTCATAACAGGGAGGAGAACTTTTGTATGAGAGCATGGTCACCGCAGGGGAAGCTGAGAGATGAGAGGAGAGGGAAAACAGATCCTGGAGACAAACTTTGCACACCTGTTCTCTCACAGGAAGCCCAATAGGAAGGAGCCAGAGGGCCCTAAAGAAGATTCCCAGAAGAAGGTGGGTTACATCTCATTTGCTCTGACTGAATCACGTGCACAACTCGTAACCAAACACTGTAGCCAGGGAAATAAGATGCTCTGACTGGCTTCCAGAGCCAGCCCTTCCTGGGGACCTTCTGAGTATCTGAAATAATAAATTATCTTTTTGTTAAAGCTACTTTATGTTGTTTTCTATTATGTGCAACCAATAGGGTCCTGGCTTCTTCACTTGGAATTCAGGTCTTAGAAGTCCTAGTTCTTTCCACTGAACCCCATAAAAATGGTAATCTCCTCCTTGCTACCCACTGGTGCTGACTAAGATTTGCCCCACAAAGAGATCAAAGGCAGGGTTAACCTCTATACCCCTCTCCAAAGATCCCTGAGGAAAAGGGGGTGGTGTGAATTCGTCTCCTCTCAGCTCTTAACAGCCTATTATAATGAACATTATTTCTCCCTCATTTTACCATTTAATAAGGAATATTTTAAAAGATTTAAAACATTTAAGTAGGTTAATTATTTTCAAAAAGAACAGAGAAGATTTCAAAACTGCTTCTGTCAGTAAATTTAAAATACAATAAATAATTTAGGGCCCAATTTCCCCTCCACAATGAAGAATTAAGAAGCTTCATTCTCTCAAATATCCTCTTTAAAAAGCTACAATTCTCCCTCTCCTTCCTCTGGCCTCAGAACCTGGCAGGACAGTAACCCTCTAGACTCAGGAATGAGCCAGTTATCACGTTTTGGCAGCTGAAATTCTTTTCCAGTATGAAATGTTTCTTTTTAATTGGAATTATTTTCTGGGATGTTCAAATCCTTTAAATTTCTACTTTGTGAACAGAAAGGATGAACTATGTATGGCTATTCTGCAGATGCTAAAGCAGCCTCAGTGAGGTTAAGTGAGTTTACTAGGCATGTGAAATAATCTAAATTCTTGCCTTCTAGCAATTGAGTTTCTTTTCTCTGAATATATGGCACCTAGCCTTATTCTAAAGGGTCTCATCAGTTGGGGTTGAGCAGAAAACGTAGTTCACTCTGGGGGGAATGCGGAGACTTGAATGAAGGGATGTTTACACAGGTACAAGCAGGGTTAAAGGAACCTGCAAGGAGGGTTGAGGCAACCAGGGACTTACTACAGCGAGAAGCCAGTGGCATCCTTAGAGGTGAAGGTTCAAGGAGAGGAAATGGTATTAAGGAAACCCAGAAAGAACTGCAGGAGTCATATAGAAGTTATAGGTCTAGAGAGAAGAAATAGGGAGGGAAAAGGGAGGGAACAATCTGACCTCACCCTCTCCCTCCTCCCAACCCCAGAGTCTGGCCAGTGACCCCCATTGGTCCAACCCAACCAGAAGGCAGAGAACAAGGGAGCCCAGGTGAGACAGTCTATAGGGGACAGCTTCCCAGGACATGGAGCAGGGGCAGAGAGATATGAAGAAGGGATCAGAGGGAAGTGGGGATCCAATGGCTAGCACAGCAGTCATTTCTTTTTTGCCCTTAAAAACTGTTACCGTCCTTTAAACTCAACTGAAGTGGTTTGAGTTTGCCACTTATGTAAAACATTGTTTTACTTATACCCATATATATATATATATTTATTTTATTTTTTAGTTTTTTTATTTTTTGAAGATACTTAGATTACATAAATGTTACATAAAAAATATAGGGATTTCCATATGCCCCGCTCCCCACACCTCCCACATAAACAACATCCTTCATTAGTGTGGTACATTCATTGCAATTGATAAACACATTTTGGGGCATTGCTGCTGAGCAGGAATTATAGTTTACATTGTAGTTTACACTCTCTCCCACACAATTCTGTATGTTATGGGAACTCCTGAGAGTGACAGAGTTGAACTCAGTTTTGGCTGCCCTACACATGGCTCATCTATCCCTTCTATTTGAACCTATAATTGGTGCTGGAGTTGGTAGGTGTATGTCCAGGAGACTTAAATCTTTGGGCTGTCCATGTCCCATATATTCTTAGCAAATAGCTCTTCCTCAAACCCAATCTTATATAAACCCATAAAAATAGAGTTATCCTGGTTGTGCTTCCCCCTTGTTCCATTTTGGAGCCCCCAGTCTCTGTAAGACATTAATACATTACAGTCTGTGATGTGCAGGACAACCCAGGATACTAGAATCCCCATTTTACAGATGAGGAAACTGAAGTTAGATAGTTAAGAGACTTTTCCCAAGTTACACAGCTACTGAATGGCAGAAGAAGGAGTTAGAACAGGTCTCCTGGTGGATAGCAAAAATCTGTACCTCTTACTGAGGCAGGAGGGAGATAAAAGTCAGAAGACTTTTGCTTATGGGGCGTTGTTTCCTTTTAATTTTGTGATTGCTGGATCGAGCGTTTATCTTCAGTGGGACTTTATCTGTGGAAATACTACATAGTCTGGTGTGGTGGTACGTGCCCCCTGGGCAGTGTTATTTTTTAAAGGTTAGCAGCAACTTGGGGCTGTTTTTTTTTTTTTTTTTTTTAACTTTATTTTGTACATTTAATAATTGAAAACATAAGCAATAAAAAACTAAAAAGTAAACACAGATGAATAAATATATACATTTCTCAATTGAATGTAATGGATACATGTAAAGTTTTTTGTTTGTTTTTTTGTTTCTTTTTGTGTGTGAATCAAACAATATATTACACAATATATTTGGTTCATAGTAATGCATTCATACAGTATTTGTCCTTTTGTGTCTGGCTTGCTTCACTCAACATAATGTCCTCCAGGTTCATCCATGTTGCCATATGCTTTATGACTTCATTTCTTCTTACAGCTGCATAATATTCCATCGTGTGAATAGACCACAGCTTGTTTATCCATTCATCTGTTGATGGACACCTGGGTTGTTTCCAACTTCTGGCAATGATGAATAATGTGGCTATGAACATTGGTGTGCAGATGTCTGTTCGTGTCACTGCTCTCAATTCTTCTGGGTATATACCCAGTAGTGGTATTGCAGGGTCACATGGCAAGTCTATATTCAACTTCTTTAGGAACTGCCAAACAGTCCTCCATAATGGTTGTACCATCCTGCATTCCTACCAACAAGTGAAGAAGTGTTCCTATCTCTCCACATCCTCTCCAACACTTGTAGTTCTCTGTCTTTTTAATAGTGGCCATTCTGATAGGTGTGAAATGATATCTCATTGTAGTTTTGATTTGCATTTCCCTAATCATGAGTGATGTTGAGCATTTCTTCATGTGTTTTTTTGCCATTTGTATTTCTTCTTCGGAGAATTGTCTATTCAAGTCTTTGGCCCATTTTTTAATTGGGTCATTTGTCTTTTTATTGTTGAGCTGTAACATCTCTTTATATATCCTGGATATTAAACCCTTATCAGATATGTGATTTCCAAATATTTTTTCCCATTGAGTCGGCTGCCTTTTCACCCTTCTGACAAATTCCTGTGAGGTGCAAAAGTGTTTAATTTTGAGGAGGTCCCATTTATCTACTTTTTCTTTTGTTGCACGTGCTTTGGGTGTGAAGTCCAAGAAACCACCACCTACTACAAGGTCTTGAAGATGTTTCCCTACATTTTCTTCTAGTAGTTTTATGGTCCTGGCTTTTATATTTAGATCTTTGATCCATTTTGAGTTGATTCTTGTATAGGGGGTGAGATAGGGGTCCTCTTTCATTCTTTTGATTATAGATATCCAGTTCTCCCAACACCATTTGTTGAAGAGACTGTTTATTCCCATCAGCGTGAGCTTGGTAGGTTTGTCAAAAACCAGTTGACTGTATAGGTGAGGGTTTATTTCTGGGTTCTCAATTCTATTCCACTGATCGATATGTCTATCTTTATGCCAGTACCATGCTGTTTTGACCACTGTAGCTTTGTAATATGTTTCAAGGTCAGGCAGTGAAATTCCTCCCACATTGCTCTTCTTTTTTAGAATACTTTTGGCTATTTGGGTGCACTTACCCTTCCAGATGAATTTCGTAATTGCCTTCTCTAATTCTGTAAAGTAAGCTGTTGGGATTTTGATTGGTATTGCATTGAATCTATAAATTAGTTTGGGCAAGATTGACATCTTCACGATATTTATTCTTCCAATCCATGAACACGGAATGTCTTTCCATTTGTTTAGGTCTTTTAAAATTTCTTTTAGCATTGTTTTGTAGTTTTCTGCACATAGGTCCTGTACTTCCTTGGTTAAATTAACTCCTAGGTATTTGAGTCTTTTTGTTGCTATTGAAAATGGAATTTTCTTCCTGATTTCCTCCTCAGATTGTTCAGTACTAGTGTACAAAAACATTACTGATTTTTGCGTGTTGATCTTATATCCTGCCACTTTGCTGAACTCATTTATTAGTTCAAGTAGCTTTGTAGTGGATACTTCAGGATTTTCTAAATACAGAATCATGTCATCTGCAAACAGTGATAGTTTTACTTCCTCCTATCCTATTTGGATGCCTTTAATTTTTTTGTCTTGTCTAATTGCCCTAGCTAGAACTTCTAGTACAATGTTGAATAACAATGGTGACAGTGGGCATCCTTGTCTTATTCCTGATCTTAGGGGGAAAGCTTTCAACCTTTCCCTATTGAGTATGATGTTGGCTGTGGGTTTTTCATATATGCCTTTTATCATATTGAGGAATTTTCCTTTTATTCCTATCTTTTGAAGTATTTTTATCAAAAAAGGATGTTGGATTTTGTCGAATGCCTTTTCTGCATCTATTGAGATGATCATGTGGTTTTTTTCCTTCAACTTGTTAATGTGGTGTATTACATTGATTGATTTTCTTATGTTGAACCAGCCTTGCATACCAGGAATAAATCCCACTTGGTCGTGATGTATAATTCTTTTGATATGCTGTTGGATTCGATTTGCAAGTATTTTATTGAGAATATTTGCATCTATGTTCATGAGAGAGATTGGTCTGTAATTTTCTTTTCTTGTGGAATCTTTATCTGGCTTTGGTATTAGGGTGATGTTGGCTTCATAAAATGTGTTGGGTAATTTTCCCTCCTCTTCAATTTTTTGGAAGAGTTTAAACAGGATTGGTGTTAATTCTTTTAGAAATGCTTGGTAGAACTCACCTGTGAAGCCATCTGGTCTTGGACTTTTCTTTGCTGGGAGATTTTTGATGACAGATTCAATCTCCTTAATTGTGATTGGTTTGTTAAGTTCTTGTATTTCTTGTTGTGTCAGTGTAGGTTGGTTATGAGTTTCTAGAAATTTGTCCATTTCATCCAGGTTGTCTAGTTTGTTGGCATATAGTTTCTCATAATATCCTCTTATGATTCTTTTTATTTCTGTGAGGTCATTTGTAATTTCCCCCCTTTCATTTCTGATTGCATTTATTGGCATCTTCTCTCTTATTTTGTTTGTTAGTCTAGCGAGGGGTTTGTCAATTTTATTGATCTTATCAAAGAACCAGCTTTTGGTTTTGTTGATTTTCTCTATTGCTTTTTTGTTCTCATTTTCATTTATTTCCACTCTAATCTTTATTATTTCTTTCCTTCTTTTTGCTTTGGGATTGGTTTGCTGTTCTTTTTCTAGTTTCTCAAGTTGTTCAGTTAAATCTTTGAGTTTAGCTCTTTCGTGTTTCTTAATATAGGCACTTAGGGCTATAAATTTCCCTCTCAAGACTGCCTTTGCTGTATCCTATAAGTTTTGATATGTTGTGTTCTCATTTTCATTTGTCTCAATATATTTACTGATTTCACTTGCAATTTCTTCTTTGACCCACTGAATATTTAGGAGTGTGTTGTTCAGTCTCCACACATTTGCAAATTTCCTTTTTTCCTGTCTGTTATTGATTTCTAGTTTCATTCCATTATGATCTGAGAAGGTGCTTTGTATAATTTCAATCTTTTTATATTTATTGAGAGCCGTATTGTGACCTAACATGTGGTCTATCCTGGAGAAAGATCCATGGGCACTTGAGAAGAATGTATAATCCACTGAGTTTGGATGCAGTGTTCTGTATATGTCTGTTAGGTTTAACTTGTTTATCATATTGTTCAAGTTCTCTGTTTCCTTGTTGATCTTCTGTCTAGTTGTTCTATCTAATGATGTGAGAGGGGTGTTGAAGTCCCCGACGATTATTGTAGAAATGTCTATTTCTCCCTTCAGTTTTGCCAGAGTTTGTCTCATATATTTTGGGGCACCCTGGTTAGGTGCGTAGATATTTATGACTGTTATATCTTCCTGGAGGATCGTCCCTTTAAATAACATATAATGGCCTTCCGCATCTCATCACTGTTTTGCATTTGAAGTCTGTTTTGTCTGATATTAGTATAGCTACCCCTGCTCTTTTCTGTTTACTATTTGCATGGAGTATCTTTTTCCAACCTTTTACTTTCAGCCGGCTTGTATCCTTGTGTCTGAGATGAGTTTCTTGTAAGCAGCATATGGGTGGCTCATGTTTTTTTATCCATTCTGTCAGCCTGTATCTTTTGATTGGGGAATTTAATCCATTCACATTCAATGATATTACTGAAAATGCACTAATTATTTCCTTGATTTTATTCTTTGGTTTTCATATGTCATCTTATTTTTGTCTTTCTTTTTACTCTTTTGGTTGTCCTTTCTGCTTTTCTTTCTTCTATACTCTCCTCCAAGCCTCTCTCTCCTGTCTTTTTCTTTCAGGTTCTAAGGCTTCCTTTAATACTTCCTGCAAAGGTGGATTCTTTTTTGCAAAGTCTCTTAGTTTCTGTTTGTTTGTGAATACTTTATATTCACCTTCATATTTGAAGGACAGTTTTGCTGGGTAAAGAATTCTCGGCTGGCAGTTTTTCTCTTTCGGTTTCCTAATTGTATCATACCACTGTCTTCTCGCCTCCATGGTTTCTGAAGAGAAATCTGCACAGAGTCTTACTGGACGTCCTTTGTACGTGATCGTTTGCTTCTCTCTTGCTGCTCTGAGAATTTTCTCTTTATCTTTTACATTTGACATTCTGAATAATATGTGTCTTGGCGTAGGTCTATTTGGATTTATTCTTATTGGGGTACAGTGTGCTTCTTGGACATGAAAGTTCATTTCTTTCGTGAGAGTTGGGAAATTTTCAGCTATTATTTCCTCAAATACTCTTTCTGCCCCTTTTCCTTTCTCTTCTCCTTCTGGAACTCCAATGACACGTATGTTCTTGCGTTTTGTGTTGTCATTCAACTCTCTGAGCCCCTGCTCAATTTTTTCCATTCTTTTCTCTCTCTGTTCTTTTCTCTCTTCAATTTTAGCTGCTCTGTCTTCAGTATCACTTATTCTTTCTTCTATCATTTTGAGTCTGCTGTTGTATGCTTCAAATGTATTTTTTACTTCTCCTATTGTATCTTTCATTCCCATGAACTCCGTTACTTTTCTGTTCATGATTTCAAATTCTTCTTTACGTTCACGCAATGACTTCTTGATGTCGTTGATCTCTTTAACTATATTCTCTTTCATCTCATTAATTTGATTTTGGAAATGTGTGCTCATCTCACTGATTAGTTCTCTCAAATTCTGCATCTCTTCTGGGACTTTGCTGTATTCCTTTTCTTGGGGCATGTCTTCTATTTTCTTAGTATGGACCGTAATTTTTTGTTGGTGCTTAGGCATCTGGTTAGTTTGTATTTTACTTAGATGCTCTATTTCTTTCTCTTTTATGGGATTTTAGTGGCAGGCGGCTGTAAGTTACCACCGCTCTTTGATTTTTGGCTCAACCTTGATTTTTAGGATTGTTCTGCTGGTTGCTCAAAACTGGGCACTGGACCCAGTAATTGGTTGTAGAGTCGTTTCCTAGGGCCTTGGGCAGGGAGGCTATAGAGGCCAGGAAAAGCCTCTCTTACTTATTAATTTTCTTATGTGTACTTCCTTGGTCTGCCAGGAGATGGTGCTCATTGGCAGCTCTCAATTCAATGCCTGGTCCGAGCGTATTTGTTGTGACACAGACCAGATCAATGTGATAGAGCTTCCTGTCTGGGGGCTAGGAGCCCTGTGATTGAAACTTTCTGAGACAGTTCCCCAGACTTCTCTCGTAGCGCCCCCCTTTTCCCAGCTGGGAAATATTTCCACTCCCTTCTGAATCCTCAACAATCAGTCCCTGTTAGTAGAGGATGAGATTGGGAGGTTTGTATATCTTTAGCCCCTTGCAGGCTCCAAGGCAAACAAAGGCACAGCCCCACCCAGCCTGGAAGGGCTCTCGGGACAGGGTGACCAAACCTAGGAGTCCAAAGCAGGGTCAGCCCCAGGCTCTCTCTCCCCTCTCCCGTGGTGTCCTCAACAATTAGTCCAGGCTAGAAGAGAGGGAGGTTGCGAGGATCGGATTTCTCCAGTCCTTTCCGGGCTCCCAGGGCAGACCGCCGTGTGGAAGGGTCCTTTCCAGGCTCCCAGGGCAGACCGCTGTGTGGAAGGGTCCGTGGGGATCTGCAGCCCAAATTTCAGGTCAGAACCTGAGTCAGCCTAAGGCTGTGTCCCTCTCTCTCCCCTTTCCGGGAGTGGCAGATCCCTGAAGCCCCCTTTGTCTGTGGTCGCAGGCCCAGGGACCCGAGAATTCTGAAGAGTGTGGGGGAGGGTGCCGGCAGCAGCAGAAGCTGCTACTTGCAACTCACAGTTCTGTAGTCGCGATTTCCCTCTTCTGTCCCTCTCTCTTCTGGGTGGTGTGCAGCCTTCACCTGGTGACCTAAACCCTAGAAGATCTTTTCTGGGGCTGTTTCAGCTTGCCCTCTAGCTATTTTTCTGGAGAAGAGATTCCCGTGTCTTACTAGTCCGCCATCTTGGATGGGGCTGTTTTTTATGGTAATTGATCAACATGGGAGTCTAGGGTAAATTCAAGCCCCAAACTTGTGTTAGTGACAAGACATGAATGTTTACGCGTCATCTTTCAGTGCAAGTGGATGGCTGCATTCTGGTTCGCTTTTTCCCGGAGATGTTGCCCTTTGGATTTACCCATGGCTAAATTTCCTTCCTGCACCCAGAGCTTCATCTGTAGTCACCCTCAAGACATCAAGCCCATCTTGCTTGATTGCCACACAGTCCACATCCCCCCAGGGCAGCTACTGTGTCTTTTCAGGCCTGAACTAATTTTTCACCTCTTCATGACCTCGGGGGAACTTCTTGAAATTTTTTGTAAGCTGAGCCATGCATTTAAAAATATGTTTATCATATTTATCTCTAATTTCTAGGTGTTTTGTTCCACGAAAGCTTCCAAGTTATCTTTATTTCAATATTGCTGGAAATGGTAGTCATTGGAGTTTGCTTGAAGAAAGGGTTCCATGCTTAAAAACAATATTAAAACCCAGTGATCCAGTCTAACACCTTCATTTTACAAATGAGGAAATCCACGTGCTTCCAGTAAGAAACCTACATTATTATGAACCACATAAAATCACCTAGAAACTTATATTTTTACAAAGCATGTAAAATCACCTATATACAAGACCACATAGTGACTCAATTCCTCCGCGTTGGAAGGAAATGTAGATGTAATCTTGGGGGATGATTCCCAAATCCTAGTCCATGGACCAGCTACACTGGAATTACCCCAGAAGCATAAAAATTTAAAGGTTCTCTGGACCCCACTCCCAGAGATTCTGATGTAAAGTCTGAAAATGAACATATTTTTTTCATATATTTCTAGGTGATCCTGATGCACAATCCTATTTAGGATCTTCTGATCTGGAACAATAACCCACCCAGAGCCGATAAGACTCTCCACAGCCTTGGCAGGTAGTTGTCCTGACTGCTTGCACAATTCCAGTGATAAGGCACACACTGCCTCAAATCGCAGCCCACTCCCACCTGCCTGCCTCAAATTCTTTTCTTGTATTGCTCTGTAATCTCCCCTCTTAATGCCTACTGCATTGTGTTTGGTTCTCTCCTGTCCCCTTGCATAATTCCTGCGGGGCCATCACAATCAGCTCCATTTTAGTTGCTTCTGGGCTAGGCTGATGCCACAGTCGCCAGGTCCTCTTTCCTACACTGGTAATGAATCCAGTGCCCAGCTTTGCTCTGTTATGTGCGGAAGGGAGAGAGGAGGAGAATGGCGAAGTCAGTATGGTGGCTTCAGCATTATCATCAGTCATAGAGGGATATATGTTCTGGAAAGAGCGAAACAGGGGAAAGAGGAGGAGCTGGTTCAGCGCTTAGATCCCACTGTTGGAATTTAACTTTCTTATTCAGGTAACAGTAGATAAGATAGATGAGAACAAATAGCATATTCTTGGAAGGTCTGATGTATCCTCTGATGTAGGGAGATGAGGAGAGAAGCAGATGGGGAAGGCTCATCTGCTAATTTACTAATGCTACCTTATATAACTGGAAATAGAGATAGTTATCCTTTCAGTTCTGCTCCCAGAAAGGTTATTGTCAATGCATTTCTTGGGTTCTGCCTCAAGAATTCCTTCATCAGGTGATGTCTGGAACCACCTGCTTTTGATCCTTGCAAAAAAATTTTGCTCCCAGGGCTTTTCATCTATTTGGTGGTGAGAGGGAAAGAGTAGAAATATATCCCCCATAATTTGTGAGCATTGAGTGGGTAATGGGACTGTGTGCCAGGATCTGTGCTAGATTCTGACTTTACATGGTAAATAAGGTACAGAACTGCCACTTCCTGTTCTATCCATGTAATGAGACTGGGACACAATGACATAAACCAAGGGAGGAGATCCTTACCATTGCTGTTTGGCATGTCCTGGACCTGACAGAGTCTTCCAGATATTTTAGGGTTTGGACTCTGATTACAGTTCCTACCATGGAGATGATACAACTTCTGCCCTTTGTTTCTTACCCAGTTCCTGTAAACTGATCACTAATGCACTTGCTCTGCCACAGCTTGTGCCTGGGACTGGGCAGGGCACTTCTTTGGCTCTGCCTGCCTCTTAGTGTGTCTAAGAGCCAATTAGACAGTGCAGGTGACTGGGATATGTATGTGCATGTGCACAGCAATCTCACAAACTGTATGTATAGTTTTCTTTGCTTGTGCTGTGAAGGTATGTGCAGGGGTGCTTGAACCTACGGAATAGCTCAGAAATACTATGATTTCTTAGGTCTTCTGTCTGTTCTACATGGATTTTCTGCTTTTCTCCTCCACTGCAGGCTATGCACTTCATTTTTGTCTGCTGCCACTGTGCTTGCTTCTAGGATCCCTTTCTCCAACTAATTTATATTTTCTCCAAAGGAAATTAGAAAAACAAGTTTGTTAACATGTGAGTAAACTATCTTTGAGGGAGGGAATGGATTTGTGGGAGAGAGTTTGACTTCTGGGGGGCTTTTCTAGATTCTCTGAGGGTCAGCTGAATTCAGATAAGTGATGGGTGACCGTGTCCAGCTTAAAATAAATGAACCTTATCACATAACAGATTAAGGAAAGTTTACTACATTGAAAATGAGTTATTTGCTCAACCAATGTCTTTGACCCTTTACAAAAGGGATCACTTCAGGTTCTTTTAAGCAGGATCTTCCTTGATGAACTGAAGGATTAATGCACATGTCATTAATTCCTTGGCAGAGAAACCAGAGTAGAAATACCTAACAACAGTGAATGATATGCCTCTGAGTCAGACAGATTCCTCAGGGAGGGAGAAAAACCAACACAGCCAGTTCTTTAAATCAACAAGATTCCTTGGGTTAGATAGAATAAACATTAAAACCCAGTGTTTAGCCCTCGAAACCCCAGCAGCATGCATTCTACCCAGCCCCTCATTTCCAGAGCATCTTCTACAATGCAGAGAATGATTGACATCAACGCCCAGTCAATCTGTTGCCTTTAAGGTAGGGTCCTCACACTTGGAAAGCTATTGCCTTAATTTGGTTCCCTGGAGGAAGACCATGGGGCAAGGATGTGAGTGCCTGTAGTTTAGTTGGGTGATGAATCTGGAAAGCAGTGGCAGGAAAGTGGAGAATTGAGACAGGAAAGAGAAGGATTCAAGGGAAGGGTGTATCATCAAGCAGGTTACTGCTGTGGGTATTGAGGCTGAGTTCCTCTCAATCAACAGAAGTGCAATGGATCTCTAGAAACTACATTTCATCTCCTGCCAGTCCTTGTGTAAGGCCTGCTCTTACGGGGCATTAATACCTTATGCATAGCATAATGGTGATGGCAGAGTGGTGATGGGCCATGGGTGAGGTCCTTCAGAATCTTTCACAGTTATTTTTGAGCAGGTTCACTTGCTCTGATTTTGCACACAAAGTACCAGTTTTCCACAATATCACTCAGGGTAAGCCTGGCTTTCCTTAGCCAAAGGTTACTGAAATCACTGAAGACCTTCGTCTGAGAGCTCCCACCCTTACCCCCTCACAATTCCCAGGTACAACCCAAACATCAGACTCCTTACTCATCAGCAGGTGTTGCCTCTGGAATTAGCATTGCCACAAGGTGTCTATATCCCATGTGCCTCAGGGATGCTGGGTTCCCATAAGCCCTTGTTGTAGAAATCTCAAACAAGGAGCCTGGGCATTCATATTTAGCCTGCAGACAGTCTTGTTTTGTCTGCAAAGTGTCTTAAAATATGTGAAACTAGTTGCCAACTTCTCAAATGTGTAGGATTTACATACAAACTCTGGATTTCTGGATTCTCTTGAAAAACTGGAAGATCTGGCAATGTTGGGCCTGTATTCCCACTTGGTAACAATGGGCTGGAGCTGAGTAGTAGCTTCCCCCTTAGACAGGCATGTGTTGTCTGGGTCACCATAGTTTCCCCTGGACTACCTGAATCAAGTACATTACTCCCCTTGGTTCCATGGGCGTTGGAGTTTGCAAGCCTTGTCTTGCCTTTCTTGACCCTGATGTATTATAATCTGCCTTATTTTCCTTGCCTGTATCTTCAGTTATCTGCTGGACCTGAATTGCTACACTCTTCTCCCTCCTTCTAACTTTGGTCTTAGTATTCCCTCTGGATTTTGCCAGCATCTTCTCCTTAGGGTGCAAGACTCTTTTTCTGCTTCTGTTAGCCATTTTCTGCAGTCTTGCTATAAATGAGCAGAAATAATGATCTTCCCACACATCAGAGTTTAAGTGCCACCTGCCACCTGGGCTCCTGCTGCTTAATCCACTAATTACTGTGGACAATTTTGGATTTTGATCCTGGCCAGAATAGAGCCCAAGATAGTAGGCTACTTTGGATTATGTATATTAAGCCATCGGTCTATGACTTTCAGAAATGCACTAAGGTTGTATGTATCTCTGAAGTTCCTCATCTACCCCCACTCCCCCAGCATTCTCCACTTCCCATCAGCCCATGCTCTGAAATCCCAGCATGCTTTGAACTGGATCCAGTAAGGTTATTAACATCAAATGCACCATTATTGTCACTCTCGTTCCAGATGGTTTCGTTGCCATGGAATTCTATGAAGGTGCAAACCATGCAAGAATTCCCTTTTTTTATCTGAACCCAGCTAATTAGATCTACTTTGAAACTAGTGTTAGAAAAGAAGATAATCTAACATATGAACATCACTTTAGTTTTGCTTTTCTTATACATCTTGTTTTTTCCTGTCTGTGCCTTTTTTTTTTTTTTTTAATAGGAGAGGCTTTTGGGAGGAGGAGGTCTAGGTGACTTGCAACTTTGAGTATCATCTGTTTTACTGATTGAGGCTTTTGAGGTGGAAAGGAATGTAGGCAGAGAGAGTGATTTCAAAAAGCTTGGTTCACTTGGCATCTCTCCTTGGACAATGCAAACTGCTCATGATCAAGTTCTTTTTATATAAAAAATGACTGATACAAGGACAAAAACATCTGCTCAAAAAAACTAGATGAATCCCTCAATTTTGCAAGTTTATTAACTGGGAGAGTTTGTTAGAACTAGAGCTTCATAGAATCTGAAAATTGGCCATGATCCAACTCTGCCTTTTACAGAAGAAAAATAACAAAAGCAAATCAACCTAGGTTCAGAGAGAGGAATGGGATTTCATTCATTAATTCATTCTTTCATTAAAAATTAAAACAGTCAGACATTCATTGACACCCAAAGTGCGGCACTCCTGGTTGGGGGTTGGGAACACAGAGATGAAAGTTTTTGACTCCATCCCCAAAGAGCTGATTTTCAAATTGGGTGGTTGTCTTAGTTTCCCTGATCTACTATCACACATATCACATAATGGGTTGGCTTAAACAATGGGAATTTATGGGTTCATGGTTTCAGAGGCTAAAATTCCAAATTAAAACATTGGCAAGAGCATGCGTTCTCCTAGAATCTGTATGTTCTCATGCTGGCTGTTGACAATCCTTGAGGTTGATTGGAATGTATTTCTGCTTCCTGTCACATGATGATAGCCTTTCCTTTTCCTTCTGGGTTCCCAATGACTTCCTGCTTTTCCCTGTGGCCTTCTCCTATTACATCTGAGTTTCTTCTGCTTATAAAGGACTCTAATATCTGGATCGAGATCCAGCTTCATTCACCTTATGTAAAAATAACATCTTTGAGAGATCCTATTTACTATGGGTTCACACCCATAGGAATGCAGATTAAAATCATGTCTAAATGGGGTAATAATTCAAGTTCCCACAGAGATTAAACAGTGCAGTGTTGTGTCATCGTCAGTACACAGGATCTGTAATCAGACCAGCCTGGATCAGACCCCAGTTCTGTTTTCTTCTGGCTGTCCAAATTTGTGCAACTGACTTAAGGTTTCTGTAGTCATTATTTTCCTCATCCATAGAGTGGAGATAATAAGGTATTCTTTTGAAGATATGTCGTGAGCCTTGATCATTTGGGTAAAATGCCTGGTATATAATGAGCTCAGTATCCGCAGCTATTATCACAGTAAATTTCAATGAAAAGTATTGTGTTGGTATTGTAAGGGAGAGACACCTAATCCATTTTGGGAGGCCTGGGAAAACTTTGAGGTGGTGTGGATAAAGAAGGCATTCCAACAGAGTCAGGAATATGGTGGTAGGGGAGAGCGAGTGTTTGGTATAGGTGAAGAGTAGAATATGTTGAAGAGTGAGGCAGTAGTGGAGAAAATATGGTAGAGATAAGGACAAAGTGATGGCAACATCAACACATCAAAAGTGAGAAGGAAAAAATAAAGATGGTGCCAATTTCTTTTCTTGGGTCCTTCCTACCAGTGGGGTAAGATAAGAATTGCAGAGGAAGAAAGGGTAGAGGGAGGGTAAGGAGTGTAGCTGTGAACAGGTAGGTTTTGTAATGCTGGTGAGACATCCAGTTGGAGATGTCCTGCAGGCAATAGGGAATATTTGGACAGAGGTGAAGTCTGAAGATAGGAAATCTAGGTTTCTCAACATGTGGGTGGTATCTGAGGAAGAAGAGAGTATGAGACTTCTCTTAAGGAGGGGGAGAATAGAAGGAACCTGGGGGAACAATGGCATCTAGGGGTTCTGCCAACAGGAGAGCGAGGAGGTGCCACTTAAGCTAGAAGATAAGTTATTAGTCCGTGAGACTGAAAGGTTGGCAATTATTGCACTATAGGAATGGCTAGATCTAGAATCTCAAATTATATCCTTAGGTCTTTCTCTCTGTGCATGTGTGTGTGTGTGTGTGTGTATGTATATGCACGTGTGTGTGTGTTTCTTGGGGTGGCAAAGATGGCCTCAGTCAGCTCCACATTTTCACCATTCCAAGTTCAGGTTCAGCAGACAAGAGTAAGATCCATTTATTCCATCAAAAATCCCAGGTAAACTCTTGAGTTCCTCACACTTTCCTGGACAATCACTGGGGCTATGTCTACAAGGATAGGCCTGAGTTTTATGCCCACCATAGATCCTAGAAGTGAGTCCAGTACCATCCAAACCAACAGACTGAAAATGGGAAAAGATGAGTCTAAAAAAGAAGCGAGAAAAAAAAGGATGCTGGGCAGACTAAAACACAAGTTGTCTTCTTGAAAGTAAGAGGGACATAATCTTAAAATGAAAATTTGGCTGAATTTAGCATTGTGGAAATCTGCTCACATTCTCCCTTGGTTTCTCATTTTGCCCCAAACTATTAACAACTTTGTCACAGACAAGTCTGGGTTCATTGATTGGCGTTTGAAGACTGAGGAACAAGGCAAAGACCCCAACTTATTCCAGGAGTGAGTGTTCATCACTCTTCTAATTTTCTTGGGAAAAAAATCCTCCAAATTTTTATACTGTTGCAGAACAAACATAACTGTGACTCATGCTTCACAATTTATGTAGCCGACTTCACATACTTTTGACAGTTTATCATGTTTTAGATGCTGCGAAATATTTGTTTTCCTCTGGGAAGCTGGGGTGGCGAAAATCCACTTGCTGCTTGATTACTGATACTCAACACCAGGTTTTCTCACTCAGCATTATTGACATTTTGGGCCACATAATTCTTTGTTATGGGGGCTGTCCTCTGCATTGTAGAATATTCAGCAGTATCCCCAGGATCCTGTCCAGTAGATATCAGTAGCAATCCCCCTAGTTGTGACAATTAAAAGATGCCTCCAGTCATCACCAAATGTCCCCTGGGGAGCAAAATTGTTCTTGGTTGAGAACCACTGCTCTATGCTTTGGTTCCTGGTCCCTGTAACCTGCCAGGAAAGGGATCCAAGGAAATAAGGAGGGGGTAGAGGATAAGAACAAAGCACAAAAGGGGGATACCTCTGTCCCTTTGTATGAGTTGACCTTGGCAACGGGGTGCAGTTTGAAGACCATGTGCCACAATCTCTCTGTTTTATTTCCCCTGGTTCTCAGAAGAAGGAAGACACAGGAATTTCCCGCAGAAGCAGGATAATTAAAATCTAGGTCTAAAATGAGATGCTTGCAATATAATAGGAGCCATTTGGAGCTCTTCAGTCAATGAATGGAAGAAGTCTGCTGCCTATAAATAGCACAATTGGCAGCCAAACCCTCTGAAAAACACTCAACATGCCAGTGTCAGAGGAAGATGTGTCCAATGCTTTAGACACTGAAAATAAATACTGTGAGTCGAAAATAAATGGCATTATTAGCATAAAGGGAGTCCCTAATTAACCAGCAATAGTCCATTACTGTATCCTTCAATTCATTAAATTGCATAATTACATAAAAACTCAGTTGATGCTTGATTTAGTCAGTGTATCTGGTATTGTCTCTCAATAATTAGTTCTATAATTGTCAGTTTGACAGGGCAATTAAAAATGTTTGAAGACATTGTGTCAGCTTCCTTGTGCGAGGCTGCACGCGGTAGAATGCATCTAGGAGAAACTTCCCATTTGGGCAGCTTGAGGGTTCCAGCTCTCAGGATGAAGAGTAGGAAGGCAGGGGCTGCAGGGGTCAGAAGTGAATACTTTGCAGTTTCCTGGGGGGAAATTAGTTCTATTTGAATGAATTGAGTGCCTTTCCTTGAGGAGTGGTCTCAGCTTTAACTGTGGGGATGTGGGATAGGTGGAGGAAGCCAGCAGTGGGGGTTGTCTCCAAGTGAGTGGGAAGAATTCCGATTCTGAGTTTGACTGTGCAGGCATCGATATTCAGAGTGGTGCTGGGAGAGAAGACCACAGCGTGAGATAGGCAAAGTCAGGCTGGATGAAACCACTCTGCTCTGGAGCTTCATTCTAATTTGGATCAGGAGCACCACTGATGCCTAGAAGCATGGGAGTGCTGATTAGCTCCCCATGGGAATATGGCCAGAGAAGGCTGTGTCGTGCCGTTCAGGGAGGACTCCAGTGTGTCATATGGGTTCTGCAGGCCCAGGTCTGCATGTTTGTGTGGGTGATGGGAAGCTCCCTAGGTGGCTGGTCCCAGGGTTCCTTTACTCCAAAGCCCCACCTTCCTACCTGATCTTCTAAAATTGAGGAGGAAGGTGAGCTTTTTCCTTCTAGAGGGAGCAGCTGATGGAGATGTTGACAAGAGACACAAACCAAAGGGGAAAGTCAAGTTCAAGACCTCATTCCACATGCAAGAAAGAATGTTTAAGCAAACACTTTACATTGTGTCTTCAATCCGCATAGGAACTCCCTTTCTTGGAATGGAGTTGAAGGGAAGAGATGGTTGGTGTTTTCTACCCATATTTTATTCTTCTCTTATGAACAACATGGTCTTATCAACCACCACTTGGATCAGCCAGGTGTGTTACTGGTGTTACTTTCTTCAGGTGAGGAGATCAATGGAAGCCCAGAAATATCTTACCTACTCTTTTGTGGGGTTCTTTCCCAATCTTTACAGTTACCTCTGAAAGCATGTTAATGAGATGGATATTTGTGTAATTTTGTGACTTTGTCTCAAGAATTCTCTAAAATGTACCAGTTCAATAATTTAAATAAGGCCACTCCACAGTTATTATAGAACCAGAGGCCACTTCCACTGTAGGACTTCTTTGCACTTAATAACCTTCTATGATGTTTCTAAAATCCATGCCTGGACCTCACCCTGGATCCACTGAATAGGCACTCAGACAGGTCACACATGCAAAAGGGACACACTTTAAAATTTTCTTGGGATTCATAGCCACCTCTCTGCCCCACTAAGTATTCTAGCATGTGATTACTCCACATCCATTCATAGCTCCTACCTCTCCATCACAAAGATGGTTCTGGGCCCTTTGTGTAAATCAGGTAGTTATAAAGGAGCCAATGATTTCTCTTGTGAATTTCTCTCTCTCATTGTCTCTATTATCTATCAATCTCTCTCTCTACCTATCTATCATTTATCCATCCACCCATCATCCATTTATCTATCCATCATCATCATCATCATCTCAGTAAGACAAAAAGAGAGACCCAAGGGAGGGGGTGGAAAGATGAGTTTACGGGGACAGGGTATGGAGTCGGGGATTTTTGATAGAAATCACCTTTAACTCACATTTAACTAATGTATTGTATTTCGAGGGGATAAATGCACTGGTTCTAGGGGCCAGAGTGCCTTGGTTTGTTCTTGGGCCAGTTCCTTAATCATTCCATGCCACTGTGTCACAGTCTCATCATTTAAAAATTGGAATTAATTCATTCTTTCTACAAATGATTATTGAGTGCCCATATGTACCAGGCACTGTTTTAGGTGCTTGGGAGGCATCAGTGAAGCAAACCTAAATTTCTGTTGTATTAGTCAGCCAAAGGGGTGCTGATGCAAAGTACCAGAAATCTGTTGGCTTTTATAAAGATTATTTATTTAGGGTAAAAACTTACAGTCAAGGCCCTAAAGAGTCCAAGTCAACGTTGCTTTCTCACCAAAGTCAGTTGCTACGTTTTGAAGCAAGATGGCAGGCCATCTCTGCCTTGTCTCTCAGGGCTTCCTATATCACTCGCTGGCATAGGGCTTGTTTCTTTCCAGGCCTGCTCAGCTGCTTAGCTGCTCAGCTGCTCTGTTCTCTTCAGCTGCAAATTATTAGGCGATGGCTCATCTTTCCCCGGGGCTTCAGGATCACAACTGACAAAGTTTTCTCCTCTTCCATGTGTCTTCTTGAGTGAGTGTCCATTTATATCAGCACACCAAGGGGGTGGGGACTCAACCAGAGTCATGCCCAACTGACATGGTCAAATCAAAAGCCCTAAATCGATTTAATCAAGTCAACTTAAAACCTTTGAATTTAATACAATCAAAGGGTATCATACCCAGAGGAACAGACTGATTTACAAACATAATCTCTCTTTTTGGGACTCATAAATACTCTTAAACTGCTATGTTTGTTCTTTTGGAAATTAAATTCTTGTGTGGAGAGACCAAAAATAAGCAACAAATATAACACATACATTAGTAAGTTATATTCTGTGTTAAAATGGAGCAGGAGTAAAGAGGACGAGGAAGCCTGGTGGCATGCAATTTTTTTTTTATTTTTAGGAGGTACCAGAGATTGAACCCAGGATCTCATACATGGGAAGCAGGTGTTCAACCCTTGAGCTACATCCATTCCTGGGATGCAATTTTAAATAGTGATCGGAGTAAACCTTATTTAAAAGGAGGCATTTGAACAAATGGATTGAACCGTGTGGGTATCTGGGGATGAGGGTGTTGTTCAGGAAGGCAGACAGCCCTAGGACGGGAGGATATTTTAAGAAAAAGTGAGGAAGCCAGTGGGAGTGGGGCGAGTAAGGTGGAGAGCATTAAGAGGTCAGGTCAGAGAGGAAATGGGAGATTTGATCTTCCAGGGATTTATAGGCCAAATAAGGAATTTGGCTTTACACTGAGTGAAATCAGGAGCTGTTGCAGGATTTTGAGCAGAAGGTGGGTATAATGTGACTTGTATTTTAAAGGAATCCTTCTGGGTACTGCATTTTATACATATATTAAAAAAACACCCCTAGGCAAACAAGGGTGAAATCAGGGAAACCAGTTAAGAGGCAATTACCCAGGCAAGAGATGATGGGTGGCTTGTCCCAGGTATAATAAAAATGCCTCCCCCATAGAGTTGTTATAAGGATTAAATGAGATAATGTATGAGTGAACTTAGAATTCTTCTTTGCATAATGCAAGCATGCAACAAATGACAACCGTTATTAGCTAAATGTGATATCATGTCACCATCTAAGTCACGTTTGGAGCTCAATGATTTATTTGGGTAATTGCCTTTTTTTTTTTTTTAATTTTGGAAAAGTTTTCCAGGTGATTCTACTCTGCATTACAAGGTAAAACTAATGGTCCAGCCTGTTTTTACATCTCAAATTATGCTTGGCTATATATCCAAGCAAGTTCTCCAGACAAGGTTATACAATGTTACTGAAATAATAAAACAGCCCAATTTTAATAGGATTTTAGCAATATAAAATGTCTTCAATATTTTATTTTTTAATTACAGTTAACCCTATATATTTCTTTTTCCAAAGCAGCCCCATTTATCTACAGAAGCATCAAAGATACAAATAATATACAAAGTCATTTCTTTTAGCTCATATTCTTTTTATTCTGCTTTGTTACAGCCAGAGAGTTCTCACTCTGGTATCTGCTAGGATTCTGATTGCCTTATTAGGCAGTTGAAAACTGTACTTTCTTCCCCTTAAACCAGGGGTTCTTAACAAGGGGTCCTCAAGATTGAATTGAAATAAAAAAAAAACATTATTCTTGTGGGATGTGTTGGTGCCAGTGTGATATATTTATTAAATAATACACAGTTTAGTGTGGACTTAGTAAGGGGTCCGTGGTTTTCACCTGGCTGGCAGAGGGGTCTGTGGAACAAAAAAGGTTAAGAACCCCTGCCTTAAACTGATTTATTCCTTTCATCTCCAAAAGTTAAATACTTCAAACCCATGTCTCTCAGATGCCCTGTCTTTCCAGGGTTAGGGAGTTACCAGGACCAAGTAAGGTGGACACAAATTTCCTTATACAATAGCATCTGTCCACCACCCACCAAAGATATTTCCTGACAGACTCCAAATGCTTCTTATAATCGCCATCTTATTGCTGTAATCAGCCACAGTCTAAAGAAAAGTCCTATTTTTATTTGCAAGCAGCAAGCAGATAGGAAAAGCAGAGTAAATAAAAAGAGAATGGCATTTCAGTTTCAGCACATTCAGGCAAATTGTCCAGAGTTGTCTGGAGTCCCGTTAACTTAAAACCCAATTGGGAAACATCTCCAATCAAGAGGTTGAATTGTGACAACATACGTCTTAAAACTCAGAGATAATTTTCACCACCTGTCTGCCTTTTCAGCTGGAATGTCTAAATTGCATACACCTAAAGATAAACTGAGATAATCCACATAACGGCTTACAAGAGACCCTGGAACCTGGTAAGTGCTCAATAAATATTAGCTATACTCATCATTATGCTAGCCAAGTTCCCACATTTGCAGAAGGGATGCCTCCGGTTTCATATCTTTCTTGTAGCCCCCTATTTCTTGTATTGTGTGTTTTTCATGTTCAAAATGCCTCCATTTCCCTTTGTCTCCTGAACTCCTGGCATCCCAAGGCCAAGTTATATATGAGTTACATCAGAGGTCTTGGCGTCCTTGAAATCCTCAGAAGATTTCAGAAATGGGGCTACTGTTTGGTGGCATTTCCCAAAGATGTGAGTGCTTGGGTCTCCTGTAAACCAATTTCCCCTGTTCCATGCTTTTCCCTACAACTTTGCTTTTCTAAGCTTCTGAGTTTCTTAGACCTTGGGCAACCTTCCTTAGAAGTGAGCATCAACATATTGTGGCCAATGCTGATCCTATTGTAGCAGACTCTTTCTCTGCTTCCTCTGACGTTCCATTTCCACATCCCTCTGGCAATCCTTACTTCTTTCATGTAGATTCTGCCAGGATTTCAAAACTACAAGCTGCCTCTTAAATTGGCTCTGCACTTCTTCTCCCACATGCAGCGCTAAGGCTATTTGCTAGAACCTATAAAGGTGGGCCTCATCTGCTTTTCCTTTTATTTCTCCTTCCTACTGTTTCTGTTCCAATACAAGTTAAAAACTTGTTTTCATTAAAAAAAAAATCCATCCCATTCATCATATGTTCTCTTTTCAAAGCCCAAAGCATAGTTTTCTGTTTGTCCAGTAACCCTTGAAGTCTTCTTCCCTGCTAACTGTTTTTTGGGGGGTCCCAGGGCAAATCCTCTTCAGGAGCCAGAGTTCTTAGAACTTGCTTTTTTATTTCTTTTCAGCCCTTGAGTTTGAGATAACTAGGCTGGTATTTTTAACAACAATCACAACCACAGTAGCAAGGTGCCATCTGTCACCTGTTTGTCAGGAACCAAGCCTGCAATAAGCACTTTTTGCAAGACAGTATGAATCCTACTTTACTTATAGGAACACCGAGGCTCAATCCAATAGAACAAGTTTTTTCTGTACAATAATATCCCTCATTCCTCCTTACCTATTTATTTATAAATCTTACACCGAGTCCACCATCCTGCATAGGGCTAAGTAGTATGTTAGCTCTTCAGTTGTGAATGAAAACAGGGATAAGAACCTGAAGTAGAGAATCTCATGTTGCTCCCCAAATCCCTGGCTCCAATCCATAATCCAAGCAGTCCTGGCTGGATGGAGCGAGCCTGACCTTGCCCTAGAAAGGAAGATAGATTATCATATTACAGCAATGAACAAGATCTTCTCTCAATCGAGACATAGACTCTCTCTTCAAGGGACTTTGCCTTGACGCAGCTCTGAACCCATATCAAACCCTCCCATTTGCAGAATTACACCAGATGTCAGCACAAGAAAGATGGAGAAGGATCTTGGCAGAGCATCCGAATTGCCAGTGTAAGTCTGCTGCCTCATGGGGATGATGTAACCCTTGCTAATTCCCAGAGAAAAAAGGTCTAGATTTCACAGCACCTAAATTCTGGCCACCTGGTGGACTGGGCTGGCCTATGCTGTAAGAAGTAACAGGGAGTTGTAAGAGAATTCAGAGAGAGCCCAGGGCTGTCTGGCCCTTGCTCTGGCAATCATATTACCTCTTTACAGGGCTCATGAGCATGCTCATTGCCTAAGGAACATTATCAATAGCAAACAAGGCATCGTTGTGAGATTTGCTCACCCAATGGACAATGCCTAATGGAAGGAGCTCAGAAAGAGCTGGGGCTAGAGAATGCAGCTTATGCTAAAGAACTGTGAAGGTCACTTCTGCCTCCTACCCTAAATTCCAATGTGATCACTAGCAGGCCCCCAAGCTTGAGACGAGCACTTTGTAGCATGTACCTGGGAGAAGGTGAAGAGACGGAGATCATAGCATTAAGGCATGAAGCAGGACAGAAGAGAGATACATGCTTAGTTTTCAAACTTTGTCGTGCATGAATTTGACCTGGAGTGAGCATTAAAAATACAGATATCAAGGAGACACTTTACAACTAATGAGTTAGAATCTGTATTTTTAAAATCCCTCTCCCCCATAGTTTCTTCTGATACACAATGAAGGTTGAGAACAATTGAAGTCTGAGAAGTCAGTTTCGTGACTCTGCTCCATAGAATATGTGGTCCATTCAGCACCCTGGGTGGACTCTATCCAGTTGAGTAGTAGGTGGAGAGAAAGTGTTTTCCTTCACCTTCTTCATGCGTGAACTTAAGGTCTCATTTTTTTTTTAAGATTAGTGGAAGCCTCAGAAGCTTGCCTTGACTTCCTTCCTGGCCTGACCTATTTTTGATTTGAGTTGGCAAGGGGTGCTCCTCCCCAAATTCCATATTTGTGGGAAAGAAGTCACAATAAGAAGGAAAAAAGGTATTTGTTTTTTAAAAATGAACTTCTAAAAGGAAGAACTTTTAACTTATTTGATACTCTTACTATAAGGTCCACCTCACATTACTATGGCCAACACTGGTTTTGGTCCCTATTGGAACTCTGAGTCAAAATGATTGGTTTATATGTTATTACCAGAACCCTCTAAGTTGTACAAAGGCAGGGATTTTGTATTTCTTGTCTGCTGAGCCAAATCTAAGGCTTAACTTAGTACCAGGTCCTTAACATATGCTTAGTAAATACTGTTTGAGTTCATACATGAGGAAATTAATGGATCAACCAGAACAGACCTGTATACATAATGGCAAGTCTAGAACACAGATCTCTGTGACCTTGGGCAAGTCACTTAACATTTCTTGGTCTAGTTTGCTTCTCTGAAAATAGAAATAATAATAGTACCTGTGTCAAAGGGCGGTACAGAAGATTAAATTAGTATTACATGTTTAGTGCTTAGGACAGTGTATGGTTAGCACCTGATATCCATTGACTATTGCTGTTATAGCACTGTTGTTAAAATTAAATAAAAATGAGAGTGCTCACCTAAGGTCACCAATTTTTAATTTTCCTGCATAGGCCATTAAAAAGACACAAGAACTACCATTTATCATCATTATTTCCTAAAGAAAGGAAATCTTAAAGTGAAAAAAATTTCCTTCTATTCGGAGGGCATAATCTCTGAATAAAGGTCATTCCTTTACATTTTAAATAATTTGAACTTTATGAAAATTCCCTGCATTGTCTTATACTTTGAAAAAAATTTATCAAGATTTACAGTGGTATGTGTATGTTTTAGAACCACTGAACCAAGGTGGCTGTCTTTGAAGGGGTTGACCTAAGGTTGATACTCATGGCCCAGAGGACTAAGCATTTCCTTGTTCAAATTGGGCACTGGGCTGTTGAGAAAAACCATGGACCACATGGCCCATAGCTGGGCAGGTCATATGTTGGTCACTTATGCCCTTGGGAGCCTGTGGGACAGGACTCTGTGTCTTGATGCAGCCAAAAGTGTCCTATGTTTCTTGTGACATCCTGGAACACAGACCCACTTGAAGTTTTGTGAAAGAAAGAATTCTCTGAGAACTCCCTTGAATCCTGGCACCATGAGTGTGTTAAGTAGAATCCTAGAGGGATAAGATATCCCTCAAATCAGGTAGATTGCCCTCCCCCCAAAATACAAGTCATGGCACTGTGCTCAAGGAGATAGTCTAAGGGGTTGTAGATGGAGAGTATAGGGAGAGCTTTTGTCTCATCCTGATTTCCTTTTTCAGTGAATGGCTCCACCCGTATCCTAAGCCAAAAATTTAGGAGTCAGAATTTTATGGCCATATCAAGTGTAGCCCATAGTGCCTTTCCCTATCTCTTATATCTGATTCTTACCACCACAACTACTGTGATGCTCTTTACATTGGTCTACTTTCCTCTCATCTTTCTCTTCCATCTCTTCTCCATCCTTAATCCAGTGGTTGATTAACCCTTCCTTCCTTCCTTCCTTCCTTCCTTCCTTCCTTCCTTCCTTCCTTCCTTCCTTCCTTCCTTCCACCCACCCATCCATTCCTACATCCATCCATGCTTTTATGGTACAGGTAAAGCATGAGTGATCTTTCTAAAACAAAGGTTTGTACAAACCACATTCATTGCACATCCTTCTTCTTAAAAAACCTTGACTCCTTTGCCTAAAAAAAAGAAATTAAACTCCTTAAAAGTCATTAACAACAAAACTTGTAGTAGTTGTTTAATGAAACACCATGTTAATCACTTTTATGTACATCTTATTTAACGTGGGATAGGTGCTATCATTTTCCCTATTTTACAAAAGTGGAAACAGAGTCTCAGAGAGGTTAAGTAGTGTGCCCAGGATTGGGTCACACAACCAGTGATCAGTGGAAACAGGGTTTATAGCTCCTCTTAACCCCAGCCCTCCTATGTCTATGGAAGAAATCTCTTTTTCCCAGACTCATCTCTCTTGAATCTTCCTTACACACCCCTTTCTCCAGTACCATGTGGGAAATATAATCGGAGAGGTTTATAAAAATGATTCCATTGGAACAGAGAAAAGGAAAGTATTAAATGTGCCTGGGCATTGAGAGGAAGGTGTGGTCATTAGGGAAAACTTTAGAAGAGGGTTAACCTGAAGAGGCTTTGAGGGATGAGTAGGAATTTAAGATTCAGGCAAGAAGGAATAAGGTATCTGTGAGAGTTTGACGTTCTTTTATGAATCCCAAAAAGGAAAAAAAGATTATGTTTTTAAAAAATCCATTACTGTGGGTGTGGGGTTCTTTCATTGTATTAAATTCAGTTAAATGGTCTTTGGTTAGATTACTTGATAAGATCAATTTAGGGCTTTTGAATGGGCTACATCAGTGAGGCATGAGCCCGCCTGGGTCTCCAGCCTCTTGCTGGGCCTGATATAAAGGGAGACACAGACAGAGACACAGAGAGAAAGGAAGCCACCATTTTGATCTGGCCATGTGAGAGAAAGGACTCCATGTTCACTCACAGCTGAGCTCAAGGAGAGTAGTCCCAAGAGGTTCAAATATCTGAGGCCCAGGGAGAGATGACTGATCAGTCACAGTTGAGTTCAAGGACAAAGTAGAGCGAGACTGTCAGACCCGCCATCCTGCCTCATCACCACGTAGCAGGATGCCAGGATCACCAGTTGCTGACTTTGGTGAGAGAGCATTGCTGATGGTGCTTTGATTTGGACATTTCACAGCCTCAGAACTGTAAGCTTTTACCCTAATAAATTTCCCATTATAAAAGCCAACACATGTCTGGTATTTTGCATCAGCAGCCCTATGGCAAACTAAGACAGCATCTGTTTTAGTTTCCTGGCTTCTAGAGCAAATACCATGCAGTTGGTTGGCTTAAACAATGAGAATATATTGGCTCATGGTTTTGAGGGTAGGAGAAGTCCAAAATCAAGGTGCTGTCAAGGCGATGCTTTCTCGCAGAGAACTGTGGTGTTCTGGGGCTGGCTGCCGGTGATCCTTGGTCCTTGGCTTTTTTGTCACATGGAAATGCACATGGCAATGCCTTCTCCTTTGTCTTCTGGGTTCTGTTGACTTCCACCTTCTGGCTGCTTCCTGTGGACTTCTCTCTTTCTGTGGCCTTCCTGATAAGGGTTTCAGTAATAGGATTAAAACCTATCCTGATTCAGCTCTGCCACACCTTAACTGAAGTAACCTCATCAAAAGGTCCTACTTACAAGGGGCTCATACCCACAAGAATGGATTAAGTTTAAGAACATGTTTTTCTGGGGTACATAGCTCCAACCCACTGCATCATCCCATGCAGAAGTAAAGGCACAGAAACTTGAATCTGTATTAGAAGGCTATCCATTTTGGAATCTAAATATATGAAACATCTAAAGAACAAACAAATTCCAAAGAGACTAAAAAATGAGATAATTCACCAAATACACACATACAAACATACACCATGATTTTAATTGAAGAGAGATTTGTTATTGTGCACAGTTTATGTAGTGGTGTGAATAGCATAGCTGCCCATGCTAACTCAGTTATGTTGGGATGGACCAGTCCTCACAGCACAACTCGGGGGCCACAAATAGTATTTAACTTTCAGACTAATGATATTGTGGTCACTTTGTTTAGGGAAGAGTTTTGACAGTTCTTGTTCGTATATAAGTTTTGATGGGAAGGAATTGTTTTAAAACCTCAAATTGAAAAGTGTGCAATTACATAGTTTAAGTGCTAAAATATACATGTTTTTAATCATAGGACTATTTTGGAGCTACCAATTCTAACCTTCAGAAATGCTGTTAATATAGAACCAGACAAGTTCCAAGCATTCAGGATAATGAACATCTGTGCCTGGCAAATCTGGTAATGGTGAATTGTCCAGCATGACTGGAGGTGAGGGTGCTGTTGGATAGAGAGAGGCTATCAGTGCATGTGGATTTTGTCTGGTCAGTTCTTACCAGGCTAGCTCTTACCTCCACTTGCCTGATTGATTTTAACAAATCCCATTTTTCTGTCCATCTTGTCCAGCCTGTGGCCCATATGGTTCTTCCTGCAATTCACAGGAACGTTTTCCTCTGTAACTACTGCAGCTATAATCTTCCCTAACAGTTTTGCAGAAGTCGCTTTCAGCTAGTAGAGGAAAGCAATTTCTCCCTGCCATTGGTAGGTGTGGGAAAAGAGTTGATACCATGGGTTATCTTCCAACATTGATTATTATAATCCTTATTAGTAGAGTCTCCATTTTTTTTTTTTTTTTTTTCTGCATATGTGGTTTCACAGAATAACATAATTACCAACCTCTTCTCCAACTATTTTGGTCATGTAACTACACTATGGCCAATAGCATTCAAGCCAAAGCATGTCATTTCCAGGAGGCATCTTTAAGAAGAGGAGCGTACTCTTATTTGCCCCTTTTTTCTCCTTTCTCCTTCCTGAGCATTGGAATTCAGAGTGATTGCTAGAGCTGAAACAGTCAAACTGAACCAAGTGGATGCTGTGTTGTGAATGATAAATCAATGAAGCAAAGAGGTCTGTGTCACTGTTGATCATGATGCCTTCTTACCTGAAATGGACTTTACTTGCATGAGAGAGAAACTTCAGTTTAAAAAAAAACCACCATTATTTTAGATTATCTATTATCCACAGAAGAATCTAATCCTAACTGATTGTATCAGACAGTTTTTGCTGCATAACAAATCATCTCAAAACTTAGTGACTATAAATGACAAAGTTTGCTTTTCCTATAAATTTTGCAGATTGGATTAGTAATTCTTTGGATCTGGGCCAGCTTGGATGATCTCTAGGTCAGCTGGTAGCAGGACAGGGACTGAAGAACTAGCATTGTGTCATTCACATATCTGGGGGGTTGACTCCATGTCATCTGAGATAATGGCTAGGTGAGCTTCATTTTCCAACAGGCTAATCTAGATTTATTAACTGACGGTCTCAGGGTTCCCAAGTGCAACAAGAGAGGGCGATCCTCACTGCACAAGCACTTTTCAAGTTTATGATTGTATCACCTTTGCTATTGACTTATTGGCCAAAGCAAGTCACATAACCAAGCTCTGAGTCAGTATGGGAGGGACAGCCCAAGGGCATTGGTACAAAGAGCATGAATAAATTGTAGATTAACAATCTACTACACTGACAGCGGGAATGTGGTGTTTTTAACAGAGGTGGAAGAATTTTCCCCAGCTTAAAACAACTTAATAATGGAAGAAAGTGGGCTGGAATTTGAATATCCTGATTTTAAATCCAGTTATCTTTCCGAAATATCACAGTGCTAAAGATCACGAGCTCTGAAGATATGAGACCTGAGTTCAAATTTCAGCTCTACCATTTATTCCATCAGTTTCCTTGAACAAGTTGCTTTACCTTTCCATACTTCAGTTTTTTTCACCTGAAAAACAGGTGTATCACCTGTAATACAGGGATAAGGAGACCATCTACTTTGTTTGTATATTGTAAGCATTAAATGAGTTAATGCATACACAGTGCTAAAAAAAACTAGTGCTTGGCATATAATAAATACATGGAAAAGATAGCGAATACTATTGCAACCAAGGTACCACTCCTCAGCTCTCCTGCTGTTCTCAGCGTGGCTCTGTCCAGCCAGGCAACATGGATGGGGGTAGTTACTAAACCCACACTTGTGCTGGCAGCAATTTCAGATGCCTTCTTTTTCACTCCCTTGCCGAAGCCATTGGAGATAACAACTCTGTGAGTCTTTTGAAGGTTGAGGGCTTCACAAACATGTGAGGTGCTATTATTTTTACTATTAGAACTCACGCTTCTGGGATTTTCCTCGGATTCAGATTCTGGTTAAATTTGAAAATAACTGTCACTCCAGGACATATCTGGTTAGAAGGGTATGCTCAGGGGTTTCCCCTGTGAAAGTTTCTTGTCATCTCTATTGCCGGGTGGGCCTTGGTATAGAAATAGAAGGCGTGAGGCTCAGTGGCTGACTGCAGAAAAGCTCTCATATGTTCAGGATTGCCTTGGGGGAAAAAAAAGATGAAACAGATCTAACTGCAGGTAATTAATTCTCCTGGTGTTTTTGGGTATGTGCATCTGCTTCAGTGAGTACATTTGTTAATATCAAGCGATAGGGATTTCTTTCAGAGCAATTGTAATAAAAATAAAAAGGAAAAGGAACATTTTTGAACCACTAAGCTGGCCGCCCTAAATCTCTGGCCTGTTTGGTATGTAAAACCTTTCATCCAGCATGCATTTTTTATGAAAGGATTGAAAACCCAAGAAATAAAACATGGGGTGTGGAACATCATTATGCACAAGTTAGAGCTTCCCAGGCAACTGGAATCAAACAGACAGTCCCTGGGGATCAGGGAAGTTCTGGAGAACACAAAGCCATATGTACTGGGGATGAGCAGCTACCTAGGAGGATTAATTGAGCTCAGAAGGAACCAGCGATATGCTGAGTAAGGCTGCAAAGACTAGGAGAGATGGTCAACCTTACCCAGGACTCTCAGCAAACTTGACACATCCACAACTGCTGGGCGATCAAGTTTCCATGGCCACAGCCCTAGTCTAAGTCATCAATTAGTAGAGCCAGAGTCATCAATTAGAGTTAGCTTCTCTTAAAAAAAAAAACACAAAAAAACAAAACAAAAAACCCAACAAATCCAAACATGTATAATAGCTCAAATATAATACACATTTACTTCTCCCTTATGTAAAATCCAAAATGCATGCTTCTGATGGGTGGGACACTCTTCTCAAAGTGGAGATTTGGGGTTGTGGTCTTCAGCTATCTGTGGCTTCACTGTCTTCAGGAAGTGGCTTCCAAGATTGCTCATCTGCCTGGGGGGTGATGAATGGGAGAGTTATATGGGTCAGGCCTGCGGGGGCTACAGCGTTAATGCTCACTTTTCATTGGTTAGAACTCAGGTACATGGCCACACCTAACTGTGAGAGAGTCTGGAAATATTGTCTTACAGTCTTCTCCAACCCATGGAACCCCTCCATTCTGCGCCACAAAGAGTCTGTGGCACTTTCAAATAACTAGCCTGGTTATTTGTTGTCTGCCACACCTGGACTTGATTGCATTACATCCAATTTTGCCCCAGACAATCAATTCTGTGTACTGAAGCTATAATGGTCTGTTCAGTTATCTCCTTTAAATACTAAAAGATTTCTCATTGCAATAGGAATAAAATCCAATCTCCTTCCCACACCCTATAAATCCCTGCAAGATGAGGAGCCCACCCCACCTACACTCCAGACTCTGTCTCATGCCCTCTCTCCATCAATCCAGTTAGCCAGTCTAGCTCCATTTGGGTCCTGAAACACACCATACTGAGCTCTTTCCTGCCTTGAAGCATTTGTCTTTGCTGTTCTGTGTGCACAGAATGTCCTTATTGTAGCTGGTTGCCTGTCCATCTCCTTCATATAGTACAAGTTGCAGTCAAAATATGATTTTCTAGAAGACACTCTCCTAACCATACTCTCTAAGGTAACCAAGCCCTCCCCTCACTACTCTTCATTACATTACCTTATATTTCCTTCATGGCAATATCATACTCAGGAATGATCTGGGTAATTATTGTGCTTACTTATTTTATTCTGTCTCTTCTACTAGACCAGAGGCCAGCCAGCATACTTTTTCTGAAAAGGGCCAGATAATAAATATGTTTGGCTTTGTGGACCACACAGCATCTGTCACAACTACTCAACCCTGCCTGGGTGGTGGAATATCAGCCACAGACAATATGCAAATGACTGTGTGTGGCTGTGTTCCAATAAAACTTTATTTACAAACACAGATGGTGGGCTGGATAGGCTGTAATTCGCCCATCCCTGAACTGGAACCATAAGTTCCAGGAGGACAGGACCTGTTATTCATTGCTACATTCCCAGCCCTTAGCAAGGTGACCAGCACATAGTGGTAACTAAAAAATATTAGCTGAATGAATAGCAAGATACTCCTGTGGTTTTCTCTCTCTTCTCCTCGTCTGTTATCTTATACAACAGGAAGCACAGAGAACAGTCAAAGGTTGGGGCAGCTGCTCCATCTCTGACTTATAACCTGGCTACTGACCTTGGAACTTTGGGTTGGTATTTGGTTATTTGATTTTTAAAAAAGATTTATTTATTTATTTCTCCCCTCCCCCCTTGTTATTTTGCGCTCGCTGTCTGCTCTTTGTGTGTTCTTCTGTGTCTGCTTGTCTTCTCTTTAGGCAGCACCAGGAACCGATCCTGGGACCTTCTGGAGTGGAGAGAGGCACTGAATTTCTTGCGCCACCTCAGCTCCCTGATCTGCCGTGTCTCCTATTGTCTGTCTTCTGTGTCTCTTTTTGTTGCATCATCTTGCTGCACCAGCTCTCCATATGGGCCAGCACTCCACGTGGGCCGGCTCTCTGCTCGGACCAGCTCACTTTTTACCAGGAGGCCCCGGGAACTGAACCCTGTACCTCCCATATATAGTAGGCAGGAGCCCAATCACTTGAGCCACATCGTTTTCTTGGTTATTTGATTTTAGTGTATAACTCTTCAACAACTGCACCCAACCTCAATTCCGGGGACTCTGGATGTACATCTAATATCAAGGGGTAAAAATGGATATGGAGAGACCCATGCCTCCTTAGCTTAGAGATGTTTGATGTAGCAAACACTGTAGGTTGGTTCAATGCCTGTTCCCAACTCCTTCTCACATGCCTTCATCAATTACAAAGACTGGTAAGCAAAAAACTTGTCCATCCTAGTAGCTGTCCAGTTAGGGATGGCCGCATAAAGCAGTGCTGGTCAATGATACTTTGATACTTAAGTGGAATTCTATTGAGCAAGGCTTCTGAACTAACATGTGGTTTCCCAGTGAAAAGAAAAAGACTTCACCTCACATCTTGACACTTTGGTTCTTCTTCCTGTGATACAGCTGTGATGCCAAAATGTACAGCAGCCATCTTGAGGGCATGACAACAAGAGCCCAGTGCCAAGGATGACAAAACAGCCAGACTGAGGTGCTGGGCCCTTATTGTCATCCTTGAGTTGTGGTGCCAGCCCTCGAATGTTATTTAAGGCAATGAAAGCACTTATTTGTTTAAGACACTGGGAGTTAGATTTTCTTTTGTTTTGAGCTGGACACATTCCTAACTAATATAATTGATAATTGCTATTATTCTAATAGCCCCACTCCCTCTCCTTTTTTCTCTCCTTCCATGGCTAAATCAAAAGCTTTGCTTTTCTAATCACCCATGTCCTTTCCCTGATTGTTCCCATCTCTTTCATTACCTCCTCTTAAAATTTCTGATAGAGTTTGGAAAGGAGGAGCTAAGGGCCACCTTGGTATTAGGAGATATGTCTCTGCTGGGGAGCCAAACAAATTTGGTAACGTGGACACCAGTGCCCACTGCCTCCCCACCCTGCCCACCACCTCCCTGCCCTGCCTGCCTCCCTGACCCCTGGCTGTGACCTGTGAGTGCTGTGCTTCTGGTTCATCTAGCTGTTGGCTGATTTAGATGGTATCTTTGCTCCCACTTTTAAAAATTTCCGCACTTTAAGACAGTATCAAATCTATAGGTGTATATACACTGCTCTGGTTTGGGCCCAGCCCTCTTTATAAAAGAAAGGTGAGGACAGTTGATTTTTAGAAGAGACACTTCAAAATGGCCCACTTTGACATCTTTGTTAAAACCTGTCCTCAATAGATGAGAAAGCTAATATGAGGGGCTTGAGAATTAATTAAGTCATTTATTAATCCATTAATTCACAGAAATTTATTGAATTCTATGTGCGTGCCTGTGCTACTACTTGATACTGGGGATGCAGAAGTGCAAAAGCTATTCCTAGCCTAGAGATCCTTACAGCCTAGTGCAGGTGACAGACACATACACAGATTATTTCAATAGAATGGGGAAAGTTCTAAGATGGAGATATCCAAAAGACACCAGGAAAAAAGAAGAAGGGTGGTTAACCATGCCTGGCAACTTGGGCATGGAGTTAAGGGTTATCATTTGACCTGAACTGTAAACTCGTTTTAAACATGGATGCTTAAGTGGGGTCATTCCTGGCAAAGGAAGAAGCATGTGCAGAAGCCCAGAGATGTGAATGAGCATGCAGTATCTGGGGGTCCATGAGGAGGTTGGTATGGCCGTTTATTGCAAGGCATGAGAAGGAGCATTGACTTTGGATGAGGCTGGAGAAGACAGCAGGGGCATACCCTGCTGGAGAGCTTGGACCTCAGCCACAGACCCAGATGCATCTTTAGCAAAAAACCTTGAATGCATAAATAACACAGAGGGAGGGCTCCCTCTCCCCACTCACGATATCAGTTTAAGTATAAACACACCCCCAGGAAAATGAGTCTCTGAAGATAATCAAATTTATACTTATACTATGGGCATCACTGATATATATGCTGGCTTTCAATTTACAAATCCTATTTGTTGTTCCCTTTTCTCAAAGACAACAATATATAATGTTTTCTACTTACTCTCAGTAGCATAAACAAATCACTTTGCCTCATATTGGCCTTTCACAGATGGGAGTGTTATTGGACATGAAGGTGTTTATGTAGCAGTATAAGGATCGATTGCACCTGAGAAATTATACTGTGCTTCAGAGCTATCACACACACATACACACACACACACACACACAAACACGAAGCTTCCTACCAGCTGACACGTCTGGTGCAGCTCTGGCAGAGATCACACACAGTTGGGCAACATCCCTCCCTTACTTTTTGAGGTCGACTAACCTTGTCCATGACACTGACTCATAATTTGAGATTCTCTGGTTAAGGATGGCTGCATTTGTTGGGAGAATAAACCAGAAAGACTCTAAAGTGTCTTATAGTTCCAGGTGGGTAGGCTTCTGAGTTTCCAAAATTGTAATTGTAGGATTCTATGTGTCACTAAACACCAAGATGTTGGGCTTTGAAGATTCTACGATCACAACACATCAAAAATGGGCTTGTGTCATTGAATGCAAGCAGACTTTGGACACTTGATTCTCTGCTATCACAGAGTGAGAAACTTCCCAAAATGGTTGGGCATTTCATAAAAGCATTTGTACTTTGAGGCTTTTAGTGGGAAATTAAAATACTATCGGCTAAAACACCTAATTCTGTAACAGCAGGATGGTCACTAATGCTCTAATGCCAAACTAGGCATCCTGCTGTCTGAATGATTGGGAATCAGCTGGGAGTGTTGATAAGGCACATGCAGATTTTGTGTGTTGTATTTCTCAGCTACTACTTCCTGTGAGTGCCATGATTTTTTTTCTTTTACCTTATATTTTTAAGGGGAGATACCAACTATTCCTTTTGGAAATAGAATATGATTCTAATTTCTGGGCATTTCCAGGGGTAGAATATTGAACCAGGAAGGCTTCATGGATGAGTTCATGGTGCAGTCATGAAATGAACTCTGGAAAAAGGAATTAAAATGAAAGATCCCCTCACTACATGTGTGACCTTAGGAGTATGAAGCCAATTTGGGCCTCAGTGTCTCCATGAGTAGTTTTAATACATCTAATGGACCGTGGGTCATAGTGGTCAACTGTTTTGTTTCCTAGGATGCTAGGAAATAGGTTGGCTTAAACAACTGGAATTTAGTTGCTTATGGTTTTGAGGCTAAAAGAAAGTCTAAATCAAGGCATCTTTAAGGAGATGCTTTCTCTCTGAAGACCAGCGGAACGTTCTTCTGTCACATGGCAAGACACAGGGCAATGTCTCCTGGTCTCTCCCTTCTCTTCCCGTCTCTTCTCTTCTTGTCCAGCCTCTTGCTTCCTGTGGCTTTCTTTCCATCTGCCTGAATTTCACTCTTCTTATAAAGGACTCCAGTAATAGGATTAACGCCCATTCTGGTTGAGGTAGGCCCTACCTTAACTGAAGTGACCTCATTAAAAGGTCTTACTTACAATGGGCTCATACCTACAGGATTCAATTAAATTGAAGAATAAGTTTTTCTGATGTTCAGCTTCAAACCACCACAATGCAACAGCCCCTGGACCCCGAAAAGACATGTTCTTTCTATATGAAAAATACATTCTTTCTATCACAACATCCCCAAAGCCTTAAGTCATTTCAGAAGCAATGCTAAGTACAAAGTCTCATCAAAATCGGATATGGGTATGGTCTGTCCTAGGGCACAATTCCACCCTCCACCCCCATGTGTGGGCCTTTAAAACCTAGAGAACAAGTTATCTGCTATGGATACACAGTGGAGGTGCGAGCATATGACAAATATTACCATTCCCATAGGGAGAGATTGGAAGAAAATCAGGGGTCACAGGTCCCAGACAGTTCCTAAACCCAGCAGGGCATATTCCATTAGATTTCAAGGTCTAAGAGTCATCTGTGGAAATATGTTTTGTTCTCAGGGCATGGTGAAGTGGCAGCCCCACCCCTTCCATGTGCCTGCGCAGCAGCCGTGCTCTTCCTGTACACTGGGAGGATGGCTCCACCCTCTCCAAACAACTGGGATTGCGGTCAAGCTCTCCGCACTTCCCTGGGTACAGGCTCCAGCCTCTCTGAACATTGGGGTGGCAGCACTCTTCCTGAACTACAGGGTGGCACCCTCTCCAAGCCCTGGGGAAGACTCACCCTCTCCATGCACAGGAGTGGGCCTGCTCTCTTGGCCTGAGAAAATGTCTTTGTTCTAGACCTCAGCTTCCATGGCTCTGCCCTTGAAGTGACTTTTCCTTCAAATTTTCCCCTTGTCTGTCTCTTTTAGTACAAGCAGGCAGTGGTTCCATTCATACAAATTATGTAAAAATGTATCAGTTTTGCATGCAGTTCACAAGGGTCCAAACCATCAGGCAAAATAACTTTCCACAGATCCTTCCTGGATAACTGTATTTCCAATCCTGACATGCATGGAAATTGCCAACTGGTTCCATGTTCAGTTAAACCATCACATGGAGCACTATTCTCTGGAACTTGATTTTAGAAACCCAGAATTTTCTAAACCATCACCTTCTGCTTTTTGTGTGTGTGTCCAGGAGTTCAGTTCTCAGCCTATCTCTTTCTCCTTGCATTTTACTATAAGTTGCAAGGAGAAACCAGGCTGCACTTTCCACATTTAGCTTGGAAATCTCAGCTAAATATCCAAGTTCATCACTCTCAAGTTCTGCCTTCCACTCAACATCAAAATTCAATTTCACCAAGTTCTCTGTCACTTAAAACAAGGATGGTCTTTCCTATAGTTTCCAATAACACATTCATCATTTCCTTAAGCCATAACTGGAACTGCCTTTAATATCTATATTTCTACCAACATTCTGTTCATGATGAATTATGTATTCTCTAAGATGATACAAACTTTGTCTGCAGCTTTCACTCATTTTTGATCTCTCACAATTCTTTCTGCTTCTACCTGTTACCCAGTTCCAAAGCCGTTCTACATTTTTGGTATTTGCAATAACAACTCCCCACTCTCCTGGTACCAAACTCTGTATTAGTTTACTGGGCTGCTCAAGCAAATATCATGAAATGGATTGGCTTAAACAATGAGAAGTAATTAGCTTACAGGTTTGAGGCTAAAAGAAAGTCCAAATCAAGGCATCATCAAGGTGATGCTTTTTCCCTCAAGACCAACATTCTGGGGCTAGCTGCCAGCAATTCTTGGCTCCTCTGTTCCATGGCAAGGCACATGGTGACATCTCCTTTCTCTTCTGAGTTCTGTCATTCACCAGCCTTGTGCTTCTGGTGGCTTTCTCTCCATCTGCCTGAAATTTACTCTGCCTAAAAAAGGACTCCAGTAACAAGATTAAGACCCATCCTGATTGAGGTAGACCACATCTTAACTAAAGTAACCTCATCAAAATGTCCTACTTACAATGGATTAACACCCACAGGAATGGATTAAGTTGAAGAACATGTTTTTCTGGGGTACATACAACTTCAAGTCACCATATCTACTAAGATCCAACAGGGGACAAAAATAACATGAACCAATGAAGCATGTTGAATGTATGTGCAAAAGCAAACATTTTTGTGAGTGGGTAGGGGTGGGGGGCTGTGACAAACTGGAGAATGTGGCCAATCCTATCTTTGCTAGAGCTTATTTTTTCCATGCAGGAATGAAGGCCCAGAATTTGAAGAGCTTGTTTTTTTTTCAAGAGAAGGCAACAATCCAAGTTTTATGAGAAATGTCCACATTTTAAAATGCTGACCTAATATTTTTTGAAACACTAAGCCAACCAAAGAATCTCATCCATTGGCCAGATTTCAATCCGCAGGCCACCAGTTTCCAACCTCTAGACTGGCTGGACTTTCAAGTCTACTGCTATGTGGCTCTTGATGGGATTTTGACGGGCTGGACTTCTGACCAAGAACTCCAGACACCCTTCTGTGCTTGTTGAAAATTAAGTTTTTTATTTAACTGTGTGACCCAGACAAGTCATTTCACCTCATTTTTATAAAGTGGTAATAAGATCTATTTCACTGGGCTTTTGAAAGAATTGTGGGAAATGATATGTCTAAACCGTCCTTCTCAATGTATAGCCCTTGAGTTAGCCCTCCTTTCCTTCTTCCATCCTTGCTTTTTTTCATTTCATTTATTCATTCAGTCACTCAATAAATAATATTTGGGAACCCACTATAGGGCAGGCACTGTGCCAGGTGCTAGAATACAATTAATAAACAAGCTAGACAGGTTCTCTGAACACTTGGAAATATTAATCATAATGAAAGTAGTCATTACTAAATGCTAATTATGTGGCAGGAACTATGCTTAGTGCTTTATAAGCATTAACCCATTTAATACTCATAATAATCCTATAAAAGTTATCTGCTATTTTTATATCCACTTTATAGATCTAAAAAATGAGGCCACTAAAGTGGTAAATTACTTGCTTCAGATGATACAGCTAATAATTGTAGAACTGGAACTTGAACCCAATTCTTCATGACTGTAAGTATTTGGATAATAAACATCAGTGACTTCAGGCTAGTCCATCAGGCCAGTAAATTAACAATATAAAGTACAATGTGATAAAAGCTGTTTTAGTTTCCTGGCTGCCATGCAATGGATTGGCTTAAAAAAATGAGGACTTATTGGCTTATGGTTTTGAGGCTAGGAAAATTCTAAATCAAAGCATCATCTAGATGATAGTTTCTTCCTGGAGATTGGCATTCTGAGTCTGACTGCTGGTGATCCTTGGTCCTGAGCTCCTCTGTCATACAGCCACTCACATGGAGGCCTTTTCTGGCCTCTACGTTCTCTTCCAGATTCCATTTACCTTCAGCTTCTTGATTCCTGTGGCCTTCTCTCTGTCTGTCTGAATTTCATTCTGTTTATAAAGTACTTCAGTAATAGGATTAAGACCCATCCTGGTTGAGTTTGGCCACATCTTAACTGAGGTAACTTCATCAAAAGATCCTACTTACAATGGGCTCACACCCACAAGAATGGATTAAGTTTAAGAACATATTTTTCTGGGGTACATATCTCCAAACCACCACAAAAACTAAGAGAAAAGTAATATGGGGTGTGTGAAAGCATAGAGAAGTGGTACCAATGCAGTTGGGAAGTGTGTATATGTGCGTGTGTTGGGGAGAGTGGGGTGGAGGGTGGTCAAGGACAGCTTTCCAGAAGAATTGAACTCTTATCTAAGATCTGAAATCCTGGGGGGGGTGGGTTGATGAGAAGGGTTATGTGGTTGTCTATGGTAATGTCTGGTGTTGCAATTGCAGGATCTCTTCTGGGCTTCCCCCCTTTGCAGCTCTCAGGTGAAGTGTCTTAGTGCTTCAATAATCATGAACTATCTATCAAAAAGGCATCATTTGGAGGTAGCAGAGAAATAGGGAAAGCCTTTAATGTGGCATCAGAAGAGAGATAGCCTTCTAGGAAAGGGGTTGACCAGATGATCTCTGTTACTCTGATTGTTTCTCTTGAAGAATCTGTTCTCTGGGCTGATGATTCCAGGCCAAGGGCTCTGGGACAAGTGACTGGGAGGAACAGGATGGCTTAGTGGTTAAGCCCAGGATCTTTTTTTTTTTTTTTTCCTTTATTTTTAAAGAAGTTTTACATTATATAAAAGTTACATAGAAAATATAGGGAATTCCCATATACCCCACTCCCTCCCTCTCCCACACTTTTCCACATTAGCAACATCTTTCATTAGTGTGGTACATTTGTTAAAATTGATGAACACATATTGAAGCATTGCTACTAACTATGTCTAGAGTTTACATTATAGTTTACACTTTGCACCGCACAATATTATAGGTGTTTTTTTTTTTTTTTTTTTTTTAAAGATGCTTAGATTACATAAATGTTACACAAAAATTACAGGGATTCCCATGTTCCCCACCCCCCACACCTCCTATAACCTCCCACATAAACATCTTTCATTAGTGTGGCACATCATCTGCAATGGATATACACATCCTGGGGCTTTGCCACTAAGCATGGACCATAGTTCACATTGTAGACCACACTCTCTCCCACACAGTTCTGCATGTCATATGCTGATGTAAAATGGCCTATATCTGTCATTATAATGTCACTCATGATAATTCCCAAGTCCTGAAAAAGCCCCTGTATTACAACTGCTTTTCCCTTCCCTGCCCCAAAAGCATCCAATGGCCACCGGCTCCACCTCACTGTTGTAATTTCTTCCATTGCTTGAATCACAATATGTCTACAACAGAATACCATTAAGTCCACTCTCGTCCATAGCTCTTCCCCCAATCCTGAGGAGTTTGGAATTGGTAATGTCCACTCCACCTCCAAGTGAGAGGGGGCTTATATCCCATGGATACAGTGGATGGGATTATCCTGCCTGCAGCTGCAGGCTCCTTCCTTCCCTGGGATGGCCATTGTCCATCATCATCTCCTTACCAGGTGACTTGGGTGAGTCCATTGAACTGTAGAGTAGGAGTTGCAGCTCCACCGAGATTCTAGGCACAGCTGGCACATAAGCCCATGATCTTTAGTATCAGACTGCTGAGGTCAAAGTCTGACTGTTCCCTTCCAGCCCTGGGACCTTGGCCTGATTACTTAACTTTTTTACTGACCTCAGTCAAATGGACTTGACAATAGTAGGATTTATTTAGACTAATTGTAATGGTTAAATGAGATGATGTGGAAAGCTGAACAAAGGGCCTGCTACATAAGGGATGTTTATCAACTCTTTGTTGATTAGGGAATTTGGAAAACTCTGAGTCACACTTACCTCCCTTCATTCAGCAAATATTCTTTGAGCACTTCTATGTAGTACACATAGGGATTATCTCATTTAATCCTCTTAAAAAACTTGTGAGGTAAGAATTCTTAAAGCCTTTTCTGCAGATGGGCTCTCAGCATCAAGATATTGGTCCCAATTCTCTGAAGAGGCAGGCTGGTGTCCTATGCCATTTCTTCTATCTGGGAATGCTTCTCCTCCAAATCAATATTCATAGGATATACGACCAGTTCATTCAGATCTCTTCTCAAATATCACCTCCTCTGAGAAACCATCCCAGACCTTTATGTAATTAGCACCCCTATTACTCCTTAGCTCCCTTATCCTGATTTGTTTTTCTTCAAATCATTTCATAATAGCTGACATTATATTTGAATGTTTATTCATTTATTATTTGACTTCACCACTACTAGAAGAGAAGCTTGGTGAAGGCAAGAACTTTGTCTTGCTTATTTAGCACAGCACTCCCAGAATCTGGTACTTAATAGCTTCTCAATAAATATTTGTTTAATAGATTGATACATGGATAGATGGATGGATGAGTGGATGGATGGGTGGATGAATGGAAAGCACATGGGATTTTGAAACAGATCGACCTAGGACAAAACTCTGGTACATTCCTCACTTGATGCTGTACCATGCATCCCACCTTGTCCCAAAGTAATTCATTCTGTATCACTTTGAGCATCATAGAACCATTAAGCAAGCAGAATGTCCCATTATTTCATGATCACATCTTGTGATTCTTTACAAACTGGATTCTGGGGCTCCCTAGAGTTTTACGGAAGACTCTAAGAGCCAAGGGTAGTCTATTTTCTTCTCATCCCCATACTTCAACTAGAGCATAAATACATTAAAAAATGGAACTTCTGCATTAGGTTTCATTTGATAAAAATGGTTAAAGCAGTTATAAAATGAGACATACTCTCCTGTCATAATATGATCTAATCCTTTCATTTTATGAAAAATGAAATTGTCCCAGATATATGAAATTATTTTCTCAAAGTTCCCTGGGGAATGAAAGTCTGGATAAGTCTGGACTTAAGTGTAACTCTAAGCTTAATGCTCTTTCCATGATATCATTCATTCATTCATTCAAACATTCAACTTAATTTGTCCTGGACCCAAATCTCATATCCCAATCTAGGTACTAAGATGAACCAGATAGACAAGTTTCATGCATTCTTAGACCTCTCATTTTAGGAAAGGAACAGCCAATAAACAAATAATCAAACAAGATAATAATGAACATTAAACTAAGGGAAAAAATAGGCACTCTAGGGAACTACTCTGAGGATATTACCTGCCTAGGAGCATGGGCATAAACTTAGCAGGCTTTCATTGGTGAGACAAGATTTGCTTCCTTCCAGGAGAAAAGTAGTGTAGTTAAGACTACAAACTCCTACTTGGACATTTCCTTTTCCCTGTGGAGTCTGAAAAATCTTGCCAGCAAACCATTTTCAGGATCCCATGCTGATCAACTTGACACATGCATTTTATTGTTTAGTAAGTCCAGGATCTGATTTTGATGAACCCACTAACATGTATGTTTTATTGCTTAGTAATCTCAGGATTGGGTTTTTATGAGCCTTGCTGTCCAATTCTCATTTATTGTGCTCCAGCTTCTACTAGACTCTTTCATGTGAGTTGATGGGAAATTTATGCTTGGATGAAACGATAGTAAATTAAACTGGGAAACACACATGCATCTAGACACACAGAACAAAATACTCCACTGTTCAGGATAACTCCAGAATATAGATGACATTGGGAGCCTTTGAACATACCTTCAATAGTAGTGATATTAATAAAGATATAGAAGAGCCCACTGCCTTTGAGAAACGCTCCCTGATGTTCCTGCCTCTGAACAGCACTTTAACCATATCTCACTGTATTAGGTTCTCAGCTATATGTGGCCAAAACTGAACTCAAGTCACTGAAGCAAAAAACTCTTCACACACAGAATTGTTATTCTTCAGGAACTGTTGCATCTTAGGAACTCGAACAATACCATTTGGTCTCTGTCTTTTGTATTCTGTTGCCTTCACTTTCAGAAAACCTCTTCTCTGTGGATGGACTTAGCAACTCCAGGTTCCTATCTCCCCAGCTCAGCAGCTGCAGGAGAAGGAAAGCTTCTATTTCTATATTATTCCAACAAGATCCAGGGATTGGATCTTATTGGTTCAATTGGAGTCACACGCCCATTCCTGAACCAATCACTGTGGCCAGAGGATTGGAATAGTCTGACTGGCCAAACCTATGTGGGGCTTCCACCCTCCCTGCAGCTGCACAGTGGGAACAACTGCTCCCCGGACCCCTGGAGTCACAGTGGGTGTGGGTGGTCTGTGAAGTCAAACTCAAGCGCTTTTACCCACAGAAGGGCAAATGGATTCTGGGAGGGCAAAATTAGTCAATGTTTATTTCATTGTCTCCTGATACATTTCACATCCTCCCTGTGCTTTAAGTATTTCCACTTGTCTCCCCTCCCAGAGTGAGGGTCTTCAGGCCAGACCCCACATCTGCTTTACTGTCTCCCAACTAACCCCGGGGAGTGCCTTTCACAAGTTAGGTGCTTGATAAATACAGCTTTAGTGGAACAGTACATATCCAAGCTCTTTTACTTTGCTTGGTGTAATTACTTCAAGAAACCCTGCACAGAAGGAAATGCTCATTTCAGCACTCCTTTCCAACAAATACATCTTCATGTAAAAGGCAAAGCCTTCAGAGCTTGTATAGTGCCTGGTTTTTATGATTAACAAATAAAGTTGAACAAAATTAATGAATGTGTCAAAATTTCTGAGGCTTTGATGACTCAGACTCATTGGGTAAATGTTTCCATTGAATGAAACAGATTTATCTTTCCATTGTTCACAACTGTAGGTCATTTAATAGATGAGGCAGGCCGAAGCTTCTGTGGCGACAGAATACTGAAGTGGGAAGTGCAGGAGAATAAAAAAGGTTTTCCAGACATCTGAAAAGTTTAGGGCTAAACAATTTTAATTAAAATAAGTCATAAAATTTAAGAAAGTGTTTGGTGTAGAGCTGTGGACTCAGCTTGGAATAGCCAAGGCAGGATGAAAGGATGCATCTAAGGGGATTCGTTTTATCAGCAAGGATCCCAGGGAGTTAAAGGGAAAACACAGCTGTTGTTTTGGAATAGTCCCTAAAATAAAAAACTGGGCTAACTACATGGGAAGTACTTGAGGTGCTTGTCAGAAATCCATATCTCTGGGCTCATTCTCAAGTTTCAGATTCAATGGGTATGGGATATGGTGCTGAAATGTGCTTTTGAATGGCACCCTGGTGGAGCCAGGTGTGAGAACCACTGTGTGTGGGCTTCCGCTCACCTACTCCAGCAGTGCCCATCATGGGTAAGAGCTGAGACTCTGTGGTTGACCAGATGTGGGTGTGAATCTCAGCTTTGCCCCTTACTAGCTGTGCAACTTTGGGTCAGATACTTAAATTCTCTGATGCTCAGAAACAAATGAAGATGATAATTACCTTACAGAGTCATGTGAGGATTAAAAGAGGTAGCATCTTTACAATGCACAGAAGAGTGCCTGGCACAGCCCAAACCATCAATGATTATTAAAGATTGCTAACCGTGTTATATCACAGACATTGGGGGCTGCCCGGTTCTCACTTTAAACAAACAACTCTGTAAGAGAAATTGGCCATCATAGAACAATAATTATAAAAAGAATTTTTAGAACACATACTGTAGCAGTTTGACGGTTTGATATAGTTATGAATTCCAAAAATAGATATTGGATCGTGCTTGTAAACTGATCTGTTAATCTGGGCATGATTAACTTATGATTAGGGTGTTGACTGGGCCACGTCAATAGAGCGTTGAGGCCCACCCCTTGGTGGGTGGGGTCTCAAAGATAAAAGACATGGCAAAGGACAGTGATGGAACAGTTTTGAGTTGGAATTGTGATGTGGAATCTTGAGCTGGAGCTGCGGGAAGTAGTGTACAGAGGAGCTTGGTCGTGAAGAAAGAGAGAAGGCCCTGGGAAGAGAAGCAAGCCATTTGCCTCATAGTCTACAGCTGGCTTTGTGGCACAAAGCAAGCCTGAGCGCAGAGAGAGGCAGGCCCCGGGAAGAGAAGAACCCAAGAAGCCTGAACCCTGGCAAACATTGGCAGCTGTCTTGCTCTAACACGTGGCAACAGACTTTGGTGAGGGAAGAAACTTACACTTTATGGCCTGGTGACTGTAAGTGTCTACCCCAAATAAATACCCTTTATAAAGACCAACAGATTTCTGGTATTTTGCATCAGCACCCCTTTGGATGACTAATACATCTACTATGCTAGACACAGTTCTAAGTGCTGTGACTTATTTATTCTCACACAATCCTGTAAGGCAGACATCATTACCATTTCTGTTAAGTAGATGAGGCATACAGAGGCTAAGTAACTCATGGCTTTGCAGAAGACTTCTCCATAGGAACAACAAGAAAACACCTCTCCCCAGGAGAAAGCCATTTGATTTTGGAGAATTTGTGGGGAGCAAGATTGTTGGGGACACAGTTGCAGTGTGAACTCTGCTAATGGCTTTTATGATGGGGTTCCATTGTTCCATGCATCCTATCCTGCATGGCGTTGATGTGCGGGGGTCTTGTCACCCATCGGCCAGCTGGAGTTTTCTGCTCTTCTTCATTCCCACCCATAGCCTCGCTTGGAATGTAACCTGGTCCTGAGGCCGTGACTTTGGTCAACTGTGCAAGCCCACTGTTTTTCGGGACTGGGTGCACAGAGGGAAAGAAGCTGGAGGCCTGGTGATCCCCTTCCTGGACATCAAACCACTCATTGCAAAGGCGGTGCCTGGGGTTTTGGAGGCAGCCTGGAGGCCTGTGATGTTTGGTGTCTGCAATAAATGTATCTGCTTCCCATGAAAATCAATTATCAGGGCCCATTTAATGAGCTGCTTGCCTCACTCTTCTCTGGGGGTGGTAGCCCTCTCTATCCCCAATAATTCCAACGGACTTGCCTTTGGTCTTGCTGCTGTTCTGCCCTGGCCCACTCAGCAGGCTTTGGGAAAGCAAAAGCACTTTCCCAGACCCCAGACCAAGGGGCCCCTCTCCCCACCCTTGCCCAGGCACAGAGACTCCAGCCAGTGTCTGAACTTACACCATCGCCTATTCATTCCTCTGGGGTTAAAGACTATCTTTGACTTTCTGCATTTTTCTTCCCATTCTCTATTACTTATTAGGCTCTTTTAAATCTAAAAAATATTGCCTACTTTTGTATACCAAGAAAATCAAGAAGTGTTTAAAGAAGTAATTACTTTCTCCCTCTACTCGTCCTAATGTCCCCTCCCCTCCAGACACACAATGCTGAGGTCTCTGGTTTGTATCTTGCTGCAGCTTTTCTCCATGCTCATAAAACATGTAAAAGTATATATGCACATTTGTAGATTTTTTTTTGCTAACCTGGTTCACATTTTGTATACTTCTCTACAACTTCCTTACAACTTGTTTTTTTCCCCATTCCTTACCCCAGAAATTCCTGCAGATATATGATTAGGTCAACTCATCTTTATAAATAGGTACATAATATTTCATAGTTTGCATTTACATCATAAATTCAACATTTCTTCCTTATTTATATTCAAGGTTATGCTCATGGTGTTTGCGAGTGTATGCTTGCTACTTTAAACAATGCCATGAAAGACACGGTCATGTTTCTGTATCGTTGCTTTTATTTCTGTAAGATAGATTATGCTACATTGAGATTAATATGTCAAAGGGTATATGAATTTTATTTAAAATTAATCTTGCAAGATTAATTTACAAAGAGCAATGATATCTTCCAGCAGGAAAATATGGCAATGCCTGTTTCTCTCTGCACTGGTTATTCTAAGTCTTGGCTTATTTTTGTTAATTTGAGTCATAAAAAGGGGTATCTTACTGTTGTGACAATGGATGTGGGCCATTTTAAATCAGCACACACCACTCAGAACTGAGTGGGAGAGAGTGTGGTCTACAGTGTGAACTGTGGTCTATGGTTGGTGGCAAGGCTCCAGGATGTGTAAGTTCATTGAGGGTGGTGGGCCACACTGTGGGAGATGTTTGTGTGGGATGTGATGGGAGGTCTGGGATGTGGGCAACATGGGAATACCAGTGGGTTCCGTGTAATATTTTGGGTAATCTAAGCACCTCTTAAAATATATGTATATATAAATATATAAACAACATTTTTGTAAGCAAATACACATATATGCATATATATATATATATAAAAAAAGGGGTATCTTACTGTGTTTTGCTTTGGATATCTTTGAGTAGTAATGAATTCATGCATCTTTTCATATATTTAATTGTATTTTGCCTTCAATAATCTTTCTTAACATGCCAATATTTGTGAAAGGAATGATGCATTGACACCTTGGTCACAATGACTTGTGAGCTAGAAACAAGCCTTTACAGTTATTTACAAGTGTGTGGCAAAGGGGCAGAGACATGAGTTTGGGAGGAGGTCTGCAATGGGAGACAGGAGGAGTTGAAGAGCAGTTCCTTATTTCAAAAAATTTTTAGGGGCATAGATTGGATCAATGATCAATATCCTGCTTGTGATATTTTGCTATCATTTTACAAGGTTTTAACATTGGGGAAAACTGAGTAAAGGTTACATGGGGTCATCTGTATTAATTATTACAACTGCATGTGAATCTACAATGATCTCAGAACAAAAAAGCTTAATTACAAAATTTGTTAGGAGCCAGATCTATCTGTTCTAGTGATATTTGTCATCACTTTAAAGTTTGTGTTTTTAACACAAATTTAGAGAGGCTGGCTTGCTGGTTTGGAACCATATGTACCTCAGAAAATCATATTCTTAAAGAATATCCATTCCTGTGGGTGTAAACCTATTGTAAGTAGGGCCTTTAATTAGGTTACTTCAGTGAAGGCATGGCCCGTGGTAGGTCTTAATCCTCTTACTGGAGTACTTTATAAATGGGGAGAATACTGAAAGAGAAAGGGAAAGCCACAGAAGTAAGAAACTGAAACACAATAGAAAGAAGAGACCAGCAGACACTGCTATGTGCCTTACCACATGACAGAGGAGCCAAGGATCACTAGCATCCAGTCTTTAGGAAGAAAGTATTAACTAGATGATGCCTTGCTTTGGACATTTTTCTCAGCCTCAGAACTGTAAGCTAATAAATCCCCATTGTTAAAAGTCAACCCATTTTATGGTATTTGCTTTAAGCAGTCCAGGAAACTAAAACAGCTAGTTAAGGTCAAATTTCTGCATAGCCTTTCCCTGGTGCTGGCCTGTAGTATAATTAGCTACTACCCAATGGGTGATCTGGTGGTCATGGAGTGGTTGTCTAGATTTCCTTTAGTGGAAGAATTAGATTGAGTATAGTTTAGGATGTGATCCTATCACTCGAACTTTCACTTCCCAGAAGATCTCTTTATTTAACAGCTGTATAATTTGGATAGATCTTTAATTTTTAAAATATGTGCCCAATATATCACCATTTTAAAAAGTTCATTCATTTAATAAGCATTTATTTATACAGTGCTTAATATGTGCCAAGCACTGGTTAAGAACTGACAGTACAGTGTTGAATAAGACAGCTCTCATGCAACTTACGTTCATGTGGGGAAGGACTGAAAATATACAAGATGGTTAAAAATTGCATAGACTCGTTTCAGATAGTAATGCATTCTATGAAGAACATGATGTAATAGGTCACTGGTGGGGGTAGGTTAACACTGGGTCTAATACTTAGAGAAACTATTAGCTAAATATTGAGCTAAGTCTTAAATAATGAGAAGAGAGAAAATCAAGCAGAGATCTGTTGGTAGAATATCCTGGCTGAAGGAACAGCATATGGCAAGGTCTTATGTCATGAAGGAGCTCAGAGTATCCAATGCCTGGATCATAGTGGGGTGGGGGTGTGGCAATTTGATATTATTTATTAATTCCAAAAAGAGATATTGATTGTGTTTGTAAACTGGTCTGTTCCTCTGATTGTATTAAATTCAAAGGTTTTATGTTTCCTTGACTATGTTAAGATTAGGGCTTTGATTCAACCACGTCAGGTTGTGTAGGGTTGAGTCCCCACCCCCTTTGTGAGCTATATAAATGGACACTCACTCAAGGAGAACACAGAAGCAGATATGTGAGAAAAGAGAGAGAGCTCAATAGACCCAGAAGAGGACTTTGATCCTGTGCCCCTGGGAGAAAGATGAGCCATTCCCCTGATAGTTTGCAGCTGAAGAGACCAGAACCCTGAGCAGCTGAGCAGGCCTGGAAGGAAATGAGCCCTCCAGCCTGCAGCTGAGATCAGAAGAAGCTGGGCCCATGGGGCCTTAAGAGGAAAGAGGAAACCTGAACCCTCACAGATGTTACCTGCCATTTTGCTTCAACACGTGGCAACAGACTTTGGTGAGGAACTAACCTTCAGTTGAACTCTTTAGGGCCTTTTAACTGTAAGCTTTTACCCCCAAATAAAAGCCAGCAGATTTCTGGTACTTTGCATCAGCATCCCTTTGGTTGACTAATACAGGGGGTTACTTGAATTTAGGCTGATGAGGAAGGCAGGGATTGAGTCACACAGAGCTTTTTCAAATCATGTTAAGGAGACAGGTTGCATTAATAGGGAGCCAGTAAGGGTTTTATGCATGAGCCAAGAGAGCATTATTTGATCTTTGTTTCTAGAGGAGCACCATGGTGGCTGTTTGGAAGCTATAGATTGTACTTGGGCAATAGAGAAAAAATAATAGATAACACAGAGGACTACTTTAGTATTCTAGTTGAGAGATGATGGCAGTTTGGATGAAGGGACAGAGAAAATTGGATAATATTGGTGCATTTTTTGGAAGTAGAAGGAGATGAAATTGTTGATGGATTGTATGTGAAGGGTAAGAGAAAAACACAGTTGAAGATAACTCTGAAGTTTTAGGTTTGAGAAACCTGGAGGGGTGGTAGTGTCATTTAATGAAGTAGAGAAGGTGAGGAAAGAATTATGTCAACACAAAAACCAAGAGTTCTCCATTGATCATGTTGAGTTTCAGATGGCATCAGACAAGTGGTCTAAGCTAGAGCTATAGATTTTGGCATCAACAGCACATAAATATTATTTAAACCCCAGGGCAGGATAAAAGGAGAGAAGAACCCTGGACTAGAGGCATGTTTGGATCTGTCTTCAGAAGTCAGATTCATATATCCAAATGCTTACTTAATCTCTCCCTTTAGATGTCAAATAGAAATCTCAAGCTTAACTTTTCCAAACAGAACTCCTGACTTCCCCCTTTAAACTGCTCGAACTCCTCTCAGTTAATGGAAATCCATTATCCCAACATCTCAGGCCAAAAACTTTGGAGATATTCTTTGACCTTTCTCTTTCACAACCCATTTACAAGCCATTAGGAAATCCTGATGGCTATGCCTTTAAAATCTATCCAGAATCTGATCACTTTTCACCACTTCCACTACCAACACTGTGTTCCATTCACCATCATTTCTCACCTGGATTTTCACCTAACTTGTCTCTGGACTGAGTTGTTGACATAAGTCAGATAGTGATTATTTCTCTGTTCAAAACTTACCAGTGGCTCCCCATTTCACTTAGTGTTAAAGCCAAATTGTTCATATCAGCCTTTCAAGGTCCTGTGTGATTTTCTCTCACCTATGGGATCTCATCTTTTATTCCTCTCAACTTACATACTCTTTTCCAGCTACACTGGTTTCCCTGTTATTTTTCATTCCATACAGTCATCCATATTCCTGCCTCAGGGCCTTTTCACATGCTGTCTCCCCTGCTTGAAACACTCTTTCCTCTGATATCTTCACAGTTTTCTCTCTCATCTCCTTCAAATATTTGCTCAGATATTGTCCCCTGCTTAGCACTTTTTGCTGGAGTACTTATCAACTTCTATTATAGTATGTAATTTACTTATTTTTTTATTGTCAACATTGTGTCGCTGGAGTGTAAGCTTCCTAAGGATAAGGATATTTGCCTGTTTTATTCACTGATGCATACAAAATACCTGGAAGATGCACAGAGTAAGAAATCTATAAATCTTTTGTTGAATTCATGAGAAATACAAATCACTAGTAGAGACATGAAATTTCTTTCTTACTGATCTTCAGGAATTTTTAAATCTCACCTTAGTCTTGACTTAAAAATTCTATTTCTAGGGCAGGAAGCCTTTTTCAGTTTTGTTCAACAATAGACCACTTTTAGGGGTCAAAAGTTCTTGATCTCATTTATAGTTTTTGAATCATTTAAGAAAAATTGCATCGCATGGTTATTGTTTTTTTGCTTTTATTTCCTGCTGCCGCTACTAGATAAGACTCATTTAATGAAATGGGCCACATGATAATAAGTCAGGGTTCAGTGATCACCAACCTCCTAAGTCAGTGATTTGAATTAAGAACTTTTTAAAAATGTAGAACTTTATTTAAATCCATGAATTCATAATGGTAAAAATAAACCTAATTAATAACATTTGGGGGATGCTAGGGAACCAACACATCTGAAAATCTGTAAATAAAGGGGAAGGATCAAGCCAAATACATAACTTTTCTTGATAAGAGAGAAGAACATGTTCTCTAGCCACTGGGAGGAAGCAGTATGATTTTTTTGGAGTCAAGCAGACTGGGGTTTCAGAACCAGTTTTCGGTGCTCTCTTAGGTAGTATTTGGGCAATTCAACTGCTCTATAAAGAGTAAAAGAGTTAATGCAATTGATATGAACAATGTGATATGTTTGACATGGTACCTGGTACATAGTAAACACTCTATTAATAGTAGCAATTATGTATTTTACCTATCCATTCCACATCACTTCTCTTTTGAAGCCAGAATACAGATAAGGAGTTGGTAACTACGTTTTGAGGATAAGTTGGGCCGACTCACTACATTTGTCAAATGTTATTTTACCTTATTTGTTCAATCAGAAAAGAATATCTTTGCCCATGAGCTCATTCAAATGTAAACACCATTTCTTTTTCGCTTGGTTATGATTGAATGATTCTTTCCCATCCTGAACATGTGCACTTGGAATTTTGAATGCAAGTGTACCTTACCTTTATTCTCAAAAAATGACATCTTGAGAGAGTTGACCTTTTGGGATATATTGAGTCCTGATTCAGCATTTAGTTATCCATACCAACAATTGATTTCTGCAAATAAATTTCAGAACCCTCCTTTAAAGACTGTATGCTATGGTGTCTTGTGTAAATATCCTCCTAGGCAATAGAACTTGAATGTCTGTGTCCCTGAGCCTCAGAGGGCTGAGCAGGCATGCTACAGGGCAATTACCAGCCACACTCCAGGGCTTTGATTTCACAAGTGTAGTTTAGATGGATGCTCTGGTGTTTGAGCAGGGACTCAGTGTTTCTATCTGTGAAATGTGGGAGCACTATGACATAATTTAAAGAGTCCTTCCAGCTTTATCCTTCCTTCATTCATTTATCCAACAAACATTCATCAAATGACTGATATATGCGAAGTCATTTGTTAAGTGCTAGGGACACGAGTGACAGTCATAGTAGAAGTAGTAGCAGCAGCACTGCCAGTAGTAGTAGTAGTAGTAGTAGTAGTAGTAGTAGTAGTAGTAGTAAAAATAACTACTACTTATTTTTAAATTGAGTATCTATCATGGACCAGACACTCTGTCAGGGACTTTATGGCTATCATAATCTGAAAATGAGCTTACTTTTTGCATCATCCAGTCATTTCTGCTGGGAATGTGTCTCACAGGGGCATGTTATGTTTCTAATGTTGGGAAATGGAGGAAATGAGAATTTCAAGGTCTGGGATGAAGTTAGAGGCCAGAGGTTAGATATTTGGGGGTGTGATTTCCCTTACCTGGGTTTTATAAAAGAGCAATTCACAGCTGATTTGGAGTCTCTAGTAAGGTAAGATCAGCTCAGGGAAAGGTGAATTTTCCTTAGGATAATAATGACAGGGTTATTGCTTAGTAAAGGAAGGGACAAAGTTATGTCAACAAGAGAGCTATGATTTCCTCATATAAAACTAGACTGCATTGTTTCTGGGAGAAATGCATGTTGGTTTGGGTAAGTGTATGTGCTACTCAGGCAATTAGGGAGAAAATCTACTGTTGGTGTGGCAATTGACTTAGAATTGGAGTGCCCACAGCCTTCTCTTCTCTTTGGGCCAGATCCCATCTCTCCTCATTTGTAGCTAGCAAATTCAGAAGATGGTAACCTTTGGTTGTCCTTGGTGCATGACTGGGTTCAAAGTGTGCAAGAAACAAGAAGGTGGATCCCCCGAGAGATAGAACTTATTTCCTCCTATTTGGAGGGATATGGTTTCCTAGGAGGCACATATCCCTCTGGAGCACAGAAGGGGGAGGCTTAGAAGAGAAATCCCCCCAAAAGGACACTGAAGATTAAGAAGAGGTAAAGGGAGATAAGAAGAGGGATAAGTTATATGGGGCACCGTCTTTCTGAAGGTCCAAGCCTTTTGGACTTCCTCACTTAGTGTGACTGTAGAGAATAGATAAGTTAAACTAAGTCACCACCTCTGGGCATCTTACACTGAACTGCCCTGTAAAGTGCACATGACTTTTCATTCATTCATCAACTATTTGCTCACTCCCTACTGTAAGTCAAACATCGTGCTGGATTTTGGGTATAGTGAAAAATAAGACAAGACTTGGGTCTTGGGCTGCATGGGACTAACGTTTTAGTGAGAATAAAGAAACATATAAGTAAGATAATTATACATTGTTTTAAGTTATAGAAAAGGGAAAAAAGCAGGTGATGGCTCTAGATGAGATGCTCATAGAGGGTTTCATTGAAGAGGACTATCTGTGTGGAAACCTGACCAATGACAAAGAGCCAGCATGCCAAGGACTGGGGGCAAGGAAACAGAGAGAGAGGGTTGAGGATAGCAAGCTCTAGAACTTTTGAGCAGCAATTCTCAACCTTGTCTGCACATTGGGATCTTCTGGGGAGCTCTACAATTTACTGATTCTTGGTTTCCATTCCCAAGTGATTGTGATCTCACTGGTCTTGGGTTTGGCCTAGGTATTTGGTAAATTTTAAAAGATCTTGCAGTTGATTCCATAGTGCAGCCAAAGATTGAGATCACTCCTTAGAGGAAAAAAAAATGGAGTTTAATGTGGCTAGAACATACCATGAAGAGGTAGGCAACAGAGGCATTTTCTAGATCATCCAGGGCCTTGAAGGGCATGATAAGGAGTTTGACTTTTATTCAGTAAAATATATTTATTCACGTCCACTGTAGCAGAGACAAGAACAGTAACTACTCCCTGACCATCCTGCCGAAGTCTCTAGAAGAGAGGAGTATGGAGGGATGACAGCTTTCCCTGTGGGAGTGTTACAGCCCTGGAGGTATATAAACTGCTGCTCACTGAAGCCAAGAGAACTCTTCAAGCTTATGACAGACTGAATTTATGGATTTCTTAGGCCTGGCATATCCAGCTTAACAAAACACTGTTGAGGGCTATTGTAGGGGAAGGAATGGGAAATCCTTTTCTTTCACCTTATTCCCCAGAAAAGAGAATAAACAGTGGGCCTCTGCAGTTCTGCAGTGATGCCATTCATCTACAAGTCATTTAGTTCCTTCCCACCCAACGTGTGATCCACTGAGCAGTAGCTGCCCTCACGTGGGGGAGCTTGTTAGATACACAGCGTCTTGCATTCCACCCCAGTACTGCTGCCTCAGAATCTGCATTTTGACACGACCCCCAGGTGATTCCTGTGCACGCTTTGACATTTGAGGAATGCTGCTTTACCTGTCCTTAAGCTCTGCTCAGCCTACCTTGCATCACCTGTTGCTGAGAAACTTTCAGGATGAGAGATGGGTTTGTGACTCATTGAAAAGTTCTCTCTATATGAGCGGTTGTACGTGTGTGAGAGTGCGTGTGTGTGTGTGTGTGTGCAAGAGTGAGAATAGTCATCCTTCCCCTTCTTAGTCATGGAGTCTCCTTCAGGATTTTGTTACCCCTCTCCCACCTTTGGCCCCTTTCTCTGTTCCCTCCCTGTTCCCCACTGATCAGGCCCCAAATTCACATCCAGTTGCTACCCTTCCCTTACTTATTCCAGATCTTTTAACTTCCTTTGCATCTTTGTGATTTCTCTTGCCGCCTTCAGGAGGAGTCTAGGTCTTCTGTGTTTTTCTTTCTCTTCTTTTAGTCATGTTCTCTCACCCACTTGCCCTCTCTTTCACCTTCAGCTAATTAAATTGTGCCTGCCCTTCTTTTCAAATGCATGAACCCAGGACTTTGCAAAGGCTGTTCACTCATACCATCCCAGCTGATCCTGCAGCAACAGGGAGCAACAGTGGGGCAGGTTTGCTCATCCCCACTTCACAGGTGAGGACACTGAGGCTCAGAGAGATTAAGCCACTTGCTCCAGGATACACAGCGGTAAGTAGGGGTCCAGGTCTGAACCAAGATCTGTCGGACTTTCAAGCCTGTGCTCTTAATAATGAAGAAATACTGCTCACTGCATGAACAATTTTATTGATTTTTCTACAGGATGTGCTCATTCTTCCTTCTGAGCCTCTGTTGCATTCAATATGTGTGGCAGGATATTTATGAGATGTTAACCATTTGCTTATCCCCTTATTTCTCTTCCCTCCTACCTTACTTTTCCCCCAAATTAAAAGACAGAGTGAGACTTAGTACTGTACTTAATGCCTCAGGACGGCAATGTCACATTGGTCTCTGGCTTTTGTGTTGGAGAACCCTTAACTCTTAGGAAGGGGGACACTTCGAGGGCTGACTGTATGGAAAAGATCTAGGGGGGTCAGGGGAGGATGGTGGGTGTTCTCTGCTCCGGGATGGGACAGGACGGGAGGATGAGTGAAGGAAGAGAGGGTGGCGTTAATGAGAGGGAGAGCCTGCATCTTGGTTCTCAATAGAGCAGCCGTTTGGAGAGCCGTAGACCTCAGAAGGGTCTGGAGGTCTGTCTCGGTTGTTGGGACCAGTGAAAACCATTTTGAAATTCCTGCTGCTTCTTGGGGCATAGAAGTAATAAAGAAAGAACCACTGGATTTTTTTGTGGGATTTCTGAACAGTAGCCTCTGTGGGCCTGACCAGATAGATGATGGATGAACCAGAAGATACTTGCCTGGTAAAAAAAATCTCAAGAAAACAATTGCCCTGGACTCTCATCTCCAGCTTAGCCACCTAGAAATTATACACGACTCAGGTACAAGCTTAACATTTTGCCATTCTGGGAGAATGGGAATTAAAAAGAGAAATTTATTTGAGTCTATGAGAAAATGATTCCATTTCTTTGCTGACTGAGTTTGAGGGCAGAGAGTGGTGTCCACTGTTTTTTTAGGAAAGCAGCTTGGGGTTCCCCCAGTTCTCTGCTTGCTGACTTGCTCCAGGACACTGCACAGACCACCCTCCCACACTTCCCCAGGGAAGGTGGGGCCTCCCTCGGTGTCCCCTGCATAATTGGGATGATGTGCAGGGAAATTAAAAAGGTCATTAATCACCATGGAACCAAAGGCAGCTCTCCCGGACCTATTCTTCACGATGATTAATGGCGAGCAGCTCCTCCCCACTCTCCGATTCATTTTCCTGCCACTGTTCACTCACTTTCCCTTGCTGTGTCCTCTTCGTCCCTGTCAGAGGGAGCCAGGGATTCCAGGTCTCCACTGACTCAGTGTCAAGTCTCTCCTGGCTGCCACCTCTGGCACCGGGTCTGGAGGGAACAATGTGATCCCACAGATCAGATGCACCAGGGCTCTGCCATGTACTCATCGGTGACCCTGGCACGTCGTCACTTCATCTGTGTGAAGCTCACTCAGTTTCTTCATCAATACAATGGGGGTAAAAATATCATTTGCCTCAGTTTATGAAGATTAAACGAGAAGATGAACAGGGAGGTGACAAGTACAATAGTTGGACAAGACTGAGGCTGCCTAAATGTTCATTTCTCTCTCCTTCTTGGATTATTTCACTTTTGTTACTCTGAGAAGCATTGATGTTGCCGTTTGATGCCTTTGCAGTCTTCAACCCTAGGAGTAGCTGAGGACAGATCACAAGGGTCTCACTGCCTGTTGCTATGCTATTGAAGATGATGATGATGAACCCTTATTGGATGCTAGAACTCGTTACTTTAAATGGATTATTTCATTCAAACACTGCAATAAACCTGGCAGATAAACATATTTAGCTCTATTTTACAGATAAGGAAACAAATTCAGAGAGGGAAAGTAATCTACTCAAAGTCACACAGCTAGTAAATGGCAGAGGAGATTCAGACCTAGTTCCATTTAATGCCAAAGCCTGTGCTCTTCTGAGGATTTGAACAGCTGGATGCTCTGGTTGTTTCTCAGGAGCAAGAGTGTGTCCCTTCCAAGGCTCTCCTTTTCCTCACCTGCAGACAGAGCTGTTCTTTCCTGGGGCAGGGGCTGGCAGGGCCAGCCAAGTTCAAGTCATGCTTGAACAGCTTCCTCTTCTCCTTTTGTTTGCCAATTAACCTCCCATCCAGCTTGCTGCTGCTTAAGATAAAGAGCAACTTCTGCCCACTGATGCATCCAGCCTAGAGTCTCCTGACCAGCTCTCAATCAGGAGGTGCCTGATTTTTTTGGAGATAACTATATCCTTGGGGATTTGAGTGAATTTATGAGGAGAGATCAGATGCTATAGACTTAAAGATGGTGAAATACTTTTCTGAGGCTGCAGAAAAGAGAGTGTAACCTAGACAAATGCAAAATCTTAGAGAAGAGTAGAAAAGATTAGATGTCCAAGATTGGGTTATGGCTCTGTTGTTGACTCATCTTATGACTTGGGTATGTCACCCACTCCTAGGCAGGTTTCCTTAGTAAAACTGGAGGGTGGGACTAGATTTTGAGAGTTTAACAGTGGAACTAAAGAGCTACGGTTGGGAGTGAAATTTGGATGAGAGGAAGATGCTGGGAGAAAAAGGAAAGGGCAATGCTTTGGACTTCCTTGGCCTTTTTAGGAGAGACAAATTCTCTGATTTGGTGTGGACTGCTCAGGCAATGCATTAAGAGCCTCTCAGGTGACGGTGTAATAATATGAGGACTAAAATATAATGATAATCATAAAAATAACAATAGTAATGGTAATATATAACATTTATTAAACAACAATTAGGCACCAATGTTCACCAAAACCTTATGAAATTCCTATTACCAGCACACCCATATCATAGATAAGAAAGCTGAGAAGCAGAAGGTTTCTGTCATTTAACCAAGGTCACACAATGAATGACTGGCAAAGCTGGGTCCTGGATACATGTCTTTCTCACTCGAGAGCTGGATCTCTGAATCACGATGCTTTGCTGGAATTAGTCACAGTGATATGGGACCAGTGTTTGGTGGCCCAGGGGAATCCTGGTCACCAGTGAGCATAGGGACATTCTCTATATCCACAGCCTGATGTTTCAGTTTACCTATTTAGAACGCTTGTTCCACTAGGACCAGCTAAATAATTTGATATGCTCAATGCAAAATGAAAATGCAGGTTCTCGTATTTAAAAATCAAGTATTCCCAGACAGTGACAGCAGAGCATTAAACCAAGTGACAGGCCCTCTTGAGCGCGGGGCACTGAGCGACTGTGCAGGTTACACTACCATGAAGCAAGCCCTGTGAGCACAAAACAATTCCCTAACTCCAGCATATGGTCCTGGGGCATCTTTCCTACCCCTAATCTGGCTCTTACTGGACTCTTCTCCAAAGGTGGGGCTTCGTCTCCTGCACCCTCAGTTATTCTCAGGGTCTTGCTCAGAATGGTTGAGATCATTTTCTCCCTTAATGATCTCCATACCTCTGACATGGTAGGTTTCCATTCACTGATCTTGGTGTTAGCAAGATGCAGAAAAAAAGCCTGTCAAATTTCTGCTGCTCCAGGGCAAAAAGAATAAATGACTTCCTCTGAATTCATGCTTGTGATTTTCCCTGGGGTTTAGGGCTAAAGAGACTTGGCCTTGCCTGGCCAAAGCCTTGACCTCCCATTCCTAACCCACAAGCAGGAAATGTTCCAGAATACAAGCAAGTGCTAAAAGGCTTCTAATTAGCTGGCTTGTGGCTAACGAGGGATTTCACTAGGCAGAGCCTTCTGGTTGTTGGTGCATAATTACCATGGAAACCTTCATACCACACTCAGCTGCTTCCCCCAACCAGCTTCCCAGGGGAGCAGACATTCCTCTGCAAAAGCAGCATCTGGGCTATTGACATTGTTTGTGAGAGAAATAAATGGACAATTAGAAGCAAGACAGGTTGAATCCTTGTTGGAGCTAAGTTTTACCTACATCCATCCTGAGGCCTAATTGATGCTGTTGTCTCTGCACGAGAGGAAATCATTGGAAGGTGATGAATTCAGTTGGATGGAACCCTTTTGTAAGTCAAGGACAGGGAAAAATGCCTAATTAGAAGTCAGCCTTTCCTGCCTTTTAGAGGAAGCTGCTGGACTTGCCATGAGATGTGAACAGCTTTATTTCCTCTTTTATTTATATACAAATACTTATTCTACCCACCATCATTCTTTAAATGGGATCCACAAAGTTAAATCTTGTAAAATACAGGATCTCCTTCTTATGTAAGAGCTGTTTTAGAATAGGCTAGGCTTTGCTGCAGTAACAAATAAGCCCCCAAATTTCAGTGACTTAACATAATATTTCATGAATCACTCAGTTCTGGCCAGGCAGCCTTTTTCTATCATGTGACTATGTCACCTGGATTGCATGGCCTTCATGGCACAACAAGAGGGGAAAGGAAAGGAAAGACAGATGAAGTACCCAACTGAATGACCAAGGTCAGAAGAGACATGCATCATTTCCACTCATAGTCCACAGTTGAGGCTGGGAAATATAGGGAAAATATGGAATATTGGTGAACACACCTGTGCCTCTCAGAGCAACCGATCCCATTACATCCACATTTGTATTGTTATGGTGTACTGATTTGCAAGTACTTACTAAGTGCCAGATACCAGGAATGTGGGGTAAACAAGAGATGTGTGGGAGGAGATGGACAAGCCCATACTCAAAGAAAGAAGAAAATCCCAGATAGCAATAAGTACTACAAATAACAAGAACAGATTGATAGGATAGTTTCTGGGGAGCTCTAAGTTGGCTTTGGTGGCCAGAAAGTGCACTCTTGAAAGAAGGTGATATTTAAGCTGAGACCTGGACACCAAGAAAGATTGAGCCTTATTAGGGACCCTAGGGAAAAAGGACCCAGTGAAGATCAGTGTGGTTGAAATGAGTGATTAAGAAAGTGTAGTGTGGGATGAGGTTGTGTGTGGGTATGAGTGTGTGTGTATGTACTAGATTATAAAGTAAAATACATTTCTTACTGATAAAGTGTTTGAGAACTATAGTAGGAAATATATTTTCATAATCCAGCACACATAAACACACACACACACACAACTGACATAAAAGTTTGATATAATACTTATTATTACTATGTATAATGCTCTCTGATCCTTCTACTTTGCTCTACTCCATTCCATTCCTATATTAGTCAGGATAGGCTAGATTATGCTGTGGTAACAAAACCAGCCTCGAACTCAGTAGCTTAACACAAAAAATATACAAAATAAACACAAACTTAATTCTCACTCATGCCCATGCCACAAATTAAACATGAGACGGAAGAGAGAGTGGTAACTCAGGGACCGAGGACGACAGGGCTACATCTTGATATGTCCTTCCACAATCACTTAAGCAGGTGAAAGTGGACTTGATGAACCCCACACTTGTTCTTAAAAAGTTTCCCTTTGAAATTAATGCACATTAGTTCTGTGTGTGTTCCATTTGCCAATGCAAGTTACCCAGCCACACATCCTTCAAAGGAGACAGGACATGCAATTCTATCATGACCCTGGAAGGTCAGAGGCCAGAAATATTTGATGAACAGCACTAATGACTAACATTTTTCCATTCCGTTCCGTTCTGTTCCATTCCATTCCATTCCATTCCATTCCATTCCATTCCATTCCATTCCATTCCATTCCATTTCATTCCATTCCATTCCATTCCATTCCATTCCATGACTCACTAGTTGTCTGAAAAATACTATAAGCACTACAAATGAAAGAATGGTCAAAACTCAGTTTTGGCCTCTCAGAACTTAAATGAATAATGGCAAATACAGCTAGTAAATTATGAGCACAGTTGCTTTAAGCCATAGATGATGGGACTACCAAAGATGGTGGTGATGGAGGATTGAGGGTCTAGCAAGGGGAAGAGGGGGATCCTGTGCTGGGCTAAGGATGCTTTCACCATAGTTGCCAGGTAGTTGAGGCCATAAGATCTCATCCACATTTTGATGCCTCTGTTTTGGCATCAAAACATCAAAACATTTTGATATTACCTCCCTTAATAGAGTGATTCTTAGCCTTGGATTTACATTAAAATAATATGGGGAGTTTCTGAATATACTGATGCCCAGTCCTGCCCTAAACCAATTAAATCTCTATGGGTGGGGCCTGAGCTTTAGTATTTTTTAAAAGCTTCCTATGTGATTTTAAAAGAGCAGAGGTGAGAACTACTGACTTATTGTCACATTTTTAAATAACAATCATGCTGCCATATTGTATTTAAAGAAATTGTCAAAGTGCAGTATTTTTGGAGAATGTGGACAGAGGGACTGACCTAAATCCATACTGCCTTCTCTTGCCCTGCACTACCTATAATATTTGCACTAAGGGTTATACTCATGAATGGCAATGGTGTCCGCCTCCCCAGAAAGCCCTTTTCCCAATGTCTGGGGTATTGTTTGCTTTTTTCTCATCTACTTCTTTGGACTCAAGGTTGTATTCACTGCACTCAGGACATGCTCCTCCTGGCTTTTGCCTCAGACAACCAGAAGAAGAGAGTTACAGAAGGAATGCAAATGGCAATAATGAGAGCATCAACTCAGAAAGGCCAGTACTGGGGAAGGGAAGATTCAAAGGGTTGAGAGAAGGGGGAAGGAGTCCAGAAAGACTCACAAAAGAGAAGGCATCACACCAGAATTTTGAAGAGTGAATGATAAATTCTTTTACTTACTTATTCATTCATCCATTCATCCATCCATTAATTCACTGATTGGTGCCTGCAGGGACTCAGCAAAGTTGCCTCTGTCATCTCAGAACTTATACTAGAGTGTGGGAGGGGGTGGGGTGGTGTGAAATAACCCGTAAGCACAAAGTAGGACACAACGAATGTCTCGAGAGAGGCACAAAGACCTATCCAGGTTCTGGAGAAGGAAAAGGAAATTCTGTATGAGCCAGAGTTATCCAAGAAAACCCTGTGGTGCAAGTGGAATTTGACCTGAACTTCTTCAGATCAATGTGTGAATATTAGTGAATGAACATTAATATTAATGTTATGTTAGTGTTAATGTTAGTGTTGTATTGAGATATTTTATTGCATATATCATGCAGCTTTGTGGTTAAAATGAGAAGACACAGACAATCCAAATAAAGAAAGGGTTATTACCCAACCACTATTAATAGTTTTCTATCTATCTATCTATCTATCATCTATCTATCTATCATCTATTCCTATTTATCTATCACTCTATCTAGCTATCTATCATCTATGTATCTATCTATCTCTATCATCAATCATTTTCTCTCTATTCTATCTACTATCTCTCTGTCCATATCTATCTATCTATTGGATGTAATAATCATATTGTATTTTTATGATTTACTTATATTTTATAATATAGTGATCAGTTCTGCATCAATAAAGATTTGCATTCATGTTAAACAGGTGAATCATATTCTCTTGTATGAATATACCTTAATTCCTTTAATCAATCCCAATTGTTGGGTATTTCTATTGCTTACAATTTTTTTGTCATTATAGACATGATTGTGATTAATATCTTTGTTCACAAACCTTCGTACAGTTGTGCAATTTTTTTCTGTAGGATATTAAGTGTGTTTTCAATAGGTAGGTGTTTGAGGCTTGACATGAAGGATGTTCTTATACAAAGAATCAGAGAAAGCCAAGGCATAGAATTGGGGACACACAGAGAATAGCTAAGACGCACAAATGTGGAAAAGAAAGGCAACTAACAGTTACTTCGGCTATACTGTGTGCCAGTGCTGTAGTTGAAGGCTTTTAGGGACACCCCAGAAAATCATGTCCTTGGGGCTAATCCATTCCTGTGGGTGTAAACCTATTGTGGGTGGAACTTTTTGATTGGATTGCTCCAGTAGACATGGCCGAGAGTGGGTATTAATCCTCTTACTGGGTTACTTTATAAATGGGATGAATATAGAAAAAGACACAGAGAAGAAGCCACAGGAGCAGAGAGAGAAAGCCACAAGAGCAAGGAGCTGAAACCAATGGAACCAGAGAGAGAGGAAGCCAGAAGCAGAACAATGAACCCCAGAACAGAAGGGAAGACCAGCAGATGCCTCCAGCAGTACCTCCATGTGCTGGTCTTTGGGGAGAAAGCATTACCTGATGATGTGTTGGTTGGACACTTTCCTGGCCTTAGAACTGTAAGCTTGCAACCTAGTAAATCCCCATTGTAAATGCCAACACATTTCTCGTATATTGCTTTTGACAGATTTTAGCAAAATAAAACAGCCAAGCACCGTGCTCTGTGTATCACATACTATGACTTGTATAACCCTTGTAATAACCATTTGAGGGGGCTCAGGCTGTGCCTATTTCATGGATGAAGAAACTGAAGCATATAGAGGTTAAGTTACCTGCCTAGATTCACACAGCCAGTAAGTAATTCACTCAATATTGGGTCTCACTTCTTTGGGCCACAAAGCTCAGGCTCAGTTCACAACACTCTTAGTGCAGTAAGTGGTGTATCATGCTGGCCATTTAACAATAATGGCCCTATTTTTGCCTGAACTTCATTAGGGAGATGTATGAAAAAAGACCTAACAGAAGCTCTCATGCCTTCAGGCTAGCACAAACTGGCAGCAGAGATCCGTAAACCTTCATTCTCTCCTCATCAGGATGGGTGATGTTAGCAAAACTTCTTGCTTGAAAACATTGTTTTGAACTTGGCAACCTGTAAGCAGGGTTGCCATGGTTACCAGAGAACCCTGGGGAATGATGAACAAAAAGGGTGGGCTTGAAACACAATTAGGTCCTACCCCTGGGCTGGTGACAGTCTTTGACAGATCTCATGTGCCCAGGAAAACACCACCCCACAGGCTGACAAAATACCTGTTTTTTCCAGTGTATAATAAATACTAATATTTATTGGGCACCATGGGAAAGCAGTTTACATCTATTTTTAATCTTCCCCAAATCCTGTGTAATATATACTACAATTCCTATTTTACAAGTAAAGCCACAGATATAGAGAAGCAAAAATATTTTTTTCCAAGTAAATGGCAGTTTGGCTCCAGAACCAGTGCTGGCAGATACCCCATTCTTTTTTAGAGCCACATTCTTTTTGGTAAGTCACAGCAAACAGCATCTCAAGACACCTGGTTGGTACCTAGCATCTAAAGATTTCCAGAGAGGAATGTGGGTTCCTAGCAGGCCATTAAATGGCTTTAGGCAAGAAAGATATGGGGCATCAGTAGGGAAATACTGAAGAAACTGTCTGGCTAGATAAATAGAAGGAATAAGAGGAATTCCAAATTCAAATGTCTCTGGGCATTTAAGGGATCTTAAGGTCACTGTGAAAATTCAAGTGGTGAATGGAGGATGGGAAAGAGTTCTAAATATCATTGTTTACCTGTAGAATTTGACTTTCTATTTTTTAATATAAAAGTTTTCAACCAGATACAAATCCAAATGCCTACTGGGCTCGGGGAGGTAATGCAAATGAGGAAACTGTGCTGGGGTAAAAGAGGCTGGGGGCTGAGAGTGGGGAAGCGGGGTGTACAGTTCTGCGTGGGCAGCTCCAAGTCTTTTCCACCCAACTGTTACCCACCAGATCTGATTATTTCAGAAGCTGGGGCTCTGGATGCTTCTGTGAAATCTAATTTTTAAATTTCAAAAATTTTGTAAGTGCTGTGCAGGCAAAATAGAATAATTCTGTGGGCTGGACTCAAGTCCTGGGTTGTCAGTTGGAGTTCTCTGTTCTGAACCGTAATACATGTTTAAACATTAAGTTTCGCAAGCATTGGCGGACAGCCTTCCACGAGCTGGAAGCTGTGCTGGGTACTATGTTTACAATGGTGAGTAAGCCCTGCCCTTTTATAACTTAAAGTGTGATATTTTTCAAAGTGTGAATCATGATTTATTAGTGTGTCCTGAAATCAGCTTATCAGATGGCAACCAACATTTTAAAATGTTATAAAATTGAATAGAATCTCATGGAAAACATCAAATCACTTTGCATATGAAAGGGTAGGTACTGATTAGTAGAGCACTTGCTAGTTTTATATGTACTATGGGCCATGGGAAAAAATGTCTTTTTTCCAGGAAAGAAGGGCTCCAATTCTGTAGAACAATGGCAAGAAGGAGTTTCCTATTACGTAAGGGTTAAGGTCCTGGGTTCTGGCACTTAATAGCTGTGTGACCTTGGACAAGCTGGTTAATCTCTCTGTGTCTCAGTTTCCTCATCTGTAAAATAGGGTGTGGAGATTAAAGGAGCTAAAACACAAAAAATATTTAAAAATGTCACCAGCCCTCCTGGAGCACTGACTTCCCGGCTCAGCTTGTGACCAACGCGTAGGAGCCGCCGAGAGGCTGCAGGAGGGCGGCAGTCTGGTGGGGCCTCTGCACTGGGCTCCATGGAGCCTTCCTTCTGGATGTCAATGGGCTCCCTCACCAGAGCCGGACACTGTGGTGCAGAGACTGCATCAGCCTGGCTGCCTGCGACAAGATAAATTCACTTTTTGCAAAAAACCTTGAAAAAGGTGGACGAAGTTAGAGGACTCACACTTCCAGATTTCAAACTTACTACAAAGTTAGAGTGATCAAGAGAGAAAATTGAATTTTGACAAGGGTGCCAAGACAATTCAATGGGAACAATTCAAGTGGTGCTGGGGTAACTGGCTATCTACATGTAAAAGAATGAAGTTGAATGTCTACCTCACAACATATACAAAATTAACTCAAAATGGATCATAGAGCTACATGTAAGAGCTAAAATTATAAATCTCTTATAATAAACCATAGTTATAAATCTTCATGAGCTTGGATTAAACAATGATTTCTCAGATATGACGCAAGAATGAAAGAAAAAAAATAGATACATTGGACTTCATCAAAATGTTAAACTTTTGTACTTCAAAGGACACATAAAGTTAAAAGATATACCACAGTATGGGAGATTTTTGCAAACCATATATCTGGTAAGGGACTTGCATCTAAAATATATGAAGAACTCTTAAAATTTAATAATAGAAGATAGCCCAATTTACAATCAGGCAAAGCACATGAATAGACATTTTCCAAAGAAAATATGCAAATGGCCAATAGATGCCTGAAAAGATCCTCAATATCATTAGCCATCAGGGAAATGCAAATCAAAACTACAATGAGATACTCCTTCACGTCCAGTAAGATGGCTATTATCAGAGACAGGTAATAATAGCAAGTGTTGGCAATGATGTGGAGAAATTGGTACCCTCATACATAGCTGTTGGGCAGTCATTTTAGAAAACGGTTTGGTAGTTCCTCAAAATGTTAGACAAAGAGTTACCATATGAGTTACCAGCAATTCCATTTCTAGGTATATACAAGTTGTGTCCACACAAAAACTTGTACGTGAATATTCATAGTAACCTTATTCGTAATGGCCCAAAAAGTGGAAATAACCCAAATGCCCATTACCTGATGAATGGATAAGCAAAACAGGTTCTCCATACTGTGATGGGTTGAATTTCACCCCCCAAAAAGATATGTTCAAGTCTTAACTAATGCCTGATCCTGTGAATGTGACTTTATTAAGAAAGAGTATCTTTGAAGATATGATTAGTTCAGATGAGACCAAACTGGATTGGGGTGGCTTCTAATCCAATATGACTGGTATCCTTACAAGAACGGGGATATTTGGACACAGAGACACACAGACACGGGAACACTCCATGTGATGGTGAAGGCAGAGAGTGAAGTGCTGCTGCAGGCCGAGGTATGCCAAGGATTGTCAGTAAACCACCAGGAGCTTGGAAGAGGCAATGGGTTCTTCTCTCAGGCTTTAGAGGGAGCATGGCCTGCTGACGCCTTGATTTTGGACTTCTGGCCTCCAGAACTCTGAGACAATAAATTTCTGTTGTTTTAAGCCAAAAAAAAAAAAAAAAAAAAAAAAAAAAGAAGAGTGCCTCATACATAAGAAGTTCTCGTGGGTATAATTGTTGCTGTCATGGAATTCTTGTCCAAATGTATTGCTTGATAAGGTGCTTAAGACAATGCAGTTTCTTCACTCCTTATGAATAATAAAATCTCTTGATTTACTACGATCAGAATTTTATCTTTTTATATCCCAAGTATTCTGGAGTTCCAGAAGTATGATCCAGAGAAGGTACTTAAACTCTAATAGAATTTCTATGGTTTTCTCGGATGATTGAAAGCAATCTCCAAGCTCTCCCCAAGCTTGGGGCCATCAACCTTCAATCATCACTATTGGATTACAGGGATTTGTAGGTACCCATATCCAAGCTCAGTGGAAGATTTATGAGCACCTACAACCCATCAAGCATCCTTCCAGGCACGTTTACACACTTGACTCCTAATCCTGCCCCCAACATTTTGGTGAGGAAATGTCATTCTGCCCATTTATAGATAAAGAGACAGTGCAAAAAGATGTGTACCTGGTCTTTGAAGAGGGGAGGCAAAGCATAAACAAAGCCACGATGTGCCAGGGCGTGCCTGGAGCCCAAGGATGTGGAGCTGTGAGTGGACTCCAGGTGGACCCTGAGTGGCCAAAGAAAGAGTTTGAGGCCCGGATCTTAGGTGTTTGATTTTGTGGGCAATGGAGAGGCCTTACAGGCATTTTTGCCTGTTTCTGTTGCCTTCTAATTCTTTTAGAAAGGCTAATTCCAACTCGGTCAACAGAGTAACTCCTTATTTGATTAACTCTGATTTTGCTGTATTTGATTAGCCAGCCTCTCCATTCCCCAATGATAAGAGAGTTTCCTGAGTTACTTTTGGCAATTCAAATTCTGTTCTCTATTTAGCTTGGAAGTATCCACAGGGAGACAGTTTTACATAAAGTTGTCACTAAACCACTTGGTTATCTTAATTTTCTCACTGGCCCAACTGAATTAAAAAAAAAAAAAAAAAAAGATCAGAGCCTGGAAGCTGGAAAGCAGGATAGTGTAGTAAATGCTTACAAAGATAGTTTCCATTTATTGAGCACTAACTATATGTTGGGGCTTTGCCTATATTGTCCCTTCAATCCTCATGGTGACCCTAGGTGGAGTTGTTGTTATTTCTTTTCCTCTGTTACAGATGAAGAAACTGGTCAACATAAATGAAGTAATTTATGAATGGTCACAGGGTTAGCAAGTAGTAAAGGTAGGATTTGGACAAAGAGCATTCTGATTCCTGGGCTCTTAATGCTGAGAGATAAAGCATTCTCAGCTTGGATGTTAGACAAATTCCTTCCCCTCCATTTTCAATATAGCTATCTGAAAGACCATTAGTTCCTCCTTTATCTTTATCTATCTCCTTCCAGGTAAAAACGATCAGATGTATGGTGTCCAAGAGAAAGAAGAAAATTAGGCCCTCTGCCCCTAGTTCAGGGGTGGCAAAGAGTTCTCACTCTGATTGGCTGATGGCAGCATCCATGATCAATGGACAAGGGGGCTGAGGTGGATTAGCAAGGAATTAGTCATGTCTACCATGAGTATTGGGAGGTATGGCTACAAGGCCATTACTTGTTTGCCATCCTGCTCTAGTCTTTTTCCTCCACAAATCCACATTATTTTCAAAAGCACAAGCACACAAACATATATATATGGGCATATGTTATTTTCACCGGTCTAGAATCCATCTCCTTTCTTCTAGTAAAACAGCATGTGATGGTTAGGCTAATGTGTCACCTCGGCCAGGTAATTGTGCCCAGTCATTTGGTCAAGCAAGCACTGGGCTAATTATAATATAAGGACATTTAAGGGTTTTAGTCATCAGTGAGTTTACTGCATAGATGGCTGATTACATCTACATCAACCAGGGAGATTGCGGTCAGCAATGAGTGACGTTTTATCCAATCAGTTGAATGCCTTAAAAGGGGAAGTGATTTCAGCATTCAGAGAGAAACTCCCAGCTCATCTTTGGACAGCCACCATCTCCCGGAAACTCACCAAGGACCTTCATTGGACTTTCATCGGAACCCCTGGTTTGCAGCCTGCCTGCGGAAACTGGACTTGTGCATCCCCACGGTCACGTGAGAGACTCTTATAAAACCTCATACTATTTACGGATATCTCCTGTTGATTCTGTTTCCCTAGAGAACCTGACTAATACACAGCACAACAAAGCAAACAGTATAAACCCACAAAAAATGCAAAGCATGCATGCGCACACATGCACACACAGAAACACACTCTCTCCTCGCTTTTCCGTGGGGAACTTTCCCTTTCTTGCTCTCAAGCCATCTTCTATCCCTGACTCCAGGAAGGAGCACATGACACAATTCCAACTAGTCAGAGAACAAAGCATTCCACCTCTCGCCACAGCAATTGGTTCATGGATTCATACTTGATCCAAAGAAGACAAAAGGGTATCAATCCTGAAACACTCTGCTCCAGGATTTCTTACCTGTTAGGCTATAAGCCTGTTTCTACTGATGGCCATCTTTTTCTCAGCCAACTCTGAGAAAAGCAGAATTAAGAGATGGGGGAGCTGCATCCTGATGAATTCACTTGAATATCTGAATCTAGTTGTGCTTAGAGCTTCACCACTGGAAATCCCATGAGCCCATATTTTTGCTTATGTCAGTTTGAGTTCTTTGTGGACTCTTGGAACCAAAAGTATAATTAATTGCTTAATTTATTCAAAACCTTTGACAATTCCCTATAATCCACATTTCCCTTTTCATCTGCTGCCATTTTCTGCCCATACTCTAGGGCATATGGACCTTACACTCTTTTGTAGTAAACTACTTGCCATTTCCTCACCACACCCTTTCCCTTCACTTTTCTCTCCAATTTATCCTCCACACACTAGAGAGGTTTCACCTATTTAACTCATTACCTGCTTAAGACTTTTTCATAGTAACCATCGTCCACTGCATAAATTCCATAAACCTTAATATGGCATATACAGTGCCACATTCTCTTGCCTCTATTAAATAAAATCATCTAATAGGTCATGTTTATTGAGCACACACCATGTGTCAGCCACTGCTCTAAGCACTTCACCTGCCTTAACTCATTTAATCCCTACCACAATCCTACCCTATGTGGTAGACCTGTGCTTACCACCATTTTACTGATGGGGTCACTGAGGTGCTGAGTAGGCGAACAGTTTCCTGGGGTTGAACATTCTGGTTCCAGAGCCTAAGCTCTCAGCACCTACCTGCATTGCCCACCTCTTCAGACTCAATTTGCTCCTCACCCACAACGCTCCTTTTCTCAGCGCCGTAAAGGGTTAAGAGAATTTGCATCTCTTTCATAGAGCGGAAAGGCCACAGAGCAGACTGTGATAATTGAGCTTGTTTTGTGGGGAGGAAACGCCTGTCTTGGTGTCAGGGTACCATGTAAAATGTGTTTTTATTCCACATAAATTAGTCTGTGTGTTCACCCTTGCCGGTGATGGTCTGGCGGCTGAACGGGGCTTGGCATTAACTCTGCCAGGGCAGATCACTCATTAGTATAAGCAGGGGCCTCGTCTGCTTTTTCTTTTGTCTCTTTTCCCAGAGCAGAAAACACAGAGTCTAATTGGGAGGCAGATTGCAGAGCAAATGAGAATGAGCTTTTTCTTCTGAATACTTCTCTTTAGCTTTGTCTACACTAGCAGAGGAATAATCCAGGGCAGGGTCAAGATGTAACAAAATTAGGATGCGGATTCATTGTGCCTGAAAGCCAAAGAGATTTAGAAAGGTCTATATTCATCAGATCTTGGAAAACTAAATTCAGGGAATCTTAATAACAGAGAGCTGTTGAATCATAGATGCTCAGAAGTGTGGGATTTTAGAATTTTAGATTCTTAGAATCCTGGAAATAAAGATGTAGCCAGCTTCCAGGACCCAACTGCCTTCCTCATTGTTTACTTTCCAGCTACATTGAACATTCCCCATTTCTTAGAATTGGCCTCTGTCTTTCCTTTGTCTGGATAATTCACATCATCATTCATGTCTCAGCTGAAATATCTACTCACTCGGGGGTGGGGTTGGGGGGCGGGGGGGATGGGACTTCCCTTCCACTTAGACTAAAATGGGCCCCTTTGATAAAAGCAGAGCTCCTAATCTTCCTTCATCATTCTCCTTTCCACTTCGCTGAACTTACTTAATTCCTTCTTCCCCTGATGGATTGAAAGGTCTTTAAATGGAGGGACCCCCACTGTTTCATTCACCACTGAATCCCCAAGCTGCTCACTGACCCATAGGAGGTACTCAATAAGTATTTGTTGAATGAATGGATGGATGAATGATCTTGGATTCTTTGGCACTTAGGGCTGGAAGGAACCTTAGAGTTCGCTTTCTCAACTCATTCTCCCAAGTCCTTGCAGAATCCCTGACAAATAGTTATCCAACTTCTACTTGAATACTTACAGGGAAGGATGTCCACCACTTCCAGGAACAGCAGTTGGTTCCACTATAGGCAGGCTCAATGGAATGCAAGGTTCTTAATTATACCAGGCCACACTATGTGTCCTGGGACATTTCCTCTGTTCCTGGATATATATGCTAGCAGGATTTAGCACAGAAAAGTATGGCTTGCAGTTCCAAACAATACAGCTGAAAGAATGATCCCCAAAAGCTTGAAAGCATGTGCCTTAGGCTGACAAACTGGTGAATTAAGAGTTGTGTTTGCCCATTGAATATTATTTTCTAGTTCCATCATTTAAAAAAGCATAACTTCCTTTAAGGTATAATATGCACACAGAAGTGTACACAAATCATAAGTGCACAGCTCAGTGAATTAGCACAAAGTGAGCACACAAAGTGAGCACAAACCTGCTCAGAGCAAGGAACATGTCCAGCACTTTCTGTCCCTTCTGGTCACCACGTGTCCCAGGGACCACTCTTCTGACTGCACAGTACACATTCACAGATTAGTTTCCCACCTTTCTCTACTTTATCTAGATGGAATCATACAGCATGCTTCCCATTTATTTGAAATTTTTGGAATATTTAAAAAATTTGAAAAAATCTGCATTAAAATCTGGCAACACTGGGTCCCAATTCCTCTGAGTGATGGCTGCCTCCTTTACACAGGAACATGCCATCCAATAGATCCTAGTTCTCATCATTCCCTTCTGTGATGCACCTGGACTACTTTCCTTAGCTTGGCTCCTATAGGCATTAAAGTTTTCCAAATTATGATCTAATTTTTACTCTAGCAATTGGCACCTTTACTAGCTATATTGTTTCACATGGGGAGGTGTATGGCAGAGCAGAACAAAGTTTTTGCTTTGGAGATAGACATGAGTTTGAGTCCTGATTTGCTATTAACTGGTGGGCCTACACAGTACAGTGCTTAGGGACATGGATTCTGGAGCTGGACAGCTGGGTTCAGGTGGGTATTGGGTTATTTCACTTCTCTGTGCCTCAGTTTCCATATCTGTGAAGTGGGCATGACCATAGTCCTACTTCACAGGATTAAATGAGTTGATGCTTGTGAAAACACTTAATTCCTGGCACATGAGATTCTTTATTAAACAACTAGATAGACACTTTTAAATATGATATGTTACTCCTTGAAACTTAGTTTCCTCATCTGTAAAATGGGGATAGTAATACCAGCTTCTCAGGTTTGTAGTGACAATTAAATGAGAGAACATATTTTCAGGGTCTCCCACAGAATAGGTGCCGAATAAATGTATTTGTTCTCTCCTTCTCTCCCCAGAAGCAGGATCGTTCTGCTTGACTTTGGTTCTCACATTAGCAAAACAGAGCTTTCCAGGCCACACTTTGTGGGGTCTTGGCAGTCTTGAGAGTACCTTACCATCTTTCCCCTCTGCAAATGCCAAGACCCTAGAATGGGACTTATCAACTTCGGTCTATTTGCTTCTCTGGCTTTCTCCTCTTAAATACTCATGGCCATATGTTGCCTTTATTGTCACACCTTATTTATGCTTGAGGTCGAGGCTGGGCAATTTGTTCCCATCTGTTTTGTTCATAGTTCATTTTTATGAAGGAGAAAAAAAAAATCAAACATAAAATGTCCATTTCTCAAGGGTTTCCATTTCAGGGGCTATTTTCCATGATGCTTAACATTTTTCCACATCAGATGTGTTGTCAGGAACAATCAGGCTGCCCAGAATTGCATGCCATTCATTCATTCATTTATAAAACATTTCTTAAGCATTCTATTGTTTTTCAGGAGCTAATGAATGAATCCTTAGCTCCCAAGCAGCATTACTTCTTTTGATCTGCACAACAATAATCTGAGTGATTGGCAATTATAATGCCTATTATTTTGGGGGGCTGTATTCTATGCTGTACAGTGTACTAGACATTTTATATACAAGTCATTAATCTGTCCAACAATCCAGTAAGGTAGGTCCCATCACCCCCATTTTATAGTATATCTTTATACTATATAATATATATAGTATATTTTATTTGTATATCATCTTTGGAGAAATATCTGTTCAAATCCTTTTAACTGGGTTAATTGTTTTTTTTAGTATTGGGTTGAAAGCATTCTTTATATTTTGGATGCAAGTCTTTTACCAGATATTTAAGCTGCAAACATTTTTTCCCAATCTGTGGGTTGTTCCTTCCCTTTCTTGATGGTGTCAATTTTGTGATTTTGGTGTCATAATTAAGAAATCATTGCCTAATCAAGGTCATGACTCCTATGTCTTCTTTTAGGAGTTTTATAGCTCTAGCTCTTACACTTATGTCTTTGATCCATTTTGTGTTTAATTTTATATTTGTGTGAGTTAGGGTCCAAATTGATTCTTTTGCATGTGGTGCCCCAGCACCATTTGTTGGAAAGACTATTCCCCACCCTCTGCATTGAATGGTCTTTTCACTCTTATCCAAAATCAGTTGACTAGAGAGAGAGATTTCTGGACTCTCAATTTTATTCCATTCATTTATATGTCTGTCCTTATGCCAGTACCACACAGTCTTGATTACTGTAGCTTTGTAGTAAGTTTTGAAACCAAGAAGTGTTGTTACTATGACTTTGTTCTTGAATATGAGTATGTATTTCCATTTATTTATCTATTCTTTAATTTCTTACAACACTGTTTTATAATTTTGATATACAAGTTTTATACTTATTTTGTTAAATTTATGCCTATAATAGCTGTGCTATTATAAATGAAAATTTTTTCTTACTTTCAGCTTTGGAACATTCATTGCAAGTATATAGAAATGCAAATTGATTTTTATATTGATTTTGTATCCTGGAAACTTGCTGAACTTGTTTATTATTTATAATAGTTTTGTTTAGTGAATTCCTTAGCACTTTCTCTATATAAGATCATACTATCTACAAATATAGTTTTACTTCTTCCTTTCCAATCTGAATGTCTTTTATTTATTTCACTTGCTTATTTTCCCCAGCTATAGTCTCCAGTACAATGTTAAATATAAGTGACAAGAATTGTCTTGTTCAATTGTTCTTAGGGAGAAATTACTTAGTATTTCACCATTAAGTTTGATGTTAGCTGTAGGATTTTTGTAAATGCCCTTTATCAAGTTGGGGAAGTTCCCTTCTATTACTTGTTTGTTGAGCATTATTATCAAGAAAGGGGTTGATCACATGGTTTTGTCCTTTATTACATTAATATGGTGTATTACATTAATTGATTTTCAAGTGTTAAACCAATCTTGCATTCCTGGAATACATCCCATTTGATCACTGTTTATAATCCTTTTTTATATATTGCTGGATTCAGTTTACTAGTATTTTGTTGAAGATTTTTTTGTATCTATATTTATAATGGACACTGATTTGTAGTTTTCTTGCATGTGATGTCTTTGTCTGGTATAGGTATTATAGGTATAATGGCCTCTTAGAATAATTTGGGAAGTGTTCCCTCTTCCTCTTTTTTTTGGAAGAGTTGTGAAATATTCATATTACTTCTTTGAATGTTTATGAGAATTCACAAATGAAGGTTTTTGGTCCTGGGCTTTAGTTTGTGGAAAGATTTTTAAATTACTAATTTGATCTCTTTGCTTGTTATAGACTATTCTTATTTTCTATTTTTTATTGAATAAGTTGATACAATTTTATAGTTTTAGAATTTGTCATTTCAACTAAGTTATTTATTTTGCTTTGGTATAGACTGTTCATAGTATTCTCTTAAAGCCTCTTTTATTTCTGTAGCATCAGTAAATGTATCCCTTCTTTCATTCCCAATTTTAGTAATTTGAGTTTTCTCTTTTTTTCTTGGTAAGTCTAACTAAAAGTTTGTAAATTTTGGTGGTTTTTTAAGAAAGCCCACTTTCAATTCAGCTCATATTCTGTACCGTTTTCTAGTCTCCTTTTCATTAATTTCTACTCTTGTTATTTCCTTCAATTTGCTTGCTTTGGATTTAGTTTGTTCTTCTTTTATGAGTTTCTTAAGGTGGGAAGTTAGGTTTTTGATTTGTGATCTTTCTTCATTTTTTAATGTAGTTGTTTACAAATATAAATTTCCTTCTGAACACTGCTTTACCTGCATTCTATAAATTTGAGCATGTTGTATTTTCATTTCAAAGTTTTTTCTAAGTTCCCTGTGATTTGTTCTTTGACTCATTCATTATTTAAGATTGTGTTTTTAAATTTCCACATATTTGTGAATTACCCAGATTTTCTTCTGTTATTTATTTCTAATTTCATTATATTATGATTCGAAAATACATTTCATAGTTTTTCAATCACTTTATTGTGACATTTTTATGGCTAGCATATTGTCCATCCTGGATAGTATCACTCAGGTCTTCTATGTCTTTGTTGATCTTCTGTCTAATTGTTCTATCCACTAATGAAAGCTGAGATATTGAAATCTCCATCTAGTACTTTTAAATTGTCTATGCTTTCTTTTAATTTTGTCAGATTTTGTTTCATGTATTTTGGGGCTTTATTGTTAGGTGCAAATATGTTTATAATTGTGCTATCTTCCTGGTAGATTGACTCTTTCAGCATTATGAAATATCTCTTTGTATCTAGTAATAATTTTTCTCTCTTAGAGTTTATTTTGTCTGATATTAGTAAAGCCCTAATGTCTTTTATGGTTACTGTTTGCATGCTATATCATGTTACATCCTTTTACTTTCAAACTATTTTGTCTTTGATTCTAAAGTTTGTCTTGTGTAGATTGCATACAATTGGACCTTGGCTGAGAATCTCTAGTTCTGAACGGATTGTTTAATCCATTCCCCTTTTGTTAAAAAGAAGCTTTAGATTATATAAATGCTACATAAAAAATATAGGGGATTCTCATATACCCCCCCTCCCCCTCCCATACTTTCCCACTTTAACATCTTTCATTAGTGTGGTACATTTGTTAAAACTGATGAACATATATTCAAGCATTACTACTAACTATGGACTATAGTTTACACTATAGTTCATACTTTGTTCCTCACAATTTTGTAGGTTTTGAGAAAATGTGTAGTAGCCTATATCTATCATTGCAATGTCATTCAGGACAATTCCAATGTCCCAAAAATGCACCTATGTTACACCTATTCTTCCGTTTCCCTCCCCTCAGAACCTCTGGTGACCACTGCCTTTATATCAATGATAAAAATTCTTCCATTGCTAGAATAATAATAAGTCTACTTTAGTCCATTTTTGCATCCCACCCTTATGTTTGTTCATTCCTCAATCTTGAGGATTCTGGGATAGTGATGCCCACTTTGCTTCTGATTGAAAGGGTCTTAGATCCCATGGGGAAGATGGATGAAACTGTCTTGCTTGCAGTTATGGATACTCTGTTTTTTGGGATGGGTGTTGTCCATCACCATCCTTCTGTTAGTTATCCTGGGTGAGTCCAATGAACTGGAGAGTAGGTATTGCAACTCTGCTGAGATTCAGAGCTCATCTAGCATATGAACAGAGCAAAGATTTAAGTCTCTGGGACATATATTTAACAAGTGTAGTAGGGGTAGAAGAGCCATTTGCAGGGAAATTATAAATGAGTCTAACTCTGTTACATTGGGGAGCATATATTCTAAAGTAAGGCCCACTGACAGGGTGCCAAATTCCTGAGATTGTCTGCCATCCCTGTTGTGTCTACATATCTCTAAAGCCCTCAGGAGCTCCCCTGTTTAGGGCACTGTTTACTGAGGCAGTCAATGAGATCCTGCTGAGATGTGCATAAATGTAACCTCTGGAATGACTTCCTGACTCTCTTTGAAATCTCTTATCCACAAAAACCCATTTGTATTTAATATTTCTCCCTTTTGGTCAAGATCTTTTTCCAGATGCATCATTCACTTTTAATGTTATCATTAATATGGTTGGATTTACATCTGCCATTTGCATTTTGTTTTCTACTAGTTTAATATCTTGTTCTCTGTTTCTTCTTTATTGTCTTCTTTATATTAAGTAGACATTTTCTAGTGTAATATTTTAGTTCTTTTGATAATTGTTTATTATATTTTTAAAGTTACTCCCTTAATGATTGATCTAGGGCTTACAATATCCTTCTTCAATTGTTGGAATCTATTTCAGATTTATATTGATTTAGTTTCAGTGAAATATAGAAAATTTACCACTATATAGGCCCATTCCCTCCCCACATTTTTTGTACTATTACTGCTATACATATTACATTTATATACATTACAAACTCAACAATACATTGCTATCCTTATTTCTTTTTATAACCTAATGTCTGTTTAAAAAACTGAGAGAAAAAGGAGATGAATTATATATTTATAGGGTTTGTTTTATTAACCTTATTTGCACTTTCTGGTTCTCTTCATTTCTCCTTCGGTTTTTGAGCTACCATCTGGTGTCATTTCCTTACTTCATTATACCTTTGTTTTTGTCTCCTTTGTGCTATTATTGTCCAATATATTATATTTCTACATGTTATAGAGCCAACAATACGATAAAATACCTATTGTTTTGTGCAACTATTTTTTAATATAGTCAAGAGAAGAAAAGAAAAGAAATATGCAAGTACATTGCCTTTGTAACTACCTACATAATTACCATTACTTGTTCTCTTTGTTTTTTGTGTGGCTTCAAGTTATTGTCTCATGTCACTTCTTTTCAGCCTGAACGACTTCCTTTGTTATTTATTGTAAACTAGGCTGGCAACAAATTCTATCAATTTTTGTTTATCTGAGGATTTCCTTATTTTACCTTCAGTTTTAAAAGTGTGGTTCTCTAGATATAAGATTCTTGGTTGACAGTTTCTCCCCCCAGAACCTTGAATATGTTTCCTCACTGTTTTTTGGACACTATTATGGAGACAATAAGTGAGTTATAGGAAAAAAAGAACATATAAATATATATTTTTAAAAAGGAATTTCTTTTGCTTTTTTTCCCATTTTTTTGAATGTCCCAATCTGCTAATTATATTTTGTTTTGTTTTGTTTTTTGTTTGATTGTTTGTTTGTTTTTTGTTTTTTTTCCCCCTGAGTTTCCTTATGTTTGTCTCTTGCATGTAAGCTTATCATTGTTGTTTCTTTTTCCTATTAAGTGTATTTGATTATTATATGGGCTATATGTTCATGGAAGATTTAGATCACAGAAGGGTTACAATGGGTACTGCAGGGGATTATTGGTGGGGGGTGTCTGGGAGGGGGGATTCATGGGAGAAGTTCATCTGAATATACATGAAAGATATACAAAATTGTTCAAAAGATCAAAGGATGGGGCATAGTCATGGTGGGTGGACAATCACTCAATAAATGAGGGAATCTGAATTCCTAGCCTGGAGAGCTCTGCCACATTCTCCAAGGGAGCAGCAACAGTCCTCTGAGTGCAGGGACAGTGTCTGTCAAAAGAGGATGGCCCACTGATGAGTTCTTTTTATTGATGACTACCCTTATGCGTCTTTGCTCTTGTAACTGAAACTTAGCTTACTGTTATGGGGTGCCTAAGGGTTGCCACCTGAGAGCCTCCTTGTTGCTCAAATGTGGCCTCTCTCTAAGCCAAACTCAGCATATGAATGCATTACCTTCCCCCCAACGTGGGACATGACTACCGGGGATGAGCCTCCCTGGCAGCGAGGGATTAATACCAAGTGCCAACTGGCAACACAACTGGAAAAAGACCTTGAATAAAAGGGGGAAAAGGTAAAGACAAATGAGTTCAAGTGGCTAAGAGACTTCAAAGAGGGTCGGGAGGCCATCCCAGAGGTAACGCTTACGCACACCTCAGTAGGAGTTCATAGAACATCAAAGTGCATGTCAGCCTACACAGAGGGGCTCCTGAGAGTACTGGAGACACCAGGTCCTATATAAGGGGAGATAGCCCCAGAGACGGACACCTTATCAGTGGCATCTATTTTGGAATCTGTGCTCCTGAGAGTGACAGAATTGGACTCAAATAAGTCCTCCCTACACATGGTTCATCAGTCCCTGCTATTCAAACCTATATGTGATGCTGGAGTTTTTAGGTATACTTCCAGAGACTGGAGCCTCTGGCCTACCTATGTGCCAAGTGTGAGTGGAATCTCGGTGGAGCTGCAACTCCTACCTTACAGCTCAATGGACTCATCCAAGTCACCTGGCGAGGAGACAACGATGGGCAACGGCCATCCCAGGGAATGGAGAGGGCCTGCACCTGCAGGCAGGATCATCCCACCCACCATATCCATGGGATATAAGCCCTTTCTCACTTGGAGGTGGAGTGGACATCACCATCCCAGTCCCCTCAGGATTGGGGGAAGAACTATGGACTAGAGTGGACTTAATGGTATTCTGTTGTACACATATGGTGATTCTAGCAATGGAAGAAATTATAACAGTGAGGTGGAGCCGGTGGCCACTGGACACTTTCGGGGCAGGGAGGGGATGTGCAGTTGAAATACAGGGGCTTTTTCGGGACTTGGAAGTTGTCCTGAGTGCCGTTGTGGCGACGGATGTAGGCCATTTTAAATCAGCACACACCATTCAGAACTGTGTGGGAGAGAGTGTGGTCTACGATGTGAACTGTGGTCTATGGTTGATGGCAAGGCCCCAGGATGTGTAAGTCCATTGAGGGTGATGGGCCACACTAGTGGGAGATGTTTGTGTGGAATGTGGTGGGAGGTGTGGGAGGTGGGGAACATGGGAATCCCTGTAGGTTCTGTGTAATATTTAGGTAATCTAAGCACCTCTTAAAATATATATATATAGAAATAACATTTTTGTAAGCAAGTGCACATATATGCATATATATTTATATATCATTTTACAAATATTCGTATGTATTGTGAAAAATTTGATTTTTACCCACAATAAAAAATAAATTAATTAAAAAAAAAGTGAGTTATTAATCTTATGGTGTCCCCGTGCACATGATGAGTCATTTTATTCTTGTTGCTTTCAAAATTTTCTCCTTCTCTTTAGATTTCAATATTTTTCCTATGAAGTGGCTGGATGTATAATTTTTTGTGTGTGTTTATACTACTTTGGGTTCACTGACACTCTTGGAAGTGTACATTAATGTTTTTCATCAAATGTGGAACTTTTGCAGCCATTATCTTTTCAAATAATTTAATCCCTTCCCCTCTCTTCTCTCCTTCTTGTACTATCATTATGCATACGTTAGTGCACTTAATTTTGCCTTGCATTTTTCTGAAACTCTGTTCATTTTTCTACATTCTTTTTCTGTTTTCTTCAGATTGCATACTCTACCTGTCTTTAAGTTTATTGGTTTTATTCTGCAGTACCCTCAAATCTGTTTTTGAGCCCTCTAATGAATTTTTCATTTCATTATTATAATTTTCATTCCTAGAACTTTCATTTGGTTATTTTTATAAGATTTTATTAAACTGTGTCATACAAAAAATAAAAACAAAAAGGAAAAAGAAAAAAGTGTATCATACATACACGTACATACATAAATAAGTGTATAGTAAAAGTTGTGAACTTACAAAGCAAACATCCATATCATCCTACAGGGCTCCCATACATCATCCCACCAACAACACCCTGCATTGTTGTGAAACATTTGCCACAAACCATGAAATAGCATCATCAAATATTACTACTAACTATAACCAACATCTTATATTTGGTGTATTTTCCCACAACCCACATGATTATTAAACCCCTGTATTAGTTTTATATTTTTAGTACAGTTCATGAGAGAACGCTCTACTATTTGTTATGTTAACCACAGTCCATCTTCCGCTACTGGAGTCACCGTGCTATACAGACCCTTGCTTTGTACAATTCATTCAGAGTGAACACTCAGTGGCTTTCATTTTCATCACAGAGCTGTGCTTGTCATCACCCTAGTCAACTTGAGAACACTTTCATTAGTCCAAAAGGAAAAATCCCATATACCCCCTTATATACCCCTGTTGTTGCTCCTTAGAATTGATGTATCTTCAGTGCCATTGCTGCAAAAATATTACTTTATTACTGTTAACTATCATCCATAAGTTACATTAGTTGTAATTTACCTATTTATCACTATACTCTTAACACTTTGTAAAAGAGGAACATTGTTATATTTATACTATTAACCACAATCTTCATCTACTACCGAAATTATGTTGTACATTCCCTAAATTATTCTCTAGCTTCCTTTCAAGTGATATTTATGTCCACAGACTTTCAGCCACAAGCATATTTATAAATCAGCAGTTAGTTATACTCACTATAATGTGTTACCATCAATTCTATTCATTTCCACACTTTTACAATAAACTTTATTAAAACTTCCATATACATTAAGCATCAGCTCCCATTCTCACCTGACACCTATCTCCTAGTAACCTATATACTAGAGTTTACCTCAGTGAGTTTACTCATCATATTTAGTTGATATAAGTGAGACAATACAATATTTGTCCTTTTGTGTTTGGCTTATTTCACTCAACATAATGTCCTCAAGATTCATCCATGTTGTCATATAAATCCCTATTTCATTTCTTCTTACAGCTCAATAGTGTTCCATTGTATGTATATACCACATTTTGGTTATCCATTCCTCAGTTGATGAACACATGGGCTGTTTCCGTATTTTAACAATTGTGAATAATACTGCTATGAACACTGCTTTGCAAATGTCAGTTTGCATTCTTATTTTCAGTTCTTCTGAATATATTAATAGTAATGGGATTGCTGTATCATATGGCAGATCTATATTCAGCTTCTTGAGGTACTGCCCAACTGATTTCCACAGAGGCTGCACTATTCTACATTCCCACCAACAGTAAAGGAGTGTGCCTGTTTCTCGACATCCTCTCCAGCACTTGTACTTTTCTGTTTTTTTTTTTAATAATGGCCATTCCCTAAGTTGTGAAATGGTATCTCATTGTAGTTTTGATCTGCATTTCCCTAATAGCTAAATATTTGATTCTTTTAGTTGCTATTATAAATGGAAGTTTTTTTCTGACTTCCTTCTTAGATTGCTCATCAGTAATGTATAGAAATGATTTTTAACACTGATTTTTTAGTATTAGTCTTGTGTCCTGACATTTTGCTGAACTCATCTATTAGTTTTAGTGGATTTGTTGTGGATTTTTAGGGATTTTCTACATATAGGATTATATCATCAGTGAATAGTGTAAGTTTTACTTCTTCCTTTCCTATTTGGGTGCCTTTTATTTCTTTATCTAGTCTAATTGCTCTAGCCTGAACTTCTAGCACAATACTGAATAACAGTGGCGACAGTGGCATCCTTGTCTTGTTCTTGAACTCAGCGGGAAAGCTTTCAGTCTTTCACTGTTGAGTACAATGTTAGGTGTGGGTTTTTTATATATGCACTTTACCATGTTGAGAAAGCTTCCTTCTATTCCTATCTTTGGAGTGTCTTTCTAAAGAAATGATGCTATATTTTGTCAACTGCCTTTTCTGTCTCAATTGAAAGCAACATGTGATTTTTCTTCTTTAGTCTATTAATGTGGTTTATTACACTGATTGATTTTCTTGTGTTTAACTACCCTTGCTTACCTGGGATAAAACCAGGTAATTATGATTGTGGTGCATAATTCTTTAAATGTGCTTTTGGATTTAGTTTGCAAGTACTTTGTTGAGGATTATGCATCTATATTCATTAGAGAAATTGGTTTTTAGTTTTTTTTTGTAGTGTCTTTATCTGGCTATGTTATTAGGGTGATGTTGGATCCATAGAATGAGTTTGGTAGCCTTCATTCCTGTTCATTTTTTTGAAAGAGCTTGAGCAAGATTGGTATTAGGTCATCTTTGAATGCTTGGCAGAATTCACCTGTGAAGCCATCTTGTCCTACGCTTTTCATCTTTGGGAGATTTTTGATGACTGTTTCGCTCTCTTCACTTGTGATTGTTTTGTTGAGGTCTTCTATTTCTTCTAGGGTCACTGTAGGTTGTTCATGTGTTTCTAGGAATTTGTCTATTTCCTCTACATTGTCTAGTTTGTTGGCATACAGTTGTTCATAGTATCCTGTTATGGTCTCTCTTATTTCTGTGGAGTCAGTGGCAATGTCCCACTCTCATTTCTGATTTTATTTATTTACATCTTCTCTTTTTTTTTCTTTGTCAATATAGCTAAGAGTTTGTTGATTTTGTTGATTTTCTTGAAGAATCAACTTTTGGTTTTGTTGAGTCTCTCTATTTCTCTATTGTTTTGTGTTTTTTTTTTTTTTGGTTCTCAATTTCATTTTCTGCTCTGATCTTTATTATTTGTTTCCTTCAGCTTGGTTTAGGATTAGTTTATTGTTCTTTTTTTCTAGTTCCTCCAGGTGTATAGTTAGATCTTCGATTTTAGCTCATTCTTTTTAAATTTAAGCATTGAAGGCTATACATTTCCCTCTTAGCACTGCCTTTGCTGCATCCCATAGGTTTTCATGTGTTGTGTTCTTTTTAATTCATCTGTAGATATTTACTGATCTCTTTTGCAATTTCTTCTTTGACTCACTGATTATTTAAGAGTGTGTTGTTTAATCTCCATATATTTGTGAACTTTTTCTTTTTCAGTCCATTATTGCTTTCCAGCTTCATTGCATTATGATTAGAGAAAGTGCTTTGCATAATTACAATATTTTAAAATTTATTGAGGCCTGTCTTGTATCCCAACTATGGTCTATCCTGGAGAAAGATCCATTAGCACTTGAGAAGAATGTATATCCTGCTGTTTTGGGATGCAATATTCTGTATATGTCTATTAGGTTTAGTTCATTTATCATTTCATTCAAGCTCTATTTTTCTTTCTTTATTCTTTGCCTAGATGTTCTATCCAATTATGGCAAAGGTGTATTGAAGTCTCCAAATATTATTGTAGAGACATCTATTTTTCCCTTCAGTTTCTTTTCCTCCTATAATTTGGGGCATCCTGGTTAGGTGCATATACATTTATGATTGTTATTTCTTCCTGGTGTATTGCCTCTTTAGGTCTCTAATAACAGCTTTGCTTTTAAGTCTATTTCATCCACTATAAGTGTATGGATATATGTACTGCTATTCCAGCTTTTATTTTTCTGTTTGTTTCCATATGAGTGGAGTGTCATTTTTCAATCTATTTGATTCTTGCATCTAAGATGAGTCTTTTGTAGACAGTATATAGATAGCTTATAATTTCTTATCCATTCCACCTGTCTGTGCCTTTTGATTGTGGAGTTTAATTCATTAAAATTTGATGTTATTACTCTAAAGACAGTTCTTCACCCATTTTGACCTTTGAGTTTTATCTGTCTTATCTTATTTCCACCACCCTTTTTACACCTTTAGTTACTTTTAGTGATATAATCTTCATTTCTAGACTCTCTTCCAAGCCTTTCTCTCCTGTCTTTTCTTTTCAGGCTGTAGCACGCCCTTTATTATTTTCTGCAAAGCCAGTCTCTTGGCTACAAACTCTCTCAGTTTCTGTTTATCTGTGAATATTCTAAACTTGCCCTCATTTTTGAAAGGTGATCTTGCTGGATATAAGACTCTTGGCTGGCAGTTTTTCTCTTTAAGTATCTTAAACATATCATACCACTGCATTCTTGCCTCTATGGTTTCTGATTTGAAATCAGCACTTAATCTTCTTGAGCATCCCTTATTTGTGATGAGTCTCTTTTCTCTTGCTGCTCTCAGGAATCTGTCTTTATTTTTAGCATTTAACATTCTGATTAGTGTGTGTTTCAGAGTATATCTATTTGGATTTATTCATATGGGAATATGTTGTGCTTCTGGGACACAGATATCTATGTCCTTCCATAGGGTTGGGGAATTTTCTACCACTATTTCCTCAAATATTCCTTCTGCCCCCTTTCCCTTCTCATCTCCTTCTGGTCCAGCCATGACACATATAGCCCCTCTTTGATACTTGGTTCAACTTAAATTGGAACTTAATAGTGGCTTTTATTTAGCTGATACCTTTTATTTAGCTGATAGGATGTTGTAGCCATTTTGCAATTTGATGTAATTATGAATTCCAAAAATATAATTGGAACATGCTTGTAAACTGATCTGTTAAGCTGGGCATGATTAAGTTATGATTAGGGCGTTGACTGGGCCATGTCAGTAGGGTGTTGAGCCCCACCCCTTGGAGGGTGGGGGAAGAAAATAAAAAAGGCATCACAGAGAATAAAGTTGCAGCAGTTTTTGAGAAGCAGTTTTGATGTTGGAGTTTTGATGTTGGAGAGAAGGCCCCAGGAGAAGAGAAGTGAGCCATTCGCCTGATAGTCTACAGCTGACTTTGTGGAGGAACCAGAGGAGCTAAGCCCGGAGAGAAACACAACCCCGGGAACAGAGGAACCCAAGAAGCCTGAACCCTGGCAAACGTCTGCAGCTGTCTTGCTCCAACACGTGGCAATGGACTTTGGTGAGAGAAGAAATGTAATGCTTTATGGCCTGGTATCTGTGGACTTCTACCACAAATAAATACCCTTTATAAAGACCAACCCATTTTTGGTATTTCACATTAACACCCCTTTGGCTGACTAATACAGATGTGTAGCTCTCCTGGACTGCTGATCCCAAAACTAGCTCCCTCAACAGCTTTTTGACCTCCCTCTCATTTTTGTGAGAAAGCAGAATCCTACTTACCTACTCTGATGCCATCTTCCCAGAATTTTCTCCATTTGGTTAATTTTTCAAATATTTTAATGTATTTATTCTCTATTTCATGAAATATTATCATGCAGTCCTTGAATTTTAAACATAGTTTCTGTTTTTTCTTTGAGCATATTTATAACTGATGCTTTGAAATCTACTAATTCCACCATCAATGCTTCTTCCAAGTCATCTACTATTGTCTGCTTTTTTCCCTGTGCATGGGACCTACTTTTCTTTTAATGCATATCTCATAATTTTTGTTGAAAACTGAATTTTCAAATTATATGTGGCAGTAATTCTATATACTGATCTTGCTTGCTTGGGTATTTATTTACTAGTACCATGGCTCTGTGGGGAAAATACACCTCACAGAATAAGTTCAGCCATATATGTAGGATCATGTCCTCTGGAAATAGGGGAAAATTTTAACTCTTCCTTTCCAATTTGGATACTTTTATTTCTTTTTCTAGCCTTATTGGTTGAGCTAGTCCTTCCAGTATAATGTTGAATAGCAGTGGTGACAGTGGGCATCCTTGTCTTCTTCCTCATCTTAGAGGGAAAGCTTTCAGTCTTTCCCCATTAAGTAGGATGCTAGCTGTGACTTTTCATATATGCACTTTATCATGTTGAGGAAGTTTCCTTCTATTCTTACTTTTCTAAGTGCTTTTTTTTTTTGTCAAGAAGGGGTGCTGAATTTTGTCAAATGCATTTTCTGCATCAATTGAGAGGATCGCATGTTTTCCCCTTTTAGTCTATTAATGTGGCGAATTGTATTAACTGATTTCCTTATTTGAAACCCTTGCACACCTGGGATCAATCCCACTTGATCTTGGTGTATAAATATTTTAATATGCTATTGGGTTTGGTTTTTTAGTATTTTGTTGAGGATTTCTGCATATATCTACATAAGGGATTTTGGTTTGTAATTTTATTTTCTTTTGCAATCTGTATCTGTCTTTGGCATTAGGGTGACGCTGGCAAATAGAATGAGTTAGGAAGTGTTCTCTCCTCTTTGATATTTTGGAAGAATTTGAGTGGAATTGGTGTTCTTTTTGGAATACTTGGTAAAATTCACCAGTGAAGCCATTTGATCCTTTATTGTGAGTTTTTTTTTTTTTTTTTTTTAATTACTGATCCAATCTCTTTACTTGTTATAGGCCTATTGAGATCTTCTATTTCTTTGTGGGTTTGTGTAGGTAGTTACTGTGCTTCTAGGAATTTGTTCATTTCATTTAGGTTTCTAATTTGCTGTCACATAATTATTTATTGTATTCTATTATAATCCTATTTATTTCTGTAGAGTTGGTAGTGATGTCCCACATTTCATTTTTGCCTTTAGTTATTTTTGTCCCTTTTCTTTTTAATTTTTCTCAGTGTTGCTAAAAGATTGTCAATTTTCATTAATCTTTTAAAAAACAACTTTTGCTTTGTTGATTCTTCAATTTTTAATTTTCTCTTTCATTTACCTCCACTCTAATCTTTATTATTCACTTCTTTCTGCCACCTTGGATTTATTTTGCTCTATTTCTTCTGGATCTTCCAGGTATGGGTTTAGGTCTAGGGTTTGAGATCTTTCTTCTTTTTTTGGTATAAACATTTAGAGCTATAAATTTCCCTCTCATCACTGCCTTAGCTATATCTCATAAGTTTTAGTTAATTGTGCTTCCATTTTCACTTGCCTCAAGATATTTCCTAGTGTCCATTGTAATATCTTGTTTGACCCATTGATTGTTTAAAAGTGTGTTGCTTAATTTCCACTTACTTGTAAATTTTTAAGTCCTCCCTTTGTTATTGTTTTCTAATTTGATTCTTTTTTTCTTGGAGAAAACACATTGTATGATTTCAATATTTTAAAATTTATTGACTTATTTTGTGACCTAACTTATGATGTATCCTGTAGAATCAACCATACACACTAGAGAAGAATGTATATTCTGCTGCTGTTAGATGATAGCAGCACCTATATATGTCTATAAATGTCTACAAATGTCTGTTAGGTCTACTTTCTTTATAGTACTCTTCAAGTCTCTATTCACTTATGGATCTTCTGTCTAGATGTTCTATTTGTTATTGAAAGTGTTGCATTGTAATATCCTACTTTTAACATTTCCCTTTAAAATATGGCAATATTTGCTTCATATATTTTGGGGGTCTGCTGTTAGGTAAATATATATATTTATAATATTTCTTTAATTGCTCTTGCCCCTTTTATTAGCATATAATGATCTTTTTTGTCCTTCATAGCAATTTTTGACTTAAGGTCTATTTTATCTGGTATTAGTATAGCTACCCAAGCTCTCTTTTAGTTACTATTTGCATGGTATATATTTTCTTTTCTTTTCTTTTTTTTTTTTTATTGTGGGTAAAAATCAAAATTTTCACAATACATACCAACATTTGCAAAATGATATATAAATATATATGCATATATGTGCATTTGCTTATAAAAATGTTATTTATGTATATATATAAATATATTTTAAGAGGTGCTTAGATACCCAAAATATTACATGGAACCCACTGGGATTCCCATGTTGCCCACCTCCCACACCTCCCAACACATCCCACACAAACATCTCCCACAAGTGTGGCCCACCACCCTCAATGGACTTATACATCCTGGGGCCTTGCCAACAACCATAGACCACAGTTCACTTTCAACCTACTTCAGTCATTGAATATAAGCATATAAACTCTTATAAACAGCATATAGTTGTGTCACTTTTTTTTTTTTTTTGTCCATTCTGCCAATCTCTGCCTTTTGACTGGAGAGTTTAATCCTATTATATTTAAAGTAACTACTGATAATGTGGGACTTTCTTCTGCCATTTAAATTTTTGGTCTTTTTAAGTATAATACCATTTTTGTCCCTCAATTCTTCCATTAATGCCTACTTTCATATATACTTAATTTTTGTAGTCTATTTTGAGTCCCTTCTCATTTCCCTCTTTAAATATATTTTTAATATTTTTAAAGTACCATGGCACTTGGATTTAACAACCTAAATTCATAACAACCATGTTTGATTTGATACCAACTTATCTTCAATAGTATACACATACACTGACTGTTCTTATACCCCTCCAACCCCTTATTTGTTTTACCTATTACAAATTACATCTTTATACAATGTATGTTCAAAACCAGAGTTATCATTACTTTGTATGCATTCATATTTTAGAAACTGTAAGAAGTAGAAAGTGGAGTTATATATACTAAATATACAATAAAATAGTACTAACATATTTAACTACCCATATCAGAACTTTATGTTGTTTTGATCCATTGTTCAGCATCCTTTCATTTCAGTCTGAAGAATTATCTTTAGCACAGGTTGTAGGGCAGGTCTAGTGGTGACACACTTCATCAGTTTCTCTTTATTTTTATTTTTTTAAATCTCAGAATGTTTTAATCTCTCCTTTATTTTTGAAAGACAGACTCACTAGATATCAAATTTTTGGTTGACAATTTTTAAAATTTCAGCACTTTCAATATTTCATCGCACTGTCTTGACTCCATGGTTTCTAATGAGAAATGACCACTTAATGTTATTGGGGCTTCCTTGTACATAACATGTTGCTGTTCTCTTTCAATTTTCAGAACTCTCTCATTGTCCTTTGATTTGACAGTTTCACTAAAATGTGTCTGGGTATAATTTGTCTTATTTGGGGGTTGTCAAACTTTAGAATGTGTATATTTATGTCTTTCCTTAAATTGAGGAAGGTTTCTGACATTATTTCTTTGCATATTCCTTCTTCTACTTTCTCTTTCTGTGACTCCCATAATGCATATATTGGCATACTTGATGATATCCCACAGGTCTCTTAGGCTTTGTTCACTCTTTTCTTTCTCATTACTTTCTGCTCTTCAGCCTGAATAATTTCAATTGATTTATCTTTGAGTTCACTGATTCTTTCTTAGATCAGTTCTAATCTGTTGTTGAAGTCCTCTAGATATTCTTTTATTTCCATTATTGTAGTCTTCAACTCTAATCTGTTTGGTTCTTTTAAAAATTTCTATTTCATGATTGAGTTTCTCATATTGTTCTTTCTTTATTTTCCTTTAGTTCTTTCTCATTTTCCTTTAGCTCTATGAGCATATTGAAAAACATTTTTAAAATGTAATTGGTTTGTCCAAACTTTGGGAGTATTCATTGATGGTTTCTGAAGTTTTATCTTTTTTCTTTGGAAGAGCCCTCATTTCCTGTTTCTTTATTTTTCTTGTAATCTTTTTTTGCACACTGTACATTTCAGTATTTTAATGTGTTAACTCTGGGATTTAGCCCCTGATCTGTCTGTTCCTTAAGTTTGTATCCAGCTAGTGATATGACAGAGGTTTCTTTGAGTGTTAGCAGCTAGCAAGAACAAATAAGCAAATGCAAAAAAATCTTTTGCAGTCTTTGCAAATTGGCTCTAGTTTGCTTGGTGCTCTCCTTCAGCCCTCCTACCAAGAAGGCCAGCCTAAAGTCAAAATGTGGGGTCCTATCTGTTTTTCTCTCATCTTGATTCTTGTCTTTGGCATGTCTTCATGGCCTTAAGAATTCCCCACTTTAATGCCTCCTCTATTACTTATGAAATAGATTTTCCACCTGTTCTAGGGCTCTATTATATGTCTCAAAGTCAGTAATCTTTTGCCCCCAGCCACTTTGGTTTTCTTATACTGTTTTAGCTGTGTGCAAGGTGCTTCTGCCTGCATAGAAAGTTCTGGAAGGGCAAGAAAGAGACAAGTATCCTTTATCCATCCTTCAGGCTGCCACTTTATAGATTGGTCTCAACCTAGAGACATCCCATTGTGCACATAAAGGTTAGTTTTCTTTCTCCAGAACAGAGCCAGGGGCCCACAGTGAGAAGACAGGGTAGCTCAACACTAGGGGAGAGGGTAGGGGGAGAAAGGATGCCACAAGCTTCTTTTACCATTTTTCTTTTGACCACTGAAGTAGGAAGTGTCTTAGGGTGTCTAGCCCTATCCAGCAGCTAGGAGACAACCTCTAATTGCTTAAAAAGTTTTTACAGATTTACTCCTACTCTTTTTAAATTGTTTTCTTGATTCAGCACTTGCCAAGATACTGCAACCACTTAACTGTTTTCTGGAGTTTTGGGGAAGATTGCACTGCCAGTTATTGATAGTTGTTCAAAGATTCTTTGAGGGAAAGGAACCTTGGAGCATCTTACACCACCATCTTGGTCAATGGGAAACCTTTGATATTAGTATTATTATTATTTTAAAGATCTATTTTGTTTATTTCTCCCACCCTCATTTGCACGTCTTCATCTTTTTTTTAATTTTTATTTTTTTAGGAGTTCACCAGGAACTGAACCTGGGACCTCCCATGTGGAAAGGAAGCACCCAGTCACTTGAGCCACCTTCACTCCCTGCTTTTTGTGTCTCTCATTGTATTTCCTCACTGTGTCTCTTTGTTGCATCATCTCACTGTGTCATGTTGTTGCATCATCTCACCATGCCAGCCCATTGTGTCAGCTTGCTGTCTTCCTTGTTTTCTTTAGGAGGCACTGGGACTGAACCCTGGACTCCCATGTGGTAGACAGGTGCCCAATTGCTTGAGCCACATCTGTTTCCCTATGATATTATTTTCAAGGTTGGCTTCCTGGAAATTACCGCTAGGTCAGAGTAGCTTACTGTACAGCCAGTGTTTGGTCAGAAGTTGTCTTTAAGCATTTTGTATCATGGAAGCTTAGCTCTGTCTTGATTGGCTACCTATGTGACTGAGGGACTGGTTTCATTTATGTCCCATGTTCTATTCTCATTTCTCCTGATTAGGTGCATCCTTGTACATGCACTCAGCCTTCCCAAACCACAGAGTTGTGTTTGATCCCAAGACTGCTCTTATTGTCTGTTTCTTTCCCTGGTTCTCTCTATTAAACTTTCAGCTTCTCTGTTACTGTTCTTGTCTTAGAGCTACAAGACTTCTCTAATTGTTCTCCATAAAAATCTTTATTGCTTTCCACAATGCTTTTGGGCATAGTTTTCCATTTTCTCTTCCAAATAAGGATAGTTTCTTGAAGCAAAGCTATAGAGCTCTTTGTTCTTATGGCCTGCATCCTCCCTCTCCCTATAAGACTACTGTGCCAGTACACTGAGCTGGGGTTGGGGATCCCCTTAAACTGAAGTAGCGTGATGCATCCCCACTCTACATATGGGAACTGAGGAGTGGTGGCAGTACCTGGTCTTCTCTGCTAGCCCTTCCTAGTGTAGAACCTCTGCCTTATGAGCAATCTGGAGCAGGAGCTATTTGGACCCCAGTGTTCTTGGCCTGCCAAACCTGGGACAGAATATCCACCCTATGAGTGGCAGCTAAGTGGGGGAAAAGAAAGCTATTCTTCTCTTGAATGTACCTACCTGGAATAGAGCTTCTGAACATGGGGTTGTGGGAAATGAGAAATACCAGTAGCCTGCTTTTCCTGGTGTGAAACTACAAACCCAAACTGGGAGTTCAGTGGAAAGGGAGCCCTTGTTTTCTTGGTTGTACACACCCAGGGTAGAGTTCCATATGCAGAGCTGGGAAGGGGATAATGGTGAAGGTCTTGGTTTAAATGTCATGGTCATGCTATTCATAGAGAGATTTTAATAGAGTTTCTTGAGTAAATGTTTTTCCATTTTCTATGTGACTTTAGGAAAAATTCCAGAGACTTAAAAAATAATTTTCACCAGTTAAATTGTTGTTTTATTGAGGAAAGGGTCTCTTGAGATCCTTATTCCATCATTTTGAAAGTCCCACTGTGCCTTTTGATTTAAAGTTAATTTTAGAGTGCCCATGGTGACTCAGGTTGAGGGCTGATATGTCTAAATATTGGTCAGGAATCTCATGCTGTATCCAGAGAAGTTGGAGGAATGGAGAATTTCCCAAGTCTCCTGGTTATTTTTGAGGAAGGAGTATTGGAATCAGGCAGCCCTGCGTTGGAATTTGAGCCCTGACCCTTGGTAATATCACTCCCCCATCTCCTTCTCTGTGAGGTTGGAATGAACATCTCTAGAGGCCAGAGCTACTGGGCGAATCAAGTGCCCAGCAATGAGAAAGTGCTTGTTAAGCAACAGTTGCTATTACTATTTCCAACCCCACTCCAAGCATTCAAATCTCAGCAGACCTACCCAGCCTTCTATCTACCTAGTCAGCAAAGAGATTGCTCTTCTCCTGCCAGCCTGTTTTCTCTGGTGCACCCTCGGCTTGCCCAATTCTTCTTGCTTCTCCATTTTTTCACACAGTTGGGAGAGTCTCTTCAGTTCTCTGGCCTTGGAGAAGTAAAGAGTCTCCAAGAGCTCTAATGACTGGCTCCTGGCCAGGTCAGATCAGGGATGTGTCTCCTTTCCCAGCCCTTCTGGGGAACACATTCCACCTCTTTGAATTGGAAGCATCAGAGTCCCATCTGAACCATTGAACATGGCAAAAATGGCATGAAATCTTAAGATATTGTTTTAGTTTCTCAGCTGCTAAAACAAATATCATGCAAATGGATTGGCTTAAGCAACAGAAATTTATTGACTCACAGTTTTCAGGCTAGGAGAGGTCCAAAATTTGAGCATCAGCAAGGCAATGCTTTCTCCCTGAACTGTGATCTTTTTTGGGTCTTTGGCTTTTCTGTCATATGGCAATATACCTGGTGGCATCTTTTCTTTTCTCTTCTGGTTTCCATTGACTTTAATGTTCATTCTCTTCCTGTTGCTTTTCATTCTGGGTCAAATTTCCTTACTTATAAGGACTTTAGGCATATTGGATTAAGGCCACCCCTCATTCAGTTTGGACACATCTTAACCAACAAGATCTTCAAAGGCCCTACTTAGAAATGGTTTCACACCTATAATATCAGGGGTTGAGACATGAACATGCCTTTTGTGGGGACATGATTCAATCCCCCAACAGATGTGTAAGCACAGAAGAGGATGGTAAAATGGTTACAAGTGTGGACTCGGGGATCAACTTCCTATATCTTAATTTGGGCTCTACCACTTTGCAGCTGTGTAGCTTTAGATAACTTATTTACACTCTGTAATTCCATTCCTTCACCAGTAAAGTGGGCATCACAGTAGAACTAACATCCTAAAGTTTTTAATACATGCAAATTGCTTAGAGCCAAGCATGAACTACAAATCAAAGTGTTAGCTATCATGGCTATGGTACAGGCATTTGGCAGTGGCCATAACAAAACCGGACCCCGTGAACCAGTGCACCTTCCATTACATCAAATGATGCCACTGCTTTGAATGAGCACTTACAAATGGGTACCAGGTGCAGGCAGTGTAGGCACTACCTTACCTATTGTGCAGTGAGAATCCGACACTCAAAAAATGCCAGAAGCTTCTGCTGAAGGTCACAGAACTGGATAGTAGCAGAGCCCAGAGTCAACCCCTGTGTGATTCCAAAGCCTATGCCCTGAACTACACTGTCTTAAGCTTCATCTATGGTTCTTGCTTTGTGGTCACCACCTAAGAGAGATTTCCTTCTCTCTGCTCTCTGAAACACTATCACTCTCCTCTTTGCTGCATAATTCCCAACTGCTCTTCTAGCCTCCATGGAGATGCCCCCTTTTATGGGATGCTTTCACTGACTTCTTGGAGTTGGTGGTCACATGTTCCACTTTTGTGTTTATCCCTATCATGACCCTATTGGTCAGGATAGAATGGGCTGTGTTGCAGTAACAAACAATCCCAGGACCCCAGAGGCTTTAAACCATGAAGTTTTATTTCTTTCTCATACCAGACTGAAATCTGAACTCATATGGTCTTCGGTCTTTATCTTTAGGATATTGCCTACCATAGTACCTGTACAAAATAGACACCCATCATTTATATGTTGCATAGATGAAAAAAAAAAAAAAACTCAAATGAAGTCCATATTTGAGACCATTCTCCACCTTGACCTCTCCGAACTCTTCTGGTTTTTTTTTTTTTTTTTAATTTATTTATTTTTTATTGTGGGTAAAAATCAAATTTTTCATAATACATACCAATATTTGTAAAATGATATATAAATATATATGCATATATGTGCATTTGCTTACAAAAATGTTATATATATATATATATATATATATAAA